>LR738713.1:259466167-259497006 GCA_902687465.1 Secale cereale | reverse complement strand
CGCCGCCTGGTCAGATTCCGCAGTTTCGCCAACTGGTTAGTGATTTTGTCATGAACCAACTTCATCGAGATGTTCTCAGTGATCAGCAGTGGATCGAAGGTGTTGGTTTGTTTGAGTTTAGAAGTGCTGCTTCTAGGCACGCTATCATGGATCATCCTCCTTATAATATTGGCAATGGCCACTTTGTTCGTTTCATACCACACAACCACGGCATTAATCATAGAGCTACCCAAGGATTTCGTAGAGGCTGGCTTATGATCTTGGGGATTCCGCTTGATTACCGCAACTCCAAATATATATCTGATGCAGTCAGTACATTTGGTCGCTATCACCAGTGGCATCAGGATGATCCGCGCATGGTACGTACACTTGTTTATGCTTCTTTCCCATGTCCAGAGCAAGTTCCGCGTGATATTGTCTATCGAGAGTATGGTGATTTTGGGGCCACAAGAATATCATGGACTGCTCCTGTTTATGTCCTCTTGGCGGAGTTTGCAGACATTCTTCCAGCGGATGAAGATCCGATGCCACTGAATGGCAATCCGCACCCTTTGCCTGGGCACCTGCAGTTTGACAACATAAACTTTGTCATGCCTGAATTTCGCCAGTTAGGACGGAATGAACCCCAGTTAGCATGGAATGAACCACCCGAGCCGCAACACATCAATGAGGAGGTTGTAGTTGACGATTGGGTCCAAGATAACAACCCACAGGAGGTCTCGCAGGAATCTGTGGTGATGGAAAATTCTGGGCCAGATCAAAGTTCCAACAGTGACAGTCATGCTATTGCAGTGTATCAGCCACCTGCTCTTCAGGCGCCAATTTTTGTTGGTCGTATTCTTACTGTTTTTGGACCTGAGATTCCCCCGCAGATGCTTTGGACTCGCTGCTTTTCTAACATGATGCCTTTTGTGGAGACTTTGCATATTCCTAAAGGTATGCCTCAGCTCATCCCTATTCAGTCGATCTTTTTGCCAAAGGAATCCTGGGAGGTTTCATTCTCCACTACGCTGTTATGTAATGAGCTGGTGTTTCTGCCGTCTTCACATTGTTCTTCCGAGCCAGTGGTCAAAAAACCAAAAGTCATCCGCTCTCTATGTTTCGATGAGGTTGCAGATTCAAACGATGCCATGGCAACGTCTGATCCTCTGACTGAGGTGGAGATGGACACCTTCAGTTTTACCGCGACAGCAAAGAAGACTCGAAGACGCAAGTTTTGCGCGGTAGTGGAATCAGAGGTCAGGCGTAGTGCTCGGCTGTCTGCGCTTAGGGATGGCTTCAGGCACAGTGTGCCGAAACCAGTTCCCCTGAAGAAACCATCGGCCAAGCCTCTCAAGAAGAGGAAGGTGCAGGAGCACAAGTCTGACGACGAGACAGCTGTAGTTCCACCGCCCACACCAATCAGAGTTCTTCAGCAGATTGGGAATCATCTTGGCATTGCTCCTAAGAAGATTTCTGCCGACAAGCTTAATGCTGAACCGGCATCCTCGTCCGCTACTTCTTCGGCTCATGATGATTAGTCTGTTCTTCATGCTAGGTTTATGGTTAACCCCTGTTAAAACCATTTCTCTCGTTAGTTTATTATTTTCAGTTGTTGAAGTTTGTTGCAACTTGCGGTCCTGGAAGGGTCATCATTATGTGGTGCCTGTTTTGCTACTTTTATTTTGGGGTTGTAATGACTAATACTTCCTTAAGAGATTGGAAGGTTTTATGCTGGAATGTGCGAGGGTTAAATTCAGAAAATCGTCAACGTGCTGTTCGTCAGAAAATTGAGGAAAGTGGCTGCTCTGTTATTTGTCTTCAGGAAACAAAATGTGAGATTATGGATCAACGATTCATTCGCAAATTTTTCCCGAGACGTTTCGATCATTTTTCTTTGTTCCTTCGGTTGGGGCTTCTGGTGGCATGATAGTGCTATGGAACTCTGCTATTTTTACTGGCAGAATGATAGAATCTCTCCGTTTTGGCATAACTGTGGAATTTCAATCGAGACACAGCTCTGATGTCTGGACCCTGGTTACTGTTTATGGGCCATGCCACAACCCTGCTAGAGACAACTTTATCACATGGCTGCATAACCTTGACATTCCCATAGATGCTAACTGGCTTTTGCTTGGGGATTTCAATTTTCTTAGGTCCATGGACAACGGGAATAGGCCGGGTGGCAATATTAATGATATGCTTTTATTCAATGAGGTAATTGGACACCTTGGCCTTATTGAACTTCCTCTAAAGGGAAGAAGATTTACCTGGTCAAATATGCAAGTTGTACCATTGTTGGAGCAAATTGACTGGTTTTTTTACTACTGTCAATTGGACTTGTCATTTCCCCAACACATTGGTGCTGCCTCTAGCCAGATCAACTTCTGATCATACTCCTTGTGTGGTTTCTATTAAAACCATGATCCCTAAGGCCAAGATTTTTCGTTTTGAAAACTACTGGGTTGATCTACCTGGATTTATGGACTGTGTTAGTCAAGCTTGGTCTCAACCTGTACACAGGAATTCATCTGCTGCTATCTTATCTGCAAATTTTAAGAATCTTAGACATGCTCTCAAGGTCTGGCACACCAACCTTTCTAAAATCAAGAGGCTAATCCAAGATTGCAACAAGGTAATCCTCCACTTGGATACTCTTGAAGAGATTAGACCTTTATACACACCTGAAGCTAACTTCAGAAGGATTGTGAAATTACATTTGGAAGAGATTCTAAGATTACAGTTTATCTACTGGAAGCAAAGATGCACAATTAGGAACATCAAAGTTGGGGAAGATAACACAAAGTTCTTTCATGCTATGGCAACTGAAAGATTCAGGTCCAACACCATTTCCAGTATCACTGTGGATAATGATATCATATCTGACCATGCTACCATGTCAGCACTCTTTTTGCAAGAATTCAAAGATAGAATGGGTTGTTCAAATGGTATACATATGGGGTTTGACCTGGCCTCCATTATTCCAAGAGTTGAGGGTCTGGATGATCTAACTAGGCCTTTTTCAAAAGAGGAAATTGAGCTGGTTATCAAGCAAATGCCATCTGATAGAGCTCCTGGGCCTGATGGTTTTACTGGGCTATTCTTAAAAAAATGTTGGGATTTAATTAAGGAGGATTTCATGATGTTAGTGCAAGAGTTTTATGATGGATCATTAAACTTGGAATGTATAAACACTTCCTTGATAACTCTGATACCTAAGACAATAAGCTCTGAAACTCTGAATGACTACAGGCCTATTTCTCTCACTAACACATGCTTAAAGTTTTTAACAAAACTGTTAGCTAATAGGTTGCAAGGAGTTATTCTGTCATGCTTGCACAAGAATCAGTATGGGTTTTTGAAGTCTAGATCTATCCAAGACTGTTTGGCTTGGTGTTTTGAATATATATACCAATGCCAGGCTTCAAAAAGACCTATTGTGCTACTTAAGCTTGATTTCACTAAAGCTTTTGATACCATTGAACATGAAGCTATTTTAAGAATCCTCAGATACAAGGGTTTCAATGAGAAGTGGATATCATGGATCAGGACTATCTTATCTTCTGGGTCTTCATAAATTCTACTGAATGGGGTACCAGGAAGTCACTTCCACTGTAAGAGAGGAGTCAGACAGGGGGACCCCATGTCTCCTTTGCTATTTGTTCTAGCTGTTGATTTACTGCAATCTGTAGTGAATGATATGTGCAGCAAAGGAATTTTAAGTCTGCCAATCCCTACAAACTGTCAAGATTATCCCATTGTTCAATATGCAGATGATACTTTAATTGTTCTTCCTGCTGTGGATCAGCAACTCATTGCTTTGAAGGACATGCTGGATGTTTTTGCATGTTCAACTGGATTATCAGTCAACTTTGCTAAATCAATGATGGTACCCATTAACCTATCTATTGAAGAGGCAAACAGATTATCAACTGTTTTAGGTTGTAAGCTTGGAACAATGCCCTTTGCCTATTTAGGTCTGCCCATGGGTACCACCAAACCTACAGTTCAAGACTTGCTTCCTTTGGTGCACAGAATTGAAAGAAGGCTTTCTGCATCCTCTTGTGTTCTCGATCAAGGTTGCAGACTACAACTCTTACAGTCTGTCTTATCTTCTATGCCCATTTACTTTCTTTGCACTTTGGACATCCCACTTGGTATTCTAAAGCAGATTGAAAGAATACAGAGACAGTGCCTTTGGAGAGGAAATTCTGACACACCAAAACAGTCTCTTGCTGCATGGAAATTGGTCTGTTTACCAAAGGATAAAGGGGGTCTTGGGGTGCTTAACCTCAAAGTGCAAAATGAAGCCCTGTTGATGAAATTCCTCCACAAGTTCTACAACCATCATGACATCCCTTGGGTCAGCTTGGTCTGGGATTCTTACTACAATGACTCTGTGCCTCACTCCACTATCCTTTGTGGATCCTTTTGGTGGCGTGATGTTTTCAAATTATCTTCCAAATACTTGTCTTTTGCCAAGCCTTGCCTTGGTAATGGTACCTCCATTCTCTTCTGGAATGATCCCTGGCTATCTAATCTCAATGGAGAAACACTGAGTCATTATTTCCCCAGATTATTTTCATATGTGATTGATGTTCAACTTTCTGTGGCTAAAGTGTTGGATCAAGATCTTATGGGGTTTTTTCACCTGCCTCTCTCCACACATGCTTTTGATGAACTACAGGAGCTACAGACTGCTCTGAGTTCTCAGTGCACTTCTCAAGACACTGATAGCTGGATTTGGCCTTTTAATAAAGGATCTTTTAGGCAAAAATCATACTACACTCAAGTTCATCAGCAAATAGTTGCTGATCCTATCTTCCCTTGGATATGGAAAAGTGCATGCACAATGAAGATTAAAATGTTTGGCTGGCTACTGCTTAGAGACAGACTGAATACCAGAGATATGCTTCAACGCAGGCATTGGCATGTGGATGACCTTACATGTGTTCTCTGTCCTCATCATATACATGAAGATGCGAGCCATCTTTTCTTCTCCTGCATCTTCAGCCAAAGAGTTTGGAATTATTTGCAAATCTCCTGGGATCCAGTGCCTGGTATGACCACCTACCAAATGGCTTGCAAAGCTAGGGATGATTTTGGCAAACCATTCTTTACTGAAGTGGTTTTCACTGCTGCCTGGAACATCTGGATTACTAGGAATGGGAAGGTCTTCAGAAATGAAACTCCTCTTTTCAGGCGATGGAGCCACAATTTTATCCATGACATGACCCTTTTATCTCATAGGATCAAATGTAAATACAAGGATAGCTTCAGGAATTGGCTAACTAACTTACCTTAGGTTTTTTTGTTTAGTTTGCTCATGTAAGTATTTCTAACTTTGTTGTAATCTGATCTTATTCTATTTTTTCAATAAAGTGCGCTGTGAGGCTTTTGCCTTGCAGTATATAGTAAAAAAAACCTTCTTCCACGACAATTCTACATCGCACTTGCTTGTGCTTCGGTATTGTGAAGGACGCACAAGTACATGCTTTCAAGGTGATATCCTTCTCTTTCGAGAACCCAAAAACCATGAGCATGAATATTGTGGATCATAATACATGTGTTGCTCGCACAATGAGACTTATTTGTCATCTTGGACCCCTTGATCGCGCACATGTTAGTGATATTGCTTTCATTCATGATAGCCACATTGCCATGCCTCATGTTATATATGCCTTGTGTGTTGCATCCAATTATTGGATTAATTATCGCTATCATATGCTTGGTTGCACCAATGTCATCTTTTCACATATGCCATGTCCCATTGCTTTTCATATGATTGACTTGATTGCCTCACACATGTTGAACAATTGCTCTTTCTATTGTGTTGAGTGCCACACTATTTTCACTACACCCTATGCACGTTATGCTTGGATTGTCTTGCACTTGACCCATGTGTTTAGACACTTCATTTTACTTGGTGTTGTGAATGATTCTTATGCCTACCATAGATCTTTCATTGAGCGCTTTATGCATGCTTGCTATGACTATGAAGTAGATGCTTATTCCCTTGTCACACATATTTGCATCACTACCTCCCAATTGCATACTTGGCCCCAAGATATATTTTCTTGTGCTCAATAGATGTGCTTACATGCCATGCCACAACCCTTTGTCACACCCTATGATATGCTTGATGACAACACTTGTTGGGTGACTCACCTCTTTAATGCTTGGTTTTGCACTAACGCTAACCACATTTGTTTTTCCAAGTGTTTGTTTTCCTTGCCCCTTTTGAAGGAATCACTAGACGGTGCGACATTGGAGAGTGCCCATGTAGAGCTTCAAGATGATGAGTACTTCTAGATCGTCCACATCTACACGACGATGCCATCTCTTTCCCACGGTGATTTGGTTTTCGATCCGAGGTCGGATCTTTTCCAAGGGGGAGGGGATGATGCGGAGCATCCTACGGACATCACCATGTCAAGAGTCCGTTTGGCAAAGGTGAATCATCTCCTTTACACGTGTTCACTTGACCCCTTCGAGGATGGTATACTACTTGACACCCCACTCGTGTGCATGCATAGGTATTGCCGGAGCTTCACGGATGACGAGGAGGAGTGCAAGCACAAAATAACGCCGACATCATCCCCGACGGAGGCATGGAAGAGAAGACGGAAGAAGAAGAAGTGCAAGACTGCACTTGCTCGGATGATCCGGACGTCCATCCGGACGATCCGGACAAGCCCGGATGATCCGGCTATGGCGACATACGACACCCGAAGCTCCTCTATGAAGCCGGACGATCCGAACGAAGACCCGAATCATCCGGACGTTGCCTGGATCATCCGGACCCCCATCCGGATCATCCGGCCGTGCCTGCGTGCAACGTTTCGGGCCGAGGCCCATGTACCCTCTTCACCCCCTCACTTACCCCTTCGTGGCTTAGACTATAAATAGAACTCCTCCTCCCCATTTCTAGGGTCAGCAAATGTGATAGCTCATTTTAGACTAGAGCTTTGCTCATCTATGTGGTTCTACTCCTACGAGTGACCGCGGCCCCTCTACGGAGAAGATCCACACCGGATTCAAGACCCCTCACGGGAAGATCCTTCGCGGATTCAAGACCTCCTCTTGGAGATGAACTCTACCTTGTATCTTTCCCTTTGTTGTTCATGTACCTTGTGATCTTGTGTGTTTGATTGTCTAGTGGATGTGTGATTGGACTTGTTCTTGAGTGTTTTCCCTCGTGATTCCCCTTTGTGTTCTTCGTGTTCATCGTGGGTTTCCCTCCTCTTTGTGAAAGATCGGCCTAGAACGGGTTGACCCCGCATCATATGGTATCATGAGACTTGGTTTCTCACGAATTTGGAGCCCCCTCACCGTTTTCTAGCCTTGTTTTGTTGTTTTCTTCCCCAAATTCAAAAATTCCCCACCAAAATAGCCCCAAATTTTTTTTGTGATCTGTTGGTTTGATGAGATTTTGTTGATTTTGATCCATGGATTCGCTTGGTTTTGAGTGGATCTAGCTTTCCCACAAGTTTCTCCACTTTCCATCCACGAAATCCTCGCAATTTTGAGCCCAAAATCATCCATTTCCGCCCCCAAAATCATCCCCGAGCGGAAAATCCTGAGCAGTTTGACCTGCGCGGATCATCCGGAAGAACACCCGGATCATCCGGATCCACCCGGATCAGCTGGACCATCTCTCGGATGTCCGGATACCACCCCATGCCCGAAAGAACATAACCGGAGCTGACGAACCCGGATCATCCGGAAGAATACCCGGATCATCCAGACTAAGCCCGGATCATCCGGACAAACTCCTGGATCATCCGGTTTCACCTGAAACTGACACGGACAAATTCTTGTTTCGACCATAACTAATTCATCCGGAGTCCGTTTTTGACGTTCTTTAGCTCGTTTTGAAGCTATTGCCATCCCCCATCCCACAAAAAATACTACTATCATAATTTGACTCCATCAAATTTTGTGAAATTTGGCTAGTGTGCCTAGGCCTTCCACCATATCATCCGCATAGCCACCATAGCCTTCTGCAACCGAACCTTTTTTTGTCCACCATAGCATTTGTGGTTGCTTGAGTAGTGATTTGAGTCTCCTAAGTTGTTTAGGCTACTTAGGGACGATTGCTTCTTTATCAACCACCACCACCACTTCCACATAACATTGCCCTCCTTACATTTCCGCCAACCCAACGTAACTCAATTTTGTTGAGCTTGTTTGAGTTGTGGCTAGTGTCTCCTAAGGTGTTTCGGCTACTTAGGGACCGTGACTTCAACTCCGACACCGTGTATAGCCCATCATACACATCCACCACCATAACCCATTTGTCCGGGTTTCCACCAACATTTCCGCAACCACCACCGCTTGTCCGCTACCACCATTTGACATTTGTCCTTGAGATTTTGAGTTGTGGTTTTTTTCCGTTTCCTAAGGTGTTTCGGCTAATTAGGAACGGGTCTACATCAAGAACACCGCCACTCATCATCGACACGAGGTCATCATCATACATAAGGACGGTAACCTCGATGACATCATTGTATATTCCCCTTGCAATTGCATTGTTAACCCCTAGCCCATTTTGCGTCACTTGCCTATCAAGACTAGCCATTTGAGTATTGCCGGCAACGTTACTTGTGCACATTAGCGATCCACCCTTCCATTGCATACATACCATATCTTGGTATCATCATATCATCCCTTGTGTCACAAGATTGTTCCCGCATATACACAATTGCTATCTTGGTTTGTGCATTTCGCATTGTGGCCATACAAAAAAAAAGAGAATGAGCTTTTAAGCTAAGAAAGAGAGCCACAAAGAAGCTTGTAAGCAAGAGCCATAGAATCACAAAATATCATATCATACTTGATCATCTTGGATCATCTTGTGCTAAAAGCACATGAACATCATACATATAGCATACTTGGGATAGAAGTCATTGCATTTTGCTTAGTAGGTTGTGCACAAGTTCGTATCCGCCTTTTGTGCAATCACTGATGAGGACATCACTAACAAGGTTACACCCACAGCTCCAACTGACACATATACAGGACCAATTACTAGAGCTCGCGCACGCCAATTAAATTACCAGGTACTTTCGTTTCTTGGTAATGAATCTAATGTTCATGAGAATATGATGCTGCCTAAATTGGATACATTTGTCTTGCTTACAAATGAAGGGCCTAGCTTGGACAAGAAGGATGAACATTGGAGCAAGATCAAGCATGGAGATGATGGCATGCGCAAGGGGAACAAGAATGGCGTTTCAATTGATGATTTCAGAACTTTGAAGCCACCATAATGAGTGCGAGAAGCCTTGGACGAAATATACAAGATGCCACTTCATAAATTTCGTCCAGAGGCTATTATAGGTGATGCGTCTCCTTATTATTGGGCTAGGCCCATGTAATTTCGAAATACTTGAGTATAGGCTGTTTTTAGAGTCCGTATGTGTGGGGAAACAAGAGTTAGGGTTGGTTTCGGACCCCTCCACCAAGGGCCACGAAATTCCCCCCTCTTTCCCTCATATATACAGCCCTTAGAGCGTCGTTTAGACTGTGGGTTTTGTATAGATTAAAAGTTCGCCATAGCTGCAACTTCGCGTACTTCGTTTGTGTTCAACGACCAGACCAAGGCGTCACAGAACCCCACCTTGATCAATAAAGTTTTCCTCTTATATTCGCAATATCCAGATTGCAATCTTAGTTTCTTGCTTGTTCTTCGTTTGCCTGCGTGAAACAGACCTTCGTGGTCAGGTTGATCGTGCTCCGGCGTGGTCAACAACCTCTCGGAGTTGGTTTAGCGATTGCTAAGGCGCGACGTCCACGCACGTTCGTAGTCGGATCGTCAAAGTCGACTTAATATAAAGAATAGCCACCATCTCATCGAAAGACGGGACACCTTTGCCTCTATCAAGTGGTATCAGATTTCCAGGTTGCTCGGTGAGATTTTACAGTTTTTCATAGTTTAGATCGAGTCTGTTCTTCATACCTATTGTCCACGAAAAAGCCAAAAAAAAAAGAGTCTGGAGACCCCCGGGCAGTTTTTAGGCCAAAATTTCGACAGGTGAAAATATTTTTTCCCTATCCTATTTTTGAGCTTTTCTGAGTCTTTTGAGACACGTGCCACCATACTGATTTTTTTCCCGCACTTTTTCGTCGTCTCTGCCCTGATTCCGAAAAAAAAAAATTCGTCAAAAAAATTTCGTGCCTATCATCTTAGTTTGACTTGGAAGTGTTTTGAGACACTCGCCATTATAGTGATTTTCTGCAAAAAAAAAAGCAGCGCAAAAAAAAAGAGGCGAAAAAAAAATTCAGAGTGTGCTTTCCCCTTGATTACGTGCAGCGACGTGATTTCGTTAGTGTTCTAGGCTCGCGTCTCTAGTACGGTCTAGCCTAGGACCAGCACAGTACCGTCGTTGAGCGTTTATTCACCTTTGCATCTCTGAATTGATTATTGCTGACCCTTTTTGCTACCATATTATAAGCCTTCCCAGCTCCACATACATCTACATCGTGCGTTTGACTCTCCCTGGTAATCGCTCTATCCGAGCTTTGAGAGTTTTGACTACATCGGTTGCCGATCACCGCCTGCTGCTGGGTAAGAACTGGTAAGAATTTGAGATTTGCTTGACGGATTTGTGACACCCGCCACCACCACCACTTGTTAGTAGTCTGTAGGATCATATTCCTGTGTGTTTCTATTGCTGCTAACCATGCCAGGATCACAAGTCGACGAGACTGACTGGGAGAACTTGACGAACAAGGAGCTTCATGATAAGTTTCAGCAAATGATGAGTGAACAGGTGCAAGATGTGCTAAACACATTGGACGCGGCCATGGAGAAGATAGATGGCATGGAGAAGACGTTTGACACAAAGCTCGATAACAAGTTTGCTGAATTGCTTGCGCGTTTTCCACCACCACCGGCTGCTGCAGCTGTCCCACCTCTTCAACAACAACAACAACAACAACAACAACAACAACAACGGCACCTTCCGAATCAAGTGGGACGAGCACAGCGCGTTCCCCTTGAGACTGGTCAAGCTTCTGGTGCTGCTGTTGATGTTTCTGTAGCTCCTGCTGCTACTGCAGAGATGGAGGACCATTACGAGGATGAGGTTGACCAAAATCAGAACTACGTGCAACAACCAGCACCACCACCACCAGGTCGTCCTCATGCATATCATCGCAACGGTAGGGCTGCACCACCACCTGAGGTACATGACCATCTTCCTAAACTGAAATTGAATATTCCACCATTTGAGGGCAGATATTTTCCTGATATATATCTTACTTGGGAGTTACAAACTGAACAACGTTTTACATGTTTAAACTATCCCGAGGAGAGACGTGTTCCTGTTGCTGTTTGTGCTTTCACTGGTTTTGCATGTGTTTGGTGGTCTGAACATTGTAGATTATATCCTGTTCCAGCTACTTGGGCTGCTTTGAAAACTGCTATGCGTACTCGTTGGGTTCCACCATATTATCAATGTGAATTACTTCAAAAACTGCAGCGCTTAAGACAAGGAAAAAATTCTGTAGAAGAATATTATGAGCAATTACAAACTGGCCTGATTAGATGTGGTATTGTTGAGGAGAATGAAGCTATGCTTGCACGTTTTATGGGTGGATTAAATAGAGAGATTCAGACCATTCTAGAGTATAAGGATTATACTAATATCACTCGTTTATTCCATCTTGCTTGTAAAGCTGAACGTGAAGTGCAGGATCGACAGGCATTGGCGCGGACTAACTTTTCTGCAGGACGACCTTCATCATGGACACCGCGTGCATCCTATACTTCCTCACATTCTACTGCACCGACACCTCCATCAGCTGTTACCTCCAGCCGTGATACAAGGAAGCAGGCACAACCACCATTATCTGCCAAGAGCACACCTATTGGGCCTGCACAGAGTTCTTCTTCTTCCATGGCATCAACAGGGCACACCAGTGATATTATTTGTCGTCGTTGTAAGGGAAGAGGACATTTTGCGAGAGATTGCAAATCTCAGCGTGTGATGATTGCTACTGAGGATGGTGGATATGAATCCGCTAGTGACTATGATGAGGAGACTTTGGCTCTTATTACACGTGAAGAACACGACGGAGACGATTCTGATCATGAGACGCAATACATGGCTCCTGAAGATGCTGACAGGTATGAATGTTTAGTTGCTCAACGTGTTTTGAGTGTGCAGGTTACACAAGCTGAGCAAAATCAGAGGCATAATTTGTTCCATACAAAGGGAGTTGTGAAGGAACGTTCTGTTCGCGTGATCATAGATGGAGGGAGTTGCAATAACTTGGCTAGCATGGAGATGGTGGAGAAGCTATCTCTCACCACAAGACCACATCCACATCCTTACTACATCCAATGGTTCAACAACAGCGGCAAGGTTAAGGTAACACGTACTGTTCGTGTGCATTTTAGTATCTCTACATATGCTGATTATGTTGATTGTGATGTGGTACCTATGCAAGCATGTTCCTTATTACTTGGTAGACCATGGCAATTTGATAAAAATTCTGTACAACATGGTAGAAACAATCAGTATACTCTTGTTCATAAGGATAAAAATATTACTTTGCTTCCTATGACTCCTGATTCCATTTTGAAAGATGATATTAATAGAGCTAATAAAGCAAAACAGGAGAAAAATAAGAGTGAAAATCAGATTGTGGCAAAAGAATTTGAGCAACAAATGAAGCCTAATAATAAACCATCTACTGTTGCTTCTGAAATTAAATTGAAAAGTGCATGTTTATTTGCCACCAAAACTGATATTGATGAGCTAGATTTTAGCAAATCTGTTTGCTATGGTTTTGTGTGCAAAGAGGCATTATTTTCATTCGAGGACGTGCCTTCCTCTTTTCCTCCTGCTGTCACTAACATTTTGCAGGAGTTCGCCGACGTCTTTCCACAAGACGTGCCACCGGGATTACCACCTATTCGAGGGATTGAGCATCAGATTGACTTAATTCCCGGTGCATCGCTACCCAACCGCGCACCATACCGTACCAATCCAGAAGAGACGAAGGAGATTATGCGTCAAGTACAGGAGCTACTCGACAAAGGTTATATACGCGAATCCCTTAGTCCTTGTGCTGTTCCCATTATTCTAGTGCCGAAAAAGGATGGTACATCGCGTATGTGTGTTGATTGTAGAGCCATTAATAATATTACTATTCGTTATCGTCATCCTATTCCTAGGCTAGATGATATGCTTGATGAATTGAGTGGCTCTACAATATTCTCCAAAGTTGATTTGCGTAGTGGATACCATCAAATTCGTATGAAATTGGGAGATGAATGGAAAACAGCATTTAAAACTAAGTTTGGATTATATGAGTGGTTAGTCATGCCTTTTGGGTTAACTAATGCACCTAGTACTTTCATGAGATTAATGAATGAGGTTTTACGTGCTTTCATTGGACGATTTGTGGTAGTATACTTTGATGATATATTGATTTTTAGCAGATCTTTGGAGGAACATTTGGAACATTTACGTGCTGTTTTTATTGCTCTACGTGATGCACGTTTATTTGGTAACCTTGGAAAGTGCACCTTTTTCACCGACCGAGTCTCTTTTCTTGGCTATGTTGTTATATCCTGTTCCAGCTACTTGGGCTGCTTTGAAAACTGCTATGCGTACTCGTTGGGTTCCACCATATTATCAACGTGAATTACTTCAAAAACTGCAGCGCTTAAGACAAGGAAAAAATTCTGTAGAAGAATATTATCAGCAATTACAAACTGGCCTTATTAGATGTGGTATTGTTGAGGAGAATGAAGCTATGCTTGCACGTTTTATGGGTGGATTAAATAGAGAGATTCAGACCATTCTAGAGTATAAGGATTATACTAATATCACTCGTTTATTCCATCTTGCTTGTAAAGCTGAACGTGAAGTGCAGGATCGACAGGCATTGGCGCGGACTAACTTTTCTGCAGGTCGACCTTCATCATGGACACCGCGTGCATCCTCTACTTCCACACATTCTACTGCACCGACACCTCCATCAGCTGTTACCTCCAGTCGTGATACAAGGAAGCAGGCACAACCACCATTATCTGCCAAGAGCACACCTATTGGGCCTGCACAGAGTTCTTCTTCTTCCATGGCATCAACAGGGCACACCAGTGATATTATTTGTCGTCGTTGTAAGGGAAGAGGACATTTTGCGAGAGATTGCAAATCTCAGCGTGTGATGATTGCTACTGAGGATGGTGGATATGAATCCGCTAGTGACTATGATGAGGAGACTTTGGCTCTTATTACACGTGAAGAACACGGCTGAGACGATTCTGATCATGAGACGCAATACATGGCTCCTGAAGATGCTGACAGGTATGAATGTTTAGTTGCTCAACGTGTTTTGAGTGTGCAGGTTACACAAGCTGAGCAAAATCAGAGGCATAATTTGTTCCATACAAAGGGAGTTGTGAAGGAACGTTCTGTTCGCGTGATCATAGATGGAGGGAGTTGCAACAACTTGGCTAGCATGGAGATGGTGGAGAAGCTATCTCTCACCACAAGACCACATCCACATCCTTACTACATCCAATGGTTCAACAACAGCGGCAAGGTTAAGGTAACACGTACTGTTCGTGTGCATTTTAGTATCTCTACATATGCTGATTATGTTGATTGTGATGTGGTACCTATGCAAGCATGTTCCTTATTACTTGGTAGACCATGGCAATTTGATAAAAATTCTGTACACCATGGTAGAAACAATCAGTATACTCTTGTTCATAAGGATAAAATATTACTTTGCTTCCTATGACTCCTGATTCCATTTTAAAAGATGATATTAATAGAGCTAATAAAGCAAAACAGGAGAAAAATAAGAGTGAAAATCAGATTGTGGCAAAAGAATTTGAGCAACAAATGAAGCCTAATAATAAACCATCTACTGTTGCTTCTGAAATTAAATTGAAAAGTGCATGTTTATTTGCCACCAAATCTGATATTGATGAGCTAGATTTTAGCAAATCTGTTTGCTATGCTGTTGTATGCAAAGAGGCATTATTTTCATTCGAGGACGTGCCTTCCTCTTTGCCTCCTGCTGTCACTAACATTTTGCAGGAGTTCGCCGACGTCTTTCCACAAGACGTGCCACCGGGATTACCACCTATTCGAGGGATTGAGCATCAGATTGACTTAATTCCCGGTGCATCGCTACCCAACCACGCACCATACCGTACCAATCCAGAAGAGACGAAGGAGATTATGCGTCAAGTACAGGAGCTACTCGACAAAGGTTATATACGCGAATCCCTTAGTCCTTGTGCTGTTCCTATTATTCTAGTGCCGAAAAAGGATGGTACATTGCGTATGTGTGTTGATTGTAGAGGCATTAATAATATTACTATTCGTTATCGTCATCCTATTCCTAGGCTAGATGATATGCTTGATGAATTGAGTGGCTCTACAATTTTCTCCAAAGTTGATTTGCGTAGTGGATACCATCAAATTCGTATGAAATTGGGAGATGAATGGAAAACAGCATTTAAAACTAAGTTTGGATTATATGAGTGGTTAGTCATGCCTTTTGGGTTAACTAATGCACCTAGTACTTTCATGAGATTAATGAATGAAGTTTTACGTGCTTTCATTGGACGATTTGTGGTAGTATACTTTGATGATATATTGATTTTTAGCAGATCTTTGGATGAACATTTGGAACATTTACGTGATGTTTTTATTGCTCTACGTGATGCACGTTTGTTTGGTAACCTTGGAAAGTGCACCTTTTGCACCGACCGAGTCTCTTTTCTTGGCTATGTTGTTACTCCACAGGGAATTGAGGTTGATAAAGCCAAGATTGAAGCTACTGAGAGTTGGCCGCAGCCCAAAACGGTCACACACGTGAGGAGTTTCCTTGGCCTCGCTGGATTCTATCGGCGTTTTGTGAGAGATTTCAGCACCATTGCTGCACCTCTCAACGAGCTTACAAAGAAGGATGTGCCTTTTGTTTGGGGTACTGCACAGGAAGAAGCATTCACGGTATTGAAAGATAAGTTGACACATGCTCCTTTACTCCAACTTCCTGATTTTAATAAGACTTTTGAGCTTGAATGTGATGCTAGTGGAATTGGGTTAGGAGGTGTGTTATTACAAGATGGTAAACCTGTTGCATACTTTTCTGAAAAATTGAGTGGGCCTAGTCTGAATTATTCTACTTATGATAAGGAATTATAAGCTCTTGGTCGGACTTTGGAAACATGGCAACATTATTTATGGCCCAAAGAATTTGTTATACATTCTGATCATGAATCTTTGAAGCACATTAAAAGTCAAGCAAAACTGAACCTTAGACATGCTAAATGGATTGAATTCATAGAGACTTTCCCTTATGTTATTAAACACAAGAAGGGAAAAGAAAATGTTATTGCTGATGCTTTGCCTCGTCGTTATACTATGCTTTCACAACTTGACTTTAAAATATTTGGTTTGGAGACCATCAAATATCAATATGTGCATGATGCTGAATTTAAAGATGTATTGCAGAATTGTAAAGAAGGGAGAACATGGAACAAGTTTGTCGTTAATGATGGATTTGTGTTTCGTGCTAACAAGCTATGCATTCTAGCTAGCTCTGTTTGTCTTTTGTTGTTGCAGGAGGCGCATGGAGGAGGATTAATGGGACACTTTGGCGTGAAGAAGACGGAGGACGTACTTGCTACACATTTCTTTTGGCCAAAGATGCGACGGGATGTTGAGCGTTTTGTTGGTCGCTGCATTACATGTCAAAAAGCTAAGTCACGACTCAATCCTCATGGTTTATATATGCCTTTGCCTGTCCCTAGTGTTCCTTGGGAAGATATATCTATGGACTTTGTTTTGGGTTTACCTCGGACAAAGAAGGGGAGGGATAGCATATTTGTTGTCGTGGATAGGTTCTCGAAGATGGCACACTTTATACCATGTCATAAAAGCGATGATGCTGCTAATGTTGCTGATTTGTTCTTTCGTGAAATTATTCGCTTGCATGGTGTGCCAAATACTATTGTTTCAGATCGTGATACTAAATTCCTTAGCCACTTTTGGAGATGTTTATGGGCTAAGTTGGGGACTAAACTTCTTTTTAGTACTACTTGTCACCCCCAAACTGATGGACAAACTGAAGTAGTCAACAGAACTTTGTCTACTATGCTTAGGGCTGTTTTGAAGAATAATAAGAAAATGTTGGAAGAATGCTTGCCTCATATTGAATTTGCTTATAATCGTTCATTCCATTCTACTACTAAGATGTGCCCTTTTGAAATTGTCTATGGTTTTCTACCTCGTGCACCTATTGATTTGTTGCCTCTTCCATCTTCGGAGAAGGTTAATTTTGATGCTAAACAACGTGCTGAATTGATCTTAAAAATGCATGAGTTAACTAAGGAAAATATTGAGCGCATGAATGCTAAATATAAACTTGTTGGAGATAAGGGTAGAAAACGTGTTGTCTTTGCACGTGGAGATCTTGTTTGGTTACATTTGCGTAAGGATAGGTTTCCTAATTTGCGCAAGTCCAAGCTAATGCCACGTGCTGATGGTCCTTTCAAGGTGATAGAGAAAATAAATGATAATGCATATAAACTTGAGCTGCCTGCAGATTTTGGGGTTAGTCCCACATTTAACATTGCAGATTTGAAGCCTTACTTGGGTGAGGAAGATGAGCTTCCGTCGAGGATGACTTCAATTCAAGAAGGGGAGGATGATGAGGACATCACTAACAAGGTTACACCCACAGCTCCAACTGACACATATACATGACCAATTACTAGAGCTCGCGCACGCCAATTAAATTACCAGGTACTTTCGTTTCTTGGTAATGAATCTAATGTTCATGAGAATATGATGCTGCCTAAATTGGATACATTTGTCTTGCTTACAAATGAAGGGCCTAGCTTGGACAAGAAGGATGAACATTGGAGCAAGATCAAGCATGGAGATGATGGCATGCGCAAGGGGAACAAGAATGGCGTTTCAATTGATGATTTCAGAACTTTGAAGCCACCATAATGAGTGCGAGAAGCCTTGGACGAAATATACAAGATGCCACTTCATAAATTTTGTTCAGAGGCTATTATAGGTGCTGCGTCACCTTATTATTGGGCCAGGCCCATGTAATTTCGAAATACTTGAGTATAGGCTGTTTTTAGAGTCCGTATGTGTGGGGAAACAAGAGTTAGGGTTGGTTTCGGACCCCTCCACCAAGGGCCACGAAATTCCCCCCTCTTTCCCTCATATATACAACCCTTAGGGCGTCGGTTAGACTGTGGGTTTTGTATAGATTAAAAGTTCGCCATAGCTGCAACTTCGCGTACTTCGTTTGTGTTCAACGACCAGACCAAGGCGTCACAGAACCCCACCTTGATCAATAAAGTTTTCCTCTTATATTCGCAATATCCAGATTGCAATCTTAGTTTCTTGCTTGTTCTTCGTTTGCCTGCAGGAAACAGACCTTCGTGGTCAGGTTGATCGTGCTCCGGCGTGGTCAATAACCTCTCGGAGTTGGTTTAGCGATTGCTAAGGCGCGACGTCCACGCACGTTCGTAGTCGGATCGTCAAAGTCGACTTCATCCAAACGATAGCCACCATCTCATCGAAAGACGGGACACCTTTGCCTCTATCAATCACGCTAGTGTCTCTCTAGTGTTGTGCAACAAGAGCATTTTCGTGGATTCCACATTTTGGCTCACCGCTTGGTTGCACGACCCCACTTATCTATCCGTGTGTGTGTTTCCGTGTGCCACCCATATTGCTATTGGTCTACTTGTTTCACTTGCGAATTTGTGAATCTCTTTCAACATTATTGACTCTTGCTAACTTTTTGCATCAAATGTTTGCGCCACTTATCCTAACGAAGCCACTCGATAAGCTATAGTTGATAGGTGTGAGTGAACAAGTCCGGTACCAATTCCACTATTCTTTCATTTCACATTGAGTGAAACGGGATACATCCTCAACATTGTGAAAAGGTAACTTGGTATTGTTTATCTCATCTCCTACTCACCTTTGCCCGAGTCTTGTGATGGATAGGCAAACCATTTCATCTACTTCGGTCTACAACAACAAAGACGAGTTTGATGCCATGACGAACCACTTGTGCGCCAACATGGATGCTCAAATGAAGGATCTCAAAGCTCTCATCAAGACCGCAAGAGGTCTCCCTCATCTTCGAGAAGACGCTCAAGTGCACATCCTTCCGAGCTACCATCTCCGGCAAGATCTCATCAGCGTCGACATCATCAACGACAAGAACGTGAAGGTCAAGATCTCAACTCCAACAACCGCTCAACGACTTCACCATGTACCTTGGCATCTTCGCCAAGCGACTTCAAGGCATCTTCGCCTTTGGACATACGGCATCTTCACCAACAAGCACCCCAAGCTTATGCTCAAGAGAAGCTACCCAAGCTCAAGTCCGCGACTTCCACGAGCTACTACAACCTCGACACCGACCAAGAGATTCCTTTCTATGGGACTCAAGACCCCGAGGAGTATCTCGAGTGGGAGCGCAAGATGGACGACTACCTCAAGCTACATCAAGTTTCCTATGAATATCAAGTGAAGTGTGCCACAAGAAACTTCCACGACAATGCGTCACATTGGTGGCTTCACACACCTTCGACGAGCTTCTACGTGAATTGGACCAAGACGAAGAAAGCTATGTGGCGAGAGTTCGTGCCTCCCACCTACACGGAACAACTTCTACGCCAATTGGAGAACACCACCCAAGGATCCAAGTCCATCGACAAGTACTTCAAGGAGATGAAGAATGTCTTGCGACGAGCCGGCGTGGACGACCCCATTTCGATGAAGCTCCACTTCATGATGGGATTGCACAGCGACATCTACAAGACTATCTTCCTAGAGAACTACAATTCCCTCGACGACAACTACATTGGTGCTCTCAAGGCGGAACAAGACCTCATGAAGGCCAAGGCTTCTCCACCGCAAGCACACTTCACGAAGACCAAGCTCCAAGACGGAGAGCATGAGGCTAGTACCACCATGATGTCCAAGCCCAACGAGCTCCAAGACGACGCTCCCACGTTCGACTTCACCGACATCCCTCTTTGTGGCATTGATGATGCCGAGTCTACTTCGACTCTTTTTCAAGACGGTGCGGTGACGACTACGACTACGGAGCCATTCGGAGACCAAGATTTGAAGGCGACCGACATGGTGACGAGCAAGGATGATGCTTCCTTCTTTCGATGTAAGAGTGATGATGTGCCATCTTCGGCCTTCATCCACGGCGATGATGACGAGATGGTTGAGCATGGGATTTTCCCTTCGACCACGGTGACGTATGGTGACTTGAGTGACTTGTGCCACCATATTGAGAGTGAGAGCGAGTTCACCACTAGCCCCATATATGAAAAGTTGCCCCAATTCCCATGTGAGGAGAGCCACAACCCCCACCACTTGAGTGAGATGAGTGACTCCACCATATGCGACATTGAGTTCACCTATTTTGAGGTAGTGAGTGATCCACCACATAGAGAGAGTGAGATAGTTGATATGTCATGTGAGGCCACTTTCAACACTAATGACTTGACCTCTACCTCTATTGTGTCTTCTCATTTGGTGTTAGGTCCCATATATGATGACGCGCCAATCCTCGACGACTTCGTCCTTCCTATGGACAAGATGATGGTCATGGTGGAATATGATGCAGCCCCCACATGGTTCCATCAAGATAAATATGATGACCACCATTTGGTATTTCCCACCTCACCTAAACCACATGAGTGGAATGAAAAAGGTAACAAAGGTGAAGGTGATGCTCTAGTCCCACTAGTGGACTATGGTAACATTGATTGCTTGCATGATGTTGATCCACCTATTGCCATGCTTCATTCTAGTATGATTTCCCCATGCGATGATTTACCCATTTATGATGAGTTTGATGATTTCCATGTGGAGTCTATTAGTTGTGATGCCATGCTGCATATGATTTCTTGTGATAATTCTCTCGGTCACATCATGTTTGACAACCCGCTTGACTTGTCGTATGCTATGCATGAGATCAATAATATGTCCTATTTGCAATCTCATCGTATTGACTATGCATATGCCATTAAGATAAATCCAATTTGCACTTATGGCATAGATGACAAGCCCATGGTTATTGGCATTTATTTTTCTTCTGATGATATTGATATGCTTCCTTTGCATAATATCAATCATATGCCATGCCATGATTACCTAGCTTTGGATATGCATTGTTTTGGATGTTGTTCCACTTCTCCATATTATGCTTCCACTATTGCTCATGAGGAGACCCCCATAGTTTCCTCATATATTTTAGGAGATTTTGATCCATCCCATCCATTGCATGATCCCCATACTTGTGTGCACAATATGCTCCCCATGAATGTAAATGCTATTGTTGTGCCACATACTTGCACTAATTTGTGTCCCCGTCGTGCTATACATGACAACTATTCTTTCATGATGGATGACATATTTCTCTATCGTGCCTCAAATTTATTTGAGCGATGCCTATCTTGTGCTAACTTTAACGTCCACATACACATCATGATGGATGATGTGTACATTTACCACGCGCACAATTTCTTTGGTTTGTGTGCCTTTTGTGTAGGTCCCCATACTTACTCATCAACCTCGCAAGAGCACGAGTTGACGAAACGAGCTCTAGAGAGCAACGACGACTTGGGATTCCGTGGATTATCTTTCCCACCGCCCCCTTCGCGCATTCCTTCTACATGGCACTCATGTGGTTATGGGTTATTGTCCATGATATCTCTTATGCCCACCTTGCCATGTTCACTTTGCATGATATGATCATTCCTATGCCTTTAACATGTATTTGTGACCCATGCTTTGCAATTCACATGATCCATGATTCGACTACTTGTATGTGTATTTGCAAGCTTGGTGGAGATTTCTCTTGTTATTGCCATGCTTTGCACATGATTCCCATTGGTTCTTGTCATATATCTCCATATGTTGTATCTCTCATGCTAGATTTGCCATGTATTGAGTACAACCATATTCTTAGTCTTGATAATGAGATTGCCCCCATAGCATTCTCGCATATATGTGGAGATTTTGACATATTACTTGTGAAGCATGCTTGTCTTACCTCTTTGCATCATATGCCTAGTGCCATGAAAATAGCCATTACTGCATCCTATTATTCATGCACTTGTGCTTCTAATGGTTATGTGCATAATAAGAGAACCATCATGATGGATGATGTGTTTATCTACCATGCGCATACGTTCTTCCTTTTGTTGTGTGCATGTGTAGGATACTTGGACTTTGTGTCGTCTTCCACTTCACGTGAGTTGACCATTCAAACTCTTGAGAGTGAACAACCTTATTCCACGACAATTCTACATCGCACTTGCTTGTGCTTCGGTATTGTGAAGGACGCACAAGGACATGCTTTCAAGGTGATATCCTTCTCTTTCGAGAACCCAAAAACCATGAGCATGAAAATTGTGGATCATACTACATGTGTTGCTCGCACCATGAGACTTATTTGTCATCTTGGACCCCTTGATCGCGCACATGTTAGTGACATTGCTTCATTCATGATAGCCACATTGCCATGCCTCATGTTATATATGCTTTGTGTGTTGCATCCAATTCTTGGATTAATTAGCCCTATCATATGCTTGGTTGCAAGAATGTCATCTTTTCACATATGCCATGTCCCATTGCTTTTGATATGATTGACTTGATTGCCTCACACATGTGGAACAATTTCTCTTTCTATTGTGTTGAGTGCCACACTATTTTCACTACATCCTATGCTCGTTATGCTTGGATTGTCTTGCACTTGACCCATGTGTTTAGACACTTCATTTTACTTGGTGTTGTGAATGATTCTTATGCCTACCATAGACCTTTCATTGAGCGCTTTATGCATGCTTGCTATGACTATGAGGTAGATGCTTATTCTCTTGTCACACATATTTGCATCACTACCTCCCAATTGCATACTTGGCCCCAAGATATATTTTATTGTGCTCAATTGATGTGCTTACATGCCATGCCACAACCCTTTGTCACACCCTATGCTATGCTTGATGACAACACTTGTTGGGTCACTCACCTCTTGAATGCTTGGTTTTGCACTAACACTAACCACATTTGTTTTTCCAAGTGTTTGTTTTCCTTGCCACTTTTGAAGGAATCACTAGACGGTGCGACATTGGAGAGTGACCATGTAGAGCTTCAAGATGATGAGTACTTCATGATCGTCCACATCTACACGACGACGCCATCTCTTTCCCATGGTGATTTGGTTTTCGATCCAAGGTCGGATCTTTTCCAAGGGGGAGGGGATGATGCGGAGCATCCTACGGACATCACCATGTCAAGAGTCCGTTTGGCAAGTGACACGTGCGACATCTACTTCACATACACAAAGGTGAATCATCTCCTTTACACGTGTTCACTTGACCCCTTCGACGATGGTATACTACTTGACACCCCACTCGTGTGCATGCATTGGTATTGCCGGAGCTTCACGGATGACGAGGAGGAGTGCAAGCACAAGAGAACACCGACATCATCCCCGACGGAGGCATGGAAGAGAAGACGGACGAAGAAGAAGTGCAAGACTGCACTTGCTCGGATGATCCGGACGTCCATCCGGACGATCCGGACAAGCCCGGATGATCCGGCTATGGCGACATACGACACCCGAAGCTCCTCTATGAAGCCGGATGATCCGGATGAAGACCCGGATCATCCGGACGTTGCCCGGATCATCCGGATCATCTGGCCGTGCCTGCGTGCAACGTTTCGGGCCGAGGCCCATGTACCCTCTTCACCCCCTCACTTACCCCTTCGTGGCTTAGACTATAAATAGACCTCCTCCTCCCCATTTCTAGGGTCAGCAAATGTGATAGCTCATTTTAGACTAGAGCTTTGCTCATCTATGTGGTTCTACTCCTACGAGTGACCGCGGCCCCTCTATAGAGAAGATCCACACCGGATTCAAGAGCCCTCACAGGAGGATCCTTCGCGGATTCAAGACCTCCTCTTGGAGGTGAACTCTACCTTGTATATTTCCCTTTGTTGTTCATGTACCTTGTGATCTTGTGTGTTTGATTGTCTAGTGGATGTGTGATTGGACTTGTTCTTGAGTGTTTTCCCTCGTGATTCCCCTTTGTGTTCTTTGTGTTCATCGTGGGTTTCCCTCCTCTTCGTGAAAGATCGGCCTAGAACGGGTTGACCCGGCAACACTTCCCCTGATGTTGGGCAGCTCGGCCCGAGCGTGGCTAAATCAGTTGGCCCCTGGGAGCATTTACAGTTGGGAAGAGCTGGCCCGAGTGTTTATCAGGACCTTCAAAGGCACCTGCAAACGGCCCGCGGGGCTTGCGGAGTTGCAACATTGCGTACAGAAGCCGAATGAAACCCTGAGAGATTACATCCAAAGGTGGACCACCTTGCATCACACGATGGAGAACGTATCCGAGCACCAAGCAGTCTGCGCCTTCAAGGAGGGCGTGCAGTACAGAGAGCTCAACCTGAAGTTTGGTCGAACGGGAGATATGACCCTATCCCGGATGATGGAAATAGCCAATCGGTATGCCAACGGAGAAGAGGCCGATCGACTCCGCAGTGGCAAGAAACCAGTCAGTCCAGATGACCAGAACTCCCCTAAGCGCAAGGCCGAACCGGCAGCTCAAGGCGAAGTTGCAGTTGTTAACCAAGGAAAGGGCAAAGGAAAGCCCAAGGGGCCTTGGGTCCCCAAGAAAGTGAAAGATCAAGCAGGAAATGACGTGCTCGACCTGCCGTGTCCTATCCACACGAAGAAAGATGAAGAGGGGAACTTGGTTTATCCCAAGCACACCACTCGACAGTGCCGGCTCCTGATCCAAAGTTTCCAGAAAGATCAGTCGACTGAGAAAGAAAAGGAATCAGAGGAGACCGAAGACAAAGAAGGGGATGGAGGCTACCCCCAGGTTAACTCCACCTTGATGATTTTTGCTGACGCTGTAAGCAAAAGTCGACTGAAAGTTATCAACAGAGAAGTCAACATGGTTGCCCCTGCAACAACGACGTATCTAAAGTGGTCCAAGACCCCCGTCACATTCGACCAGTCCGATCACCCTACACACATCGCTACCCCTGGGCGGCAGGCGCTGGTGCTCGACCCAGTTGTCGAGGGCACTCGCTTGACCAAGGTCCTGATGGATGGCGGTAGTGTCCCGAACATTCTGTATGCTGAAACCCTCCGTGGGATGGGCATTCCTATGTCCAAGCTAAGCGAGAGTAACATGAGGTTTCACGGGGTCATCCCCGGAAAGAAAGCCGACTCGCTTGGCCAAATCTCATTCGACGTGGTTTTCAGCGATTCAAAGAATTTCCGCAAAGAGAAGCTGATATTTGATGTGGTGGACTTCAACAGCGCCTATCATGCCATTCTAGGTAGGCCCGCCTACACCAGATTCATGGCTCGACCATGCTATGTGTATCTCAAGATGAAGATGTCGAGGCCCAACGGTGTCATAACCGTCACAGGGAATCGGCAGAAAGCGGAAGAGTGCTTCCAGAAAGGATCGAAAATTGCTGACGAGCAAATGGCGGCAGTAGAGATGGAAGAGTATCAGAAGAATGTGGATCCGAGTGATTTGGTGCGGGCTAAGAAGCCGGCTTCCGAGTCAGCTTTCTAGTCGGCAGGAGAGACGAAGCCCGTGCACATTCACCCCACCGACCCCAATGCAGCGCCGACCCACATCTCAACTACACTCGACAACAAATAGGAAGAAGCGCTCATCTAGTTCCTCCGTGAGAACTGGGACATCTTCTGATGAGGACATCACTAACAAGGTTACACCCACAGCTCCAACTGACACATATACAGGACCAATTACTAGAGCTCGCGCATGCCAATTAAATTACCAGGTACTTTCATTTCTCGGTAATGATTCTAATGTTCATGAGAATATGATGCTGCCTAAATTGGATACATTTGTCTTGCTTACAAATGAAGGGCCTAGCTTGGACAGGAAGGATGAACATTGGAGAAAGATCAAGCATGGAGATGATGGCATGCGCAAGGGGAACAAGAACGGAGTCACAAGTGATGATTTCAGGACTTTGAAGCCACCATAATGAGTGTGTGAAGCCTTGGACAAAATATACAAGATGCCACTTCATAAATTTTGTCTAGAGGCTATTATAGGTGCCGCGTCACCTTATTATTGGGCCAGGCCCATGTAATTTCGAAATAGTAAAGTATAGGCTGTTTTTAGAGTCTGTATGTGTGGGGAAACAAGAGTTAGGGTTGGTTTCGGACCCCTCCTCCAAGGGCCACAAAATCCCCCCTCTTTCCCCATTTATACAGCCCTTAGGGCGTCATTTAGACTTTGGGTTTTGTTTAGATTAAAGTTCGCCATAGCTGCAACTTCGCGTACTTCGTTTGTGTTCAACGACCAGACAAAGACATCACAGAACCCCAGTAGATCAATAAACCTTTCCTCTTGAATTCGCAATATCCATATTGCAATATTAGTTTCTTGCTTGTTCTTCGTTTGCCTGCAGGAAACAGACCTTCGAGGTCAGGTTGATCGTGCTCCGGCGTGGTCAATAACCTCTCGGAGTTGGTTTAGCGATTGCTAAGGCGCGACGTTCATGCACGTTCGTAGTCGGATCGTCCAAGTCGACTTCCTCCAAAACGATAGCCACCATCTCATCGAAAGACGGGACACCTTTGCCTCTATCATCTTCGCATGGAAACCGTCTGACATGCCAGGTGTACCCAGGGGACTGGCTGAGCACCGTTTGCGAGTCGACCCAAAAGTGAAGCCCGTAAAGGAACATCTCCGTCGGTCCACCGCAGAGAAGAGAAAAGCAATTGGCGAAGAGGTGGCTCGGCTTCTGGCAGCTGAGTTCATCCATGAGATCTACCACTCCGAGTGGCTCGTCAATATGGTCATGGTCCCTAAGAAGGACAAATCCCTCCGCATGTGCATCGATTTCAAGCATATCAATCAGGCCTGCCCGAAAGATCATTTTCCTCTCCCCCGCATTGATCAGATAGTCGACTCGACTATGGGATGTGAGCGTTTGTCCTTTCTGGACGCGTATTCCGGGTACCATCAGATCCGACTGTTTGGACCCGATGAAATCAAGACAGCCTCATCACCCCATTCGGGTGTTTCTTTTATGTCACCATGCCTTTCGGTCTCAAGAATGCCGGTGCTACCTTCATGCGCATGATTCAAAAGTGCCTTCCGAAGCAAATCAGTCGGAATGTGGAAGCGTACATGGATGACTCGTGGTCAAGTCACGCAAAGGTTCCGACCTACTGACCGACCTCGCTGAGACATTCGCAAATTTGAGAAGCTATGATATCAAGCTTAATCCATCGCAGTGTACATTCGGAGTTCCGGGCGGTAAGCTACTCTGTTTCCTTGTTTCAGAACGAGGAATCAACGCCAACCCAGAGAAAGTCAGTGCCATCCTCCGAATGAAGCGCCCCGAACGTATACACGACGTCCAGAAGCTAACTGGTTGCTTGGCCGCATTGAGTCGGTTCATTTCTCGTCTCGATGAGAAGGCATTACCTCTCTACCGACTAATGAAGAAATCTGAAAAGTTCGAGTGGAATTCTGAAGCTGAAGCAGCGTTTGAAGAGCTCAAAGCCCTGCTTTCCACCCAGCCGGTGCTTGCTGCCCCAGTCAGCAAGGAGCCTCTTTTACTATACATCGCAGCCACCGGACAAGTTGTCAGCACTGTACTCATGGTCGAGCGGGAAGAAGAAGGCAAAGCCTGCAAAGTCCAACGCCAAATCTACTACATTTCCGAAGTGTTGACTCCCTCCAAGCAAAGATACCCGCATTACCAGAAGCTGGTGTATGGGATTTACTTGACCGGAAAGAAAGTTCCTCATTACTTCTCGGATCATTCGATCTCAGTCGTCAGCGACGCCCCACTGTCAGAAATCCTGAACAACCCAGATGCAACCGGTCGAGTGGCAAAATGGGCGATTGAACTCCTTCCTCTAGATATCAAGTTTGAAGCAAAGAAAGCTATCAAGTCTCATGCAATAGCAGATTTTGTGGCCGAATGGATCGAACAAGAGCAGCCGACTCAGATCCAGTCGGACCACTGGACTATGTTCTTTGATGGATCCAAGATGTTGAATGGATCTAGTGCAGGCGTGTTTTTGGTGTCCCTAGGGGCGACAAGCTCAGTTACGTCCTTCAAATCCACTCCGACTCTTCAAACAATGAGGCCGAATACGAGGCGCCTTTGTACGGGTTGCGTATGGCCATCTCAGTCGGCGTCCGTCGCCTGATGGTTTACGGCGACTCGGACTTAGAGGTCAATCAGGTGATGAAGGAGTGGGACGTCACAAGCCCGGCAATGACCATTTATTGCAGTGCGGTGCGGAAGCTAGAGAAGAAATTTGATGGTTTAGAGCTCCATCACGTGCCCAGATTATTAAGAATCAGCTTGCTGACGATCTCGCGAAGATAGGGTCCACTCGGAAGCCTATACCCAAGAATGTTTTTCAGAGCACCTGCACACCCCCTCAGTCAAAGAAGACCCCTTCACAAAGGAACCCCCACAGCCAGTCAGCACATCTGATCCGACTGAAGTCGAAGTTCCAGCAGTGGTGGACCTAATAATGGAGATTTTGGTGATCACGCCCGACTGGACTATGCCATACATAGCATACTTGCTCAGACAAGAACTCCCAGAGGATGAAGAGGAAGCACGCCAGATCGTCCGTCGATCCAAAGCCTTCACTGTCATTCTGGGTCAGCTCTACAGGGAGAGTGTCACAGGAGTCGCTCAGCGCTGCATCACCCCGGAAGAAGGTCGACTGATTCTGAACGAGATTCACTCGGGAACTTGTGGCCAACACGCTTCCTCTCGGACTATAGTGGCCAAGGCATACCGAGCTGGATTTTATTGGCCCCGAGCTAACAAGATGGCAAAAGATATCGTAGACAAGTGCGAAGGCTGCCAGTTCTATTCCAACATGTCTCATAAGCCGACGTCTGCCTTGAAGACCATTCTGTTGGTTTGGCCGTTTGCCGTTTGGGGGTTGGACATGGTCGGTCGCTTCAAAACCGGAAGGAGCGGGTTCACCCACTTGCTCGTAGCAGTCGACAAGTTTACCAAATGGATCGAAGCCAAGCCCATCAAGAACCTCGGCTCGAGCACTGCCATCACCTTCATCAGAGAATTGATATTCTGATACGGAGTCCCGTATAGCATCATCATGGATAACGGCTCCAACTTTGACTCAGACGAATTCAGAGCTTTCTGTTCCTCCCAAGGTACACGGGTCGACTACGCTTCCGTAGCCCATCCGCAGGCGAATGGACAAGCAGAAAGGGCGAATGGTTTGATCCTCCAAGGCCTGAAGCCGCGGCTTATGCGTGACCTCAAGCATGCCGCCGAAGCTTGGGTGACCGAACCGCCGTCCGTCTTATGGGGGCTGAGGACAACTCCGATCCTGTCGACTAACCGTACCCCCTTCTTCATGGTCTATGGAGCCGAGGCTGTGCTGCGGAGTGATTTGTTGCACAATGCCCCCCGAGTAGAACTCTTCTCCGAGGCAGAGGCAGAGCAAGCCCGTCAAGATGCAGTCGACCTCTTGGAGGAAGAACGCGAGATGACTTTGATCCATTCGACCATTTACCAACAAGATTTGCGTCGATTCCATGCCCACAATGTCTGAAGCCGAGCATTCCAGGAGGGAGACCTGGTTCTCCGAGTACGTCAGAAGCGACCGCACAAACTCGCCCCAGCTTGGGAAGGCCCCTTCATTGTCACCAAGGTACTGCACAATGGGGCGTATCACATCTACAACGTCGCCAAGAAGAAAGATGAACCCCGTTCGTGGAACACGGACCTGCTCCGCCGCTTCTATACTTGAAGCACTCAATCAGTCGAGTTGTAATAAGAATCTTCCAGTTTGTTTTCAAAGACAAGTTTGCAGCAATTCCTTAATGATTGTTGGTTACAAAGATGCTCGTCCTTGAATCCCCTAGTGGGTGCTTAGCCGTGAACCCGATTCGCCTAAGTTACAAAAACCACTCCGAGTGAAGAGCAACCCTCTCACTCGGGGGCTTAGACGCGAACCCGATTCGCCTAAGTTACAAAAACCACTCCGAGTGAAGAGGAACCCTCTCGCTCGTGGGCTTAGCTGCTACCCCGTAATCGCTTAAGTTACAAAAACTACGCCGAGTGAAGAGCAACCCTCTCACTCGGGGGCTTAGTTGCGGTCCTCCGAGCTACGCCATAAGTACGACGTGGGTCTATCCTCCGAGCTCCACCACAAGTACAACGTAGCTCGTAATCGCCTAAGTTACAAAAACCACTCCGAATGAAGAGCAACCCTCTCACTCGGGGGCTTAGCTGCGACCCCGTAATTGCCTAAGTTACAAAAACTACTCTGAGTGAAGAGGAACCCTCCCACTCGGGGGCTTAGCTGCGATCCTCCAAGCTATGCCATAAGTACAACGTGGCTCTGTCCTCCGAGCTCCGCCACAAGTACAACGTAGCTCGTAATCGCCTAAGTTACGGAAACCACGCCAAGTAGAGAGCAACCCTCTCACTCTGGGGCTTAGCTGCGACCCCGTAATCGCCTAAGTTATGAAAACTACTCCGAGTGAAGAGCAACCCTCTCACTTGGGGCTTAGCCACGACCCCGTAATCGCCTAAGTTACAAAAACTACTCTGAGTGAAGAGCAACCCTCTCACTCAGGGCTTAGTTGCAGTCCTCCGAGCTTTGCCATAAATACAACGTGGCTCCGTCCTCCGAGCTCCACCACAAGTACAATGTAGCTCGTAATCGCTTAATTTACAAAAACCACTCCAAGTGAAGAGCAACGCTCTCACTCGGGGGCTTAGATGCGGCCTCGTAATCGCCTA
>LR738713.1:259355345-259465881 GCA_902687465.1 Secale cereale | reverse complement strand
AAAACTACTCCGAGTGAAGAGCAACCCTCTCACTCGGGGGCTTAGCTGCGGTCCTCCGAGCTACGCCATAAGTACAACATGGCTCTGTCCTCCGAGCTCTGCCACAAGTACAACGTAGCTCGTAATCGCCTAAGTTACAAAAACCACTCCGAGTGAAGAGCAACCCTCTCACTCGGGGGCTTAGCCGCGGTCCTCCGAGCTACGCCATAAGTACAATGTGGATCTGTCCTCCGAGCTTCTCCACAAGTACAACGTAGCTCGTAATCGCCTAAGTTACATAAACCGCTCCGAGTGAAGAGCAACCCTCTCACTCGGGGGGCTTAGATGCGTTCCTCCGAGCTCCGCCACAAGTACAACGTAGCAACCGAGTGGCTCGACCCTCAGAGCTGTGCCACGCACGCGACGTCGACTCGAAGTCGAAAAGATCAGAGAGAGTCGGAAGCAAAGCAATCAAGCGAATGCAAAAGGAATCAATTGCAGATAAATCCCCGCAAGATTCGGGCAGAAGTACTCGGGCATCAAGCCCGCGAGAGTTTAATGGTTACAAAACCACTCGGCATACTGAGGCAAATTGAATCAGAGTATCAAAGTTTGGTCACTCCCCAGGGGGAGGAGGGCTTGCTGGTGCAACGAACTCATCCAGGTCGATCCCGTCGGCAATGCGGGTAGCGGCCTCCAGGAAAGTCTCCATGAACGACTGGAACTAGAGTTTCTTCGTGTTGGCGACCTTGAGCGTGGCCAGCCTCTCCTCCTTCACATCCTTGCAATGCATCGAACCAGAGACAGCGCAACGTCAGCTCCACAATGGGTAGATGATTTCTTCCGCTTTTGCACCCGACTTGGGATCTCATTGAGTCGAGTCATTAGAGACTCAAGGTCATTTTCTTGCACAACTCCCCTCTAGAGTGCAGTGTCGATCCGAGACATCATTGCCTTCAGTCGACCGAGGTAGCCTGTGGCGCTGGTGAGGCGAGACTCCAGCCTCAAGATGTTCATAGGAGCTTCTTCCTTGACAATAGAGTTGGCGGGGTCCAGACCAGGCTCGACCCGCCCGGTTTCCTCCTCGAAGTTGCGGCAGAATTCTACGCAAGAGAGAACACGACGAATTAGCGAGCAAGTTATGAGTCGACCACCTTGATTCAATCGAAGCAAAAGGGGCATACCTTCAAGCACAAGGTACCACTTCTTGGTGAGATAGCTCAGATAAGCCTCCAACTCGTTCATCTTCTGGAAAAGGCCCCCGTAGTTATCGTCCAGGACAGTGTTGGCCCTCTTCACTCGAGTCACCTCCTTGTTGGCTGCATCAAGAGAATCCTTTAGGCTGGCGATCTCTGCCTCAAGCGTGCCGACCGAAGCCAGCTTCTGTTCTGCCAGTTCAGTTTTCGGCTGCGCTGCCGCCAGGTCAAGATCCTTCTGCTCCAGGGCCGCCCTTAGTTGATCTACAAGAGACATTACTAGATAGATGAACATAAGGATACACATGCCATATTCGTTGAAGATCAGTCGACAAGCTATTCGCTTTAATTAGCAGACGCTTCGTCCTGGGTTTTCTTCAAATGATCCCTGGCCAGCTGCAAGTCAAGATTGAGCTGGACCTGCTTCTTCTCAAGATCAGCGAATTTGGCTCCAAACTCGCAAGATTTCTGCATCGACACAGCAAGACAGAATTCTAAGACTACAATCGAGTCAAATACTCAACAGTAGTCTCGGGGACTACACCCAGTGGGTGCACTGACCGTGCCCCCACTGGTTCTCACTCGGCCAGATCAGTCCTGCCCGAGCAAAAAAAAAGACTTCTCAGACCATGGCCGACTAACAGCAGTCGACCGCAGTCTCGGGGACTACACCCAGTGGGTGCACTGAGCGTGCCCCCACTGGTTCTCACTCGGCCAGATCAGTCCTGCGCGAGTAAGAAGAGTTCGAAACAAATGAACAAGACAAATTCTAAAGACCACAGCCGACTGACTTCAGTCGACCCTGGCCTCGAGGACTACACCCAGTGGGTGCACTAAGCGTGCTCCCACTGGTCCAATCGACTCAAGAGTGATTGGGTTACAAGAGCAAAAGTTACAAGAACAAACACCCAGTGGGTGTAACATCATCTTACGAACAAAGCGTCAATTTTCAGAATGAAGATTGCAACAACACAAGAAAACAGTCGGAAAAGACAAACCTGGACATTGGTTCGAAGAGCTGAGCTGGCATTGTAGGCAGCCATGCTAGCCTCATACGCCGCCTTCGTCCGCTCCATCATCAATCCCGCCTGACGAACGGCCTCCTGGGCCGCATTCAAGGGGTCCTCCTGGACGTGATGGGTGGTGAAGAGAATGGACGACGGAGTAGTCACAGGGTCAGCAGCTGGATCAGTCGACGAGGAGGGACGGGCAGTCGACACAGGAACGACAAAGGAGACCGTGGTCCGGGCCACGTCCCCCTGTTGCTGGGCCTCAGTGCCAGAGGATGTCTTCCGACCCCTCCTTCCCGTGCCTCGTCGAGTCACCTCAGCGCACTCCTCCTCATCGTCGTCGTCGTCAGGAAGCTCAATCACATTGCGCGGCCCTTGAGAAGACAATTAAGAAATTCAGCCGACTGACTATCCAAATGAGTAAAACACAAAGCGTGGTCGAGAATCCGCACCTGGGCGGGACATGGCGATGTCAGCGGTCTCCTCGTCGTCGCGGCCCTTGTCAACATCCATCGAAGTCGCAGAAGCAGCAGCGCTGAAGATTTCGCAGAAAGTGAGTCAACAAAAGCAAAGTTGGTCTCCAAAAGGAAAGAAAAAAATGAAGCAAAGCTACACTTACGTGGAGGCGATCGGGACGTCTACTTTGATCTTGGGCAAGGCCTTCCGAGGTCTGACAGCAGCAACCTTAGGTTGTTTTGGCGCCTTTTCAGTCGGATCTGGAGTGGACGTGCGAGTTCGTTTCTGCACTTGAGAGCTGGAAGGGCCCACCCTGGTACGCACGATCTCCGGGTCATGCTTCTCCTTGGAGCGCTTCTCGCCGCGGGGAGGCGACTCAACTTCCTTGCCGCTGCTGGAATCCTCGCTCTCCTCGTCAGACTTCCAGTCGGAAGCCTCGCCTATGCCTCCTTCCCCCTCCTGGACCTGCTTGCCATTGGGCACTGAAAACATTTCGGTGTAGACCTGCAGAAAAGAAGAAGAATCATACGTCAGTCGGATTCATCAGATACCCGCAAAGCAGGAAACATAAAATTCACTCGGAAGCTGAGGCCGAACCTTGTCTGGTTGGTGGTCTGCGTCGAATGCGCGAACTCTTCCAGTCCCTCGAGGGTTATCCTTATTCCCCGTGATGCACTTCAGGCACTACGCCACCGTCAGTGCGGCAGCTTCCTCCGGATGGACCCAAGACGTGTTGTCGGCACCAGAGTACATCCACATTGGATGGTCCCGGGCTTGGAGGGTCTAGATCCTCCTCATGAGGAACACCTCAAGCAGATCCATCCCCGTGACCCCCTCACGGACCAGCTGAACCACCCACTCCATCTGCATGTCTACCTCTACCCTCTCAGCCCGACTCACGAGCAATGTCGGTGGCTGGTTGACTCGACCCAAAGAAAATGGAGGAAGCCCAGTCGGCTGACCAGGAGTCGGAACATCCCTACAATAGAACCAAGTCGACTGCCAACCCCGTACCGACTCAGGAAGGGTCATGGCAGGGAAAGCGCTCCTACCCTTGAGCTGGATACCTAGTTGATGTCTACTACGCGCTTCTATTCCTGTAGACAGTGTTGGGCCTCCAAGAGCAGAGGTTTGTAGGACAGTAGCAAATTTCCCTTAAGAGAGTAACCCAAGGTTTATCGAACTCAGGGAAGTGGAGGTTGAACGTACCCCTTTCAAGCAACCCTGCAATCAAGATACAAGAAGTCTCTTGTGTCCCCAACACACCTAATACACTTGTCAGATGTATGGGTGCACTAGTTTGGCGAAGAGATGGTAAAATATGGATGATAGGAGTGGCAAAGCAAAGTAATATAAATCTGTAATAAAAAGTGCAGCAAGCAAACAAGTGGTAAACGTGAGCACAAATGGTATTGCAATGGTGGAAACAAGGCCTAGGCTTCATACTTTCACTAGTGGCAACTCCGAACAACATTGACATAGTCTAATCACATGATATTTCCCATAAAACATGCAATGGAGACGCACTCGGAGGTCATTCCTTTGTGGTCAAGAGAGGACGAGAATTATGTAGGGCTACAAAAGCACACCTCAAAGTTCGTAGTTCTCAATCTATGGATTTCCCAATGTCACCGCGTCCATCCAAAGAGAGTACCACAATCACCACAACATATCTCCAGGATAGTCAAAGACAAGCACCAAGAGACTCTCAATCTTCAATCAACACACAAAAGAGGAAATCACTCAAGAAAATATTCCTCTAATCCATGTCCAATAGAACGCTGTCACCTTGGTCTCGGGGATTATACTAGATAAAGACAAGTGAGTACATCAAGTCAATACATAGAGGAAGGGGAAATATCATGGGATCACCCTAGATTAACATAGCCTATGATCACAACGAAGATCACATCATGGGAGAGAGAGATAACCACATAGCTACACGTACAAGCCCTCAGCCCCGGAGAAGACTACTCACACATGGCCATGGTGAGCAAGAGATTGATGGTGGTGTTGATGGAGAGGTGCAGCCCGGAGAGGAGGAGGCGGCCGGCGGCAGCCGTGGCGGCGGCAGCAGCCCTCCGGGGCGGCGGCGGCCTTAGGGGGCAGCGGCTCCTTGGCCCCCCTTCTCCCTTGTGGATGGTGCTGGTCCTCCCCTCCAAGACGGCGGCTTGGGAGGAGGAAAATTGGTGGCCCTTGGTGACCTAGGTTTCCTCCCTTTATATAGACTCTCGGATTCCCGTCATTAGATTTTGGGCTTCATTAAAACGGGCTTTTCTTGGCCGTCCGAACTCCGATTTGGACGAATTTTATATCCAGAAGCAGCCTCTCGAAATTCCCCACAACTTTCGCAACTAGGCTTTTTCCGTTTGATGTTGTCTTCGGGCCGGAACGTGACCATCTTCTAAAAATGTTCTTAGACAGATTTCAGGAAAGTCAGAGTCCTACTCCAATACGACTTCTTTTGCGTTTTTGTCAATTTCCAAGTAATTCCTACATAATAAAGTGTAAAACAAGAACATTGTGCACTTTTACAACCATTAGTAAGTTAGTCCAATAAATGCTTAAAAAGATAGAAAACTTTGATAGAAACATGAGACAATGATGCAAAACAAGCATGGCACAAGCAAAAATTATGGATACGTTTGGAACGTATCAACATCCCCAAGCTTAATTCCTACTCGTCCTCGAGTAGGTAGAATGATAACATAGATAATTTTTGAGGTGACATGCTACTAACACAATCTTGATCAAGTAATAAGGTAAAGCATATGGACTGAAATAAAGTGAACCAAAACAATTGTCTATAGTTGAAAGCAAGTAAACAATGAATAACCAAGTAAATCACTTAAGTAAATTCCTTTCATGAATAATAAATTTGAAGACATGAAACTATGAAGTTTGGCACAATTGTTAGCCCCAAAGGAGTTCTCTCATCAAAAGCATTCTAGCCACACAAAGGAAGATAAAGTTTCAGCAATGCTTTCCACTTTTCAACATATTTATCTCATGGATAAGTTCAATGCACAAGGATTATATATAACTAAGCAGAAATTTTGAACATAATCAACTTGAACCCAGGGTTAACACTAGATGCTTGCTTATGGTGGAGGAAGAAGATTAGAACATAGGAAAACTGACTCAACATTTAAAAGTAAAAGATAGGCCCTTCGCAGAGGGAAGCAGGGATTACTCATGTGCTAGAGCTTTTTATTTTTGAAAACATAGAGATATAAAAGCAATTTTGAGAGATGTATGCTTATGTCAATGAATGGTAATAAACAATGCACTACTACTCATGCCAAACAGAACTTAAGAGCGGCTCCCATAGAGGAATGATAACACTCCCCTTTCTCCTTTGTTTATCACTAGCCAAAGTTTGTCTGATTTCTCAGGTACGATGTGTGAAGTAGGTTTTTGATATTGATATTGATGACATGTAAAGTGGGCTGGGCATACCCTTTTGCCAGCTCTTTTTGCAAAATTAAGGACATGCACATTATTCATGCACGTCAGGGGTCGTTCTATCCAACACAAGTAATAATGAACTATCTACCACTTCCTCATGAGCTAAAACAGAGACACAAATAAGGATAAATTTTGAAGGTTTTAAAGGTAGCACATGAGCAATTTACTTGGAATGGCTATTAAATACCATGCATAGGTAGGTATGGTGGACACATATGGCAGAATTTTGGCTATGGAATTTGGATGCACGAGCAGCATTCCCGCTCAGTACAGAGTTTTTGGTTTAGCAAGTTTTTAGCAAGCACATGTTAACTGGTACAAGAGAATTATAACATCCTTTCAACATAATTATAAGACTTCTACACTGTCTTCCTTGTCAACCATCTTACTTCTAAAAAGAGAACAAGAACTTTAAAACTACCAATGGTGAAAAACTAAACAATTGCAAACTTCAAAGGTATTTCTTCACTAATAAGACTTTATTAAATGATCTACATGTTTAGGCATCACTACTTAATTTCTCAAGACAATTGATAGGGATCAAGTTACTCAATGATCTTCAAAACTATGCAAGCTTTTTATTCTTTGCACCACGGCCACACTTGGCATTGACTTTACCAACATATTATTTAGCAATTCAAACCAATTCAACTCTCCAAAAAGATATAAGTGAAGCAAGAGAGTACTTTCTATAAAAGAACTAATAGCTCTGAACATGATATGAAAGAAAAATAAGAGCTAGAAGCATATAACAAGGTAGCTAAAACACTCAAAAAGATATAAGTGAAGAACATGAGTGTTTCATGAAAAAGCGGAGCGTGTCTCTCTCCCAAACAAGAATGATCAGATTCAACTTATTTATGACCAGCAAAGAAAACAATACAAAACTAAAAAGAAAAGAGCAAGACGCTCCAAGCATAGCACATAACACATGAAGTGATAATTATAGTGGAACGAAAGACGAACTGATAATTGTTGATGGAGAAGGGGATGCATGGGGGCATCCCCAAGCTTAGACGCTTGAGTCTTCTTGAATATTTCTTGGGGGTGCACGGGGGCATCCCCAAGCTTGAGCGTTTGACCCTCCTGAGTCTTCTTTTATCATCTTCTCTCGCACACTTGAAAAATCCCTTCATACATAACTCATCATAATCTGATTAGCGAGGTTAGTACCCACAATAAAATAATTTTTCCCTACTGGAAATAAAGATAATCTTGAAGAGCTACTGTTTCTCAAGATTGCCAAAAGGTTTTTGCAAAGAAAAAGCAAGCTCAAGGTTTGCAAAACGAAGAAAAGGCAAAACAGGACAGAATCTGTGAAAAACAGACCAGTAGGTAGTAAATAATTTTTTCGGGGCACTTCTGCAACTCAAATCAAAAAACTCAGAACAGACGCTCGAAAGCCAATTGTATAGAGCACTCTGTCAAAAAAATTCAGATCAAAAAGATGATCTGGTGATTTTATTCGAATTTTTCTGTCCAAGGACAGAATCTGTTTTCTGGACAGCATGTCACAACTTTTGAACTTTCTTGCAATCGGAGGCTAAACTTGGCACAAAGCTGAAAAGAAAAGATACAATGATGTTGCTACAGTAGTAACAAACAGCAAGACCACTAAAAACTGAAAGAACAAACTGAAAGTAAAGATAACAAGGGTTGTCTCCCTAGAGCTCTTTCTTTATAGCCATAAAGATAGACTTAAGACTTTAATGATGCTCTCGTAGGAATAAGAGTTGAAGAACAAAAGAGAGCATCAAGAAGCAAATACCAAACACATTTAAGCCTAACATGCTTCCTATGCATGGGAATCTTGTAAGAAATTAAATTATTGAAGCATAAAGCAACTAGCATAGGAAGGCAAAACAGGCATAACTTTAAAATATTCACCATAAAGAGAGGAAACTTCTTATTATTAAGATATTTAGAACCATGTCTCCCTCTCTCATTATAAATTTTAGTGGCATCATGGATGAACTCAACAATATAACTATCACATAAGGCCTTATTTCCATGATCCAAAAGCATAAAAGTATCATTACTCTTCATATAAGCAAAATCTTTCTTATTAGGAATAGTGAGAGTAAAGCAATCATAACCATCATGGTAATCATCATATTTAGGAGGCATATCATAATCATAATAAATTTTATCCTCAATAGTAGGTGGACTAAAAAGCTCACATTTATCATTGTAATCATCATATATAGGAAGCAAAGTATCATCAAAGTAAATTTTCTCTTCAAAAGTTGGGGGACTAAAAATATCATGTTCATCAAACGTGTCATCCCCAAGCTTAGAGCTTTTCATGTCATTAACAATATTGATATTAAAAAAAACATACTAATAACATCACCACCATCATGATTGTTATGCAAATAATAAAGTTCCAAAGGTTTTTTAATTTTCTCTTCAAACACATCATGTCCAAGTTCAAGGTAGAGCTTATAAAGCTCTCTCATATTTTTGTTGTTTCCCATTAAGCAAAACTAGTGAAATAAAAACAAGAAACAAAAAGATTTAATTACAAGATCTAGAGAAGGTACCTTCACTTACCTCACTTCCCCGGCAACGGCGCCAGAAATAGCTTGATGTCTACTACACGCTTCTATTCCTGTAGACAGTGTTGGGCCTCCAAGAGCAGAGGTTTGTAGGACAGCAGCAAATTTCCCTTAAGTGAGTAACCCAAGGTTTATCGAACTCAGGGAAGTGGAGGTTGAACGTACCCCTTTCAAGCAACCCTGCAATCAAGATACAAGAAGTCTCTTGTGTCCCCAACACACCTAATACACTTGTCAGATGTATAGGTGCAACAGTTCGGCGAAGAGATGGTAAAATATGGATGATAGGAGTGGCAAAGCAAAGTAATATAAATCTGTAATAAAAAGTGCAGCAAGCAAACAAGTGGTAAACGTGAGCACAAATGGTATTGCAATGGTGGAAACAAGGCCTAGGCTTCATACTTTCACTAGTGGCAACTCCCAACAACATTGACATAGTCTAATCACATGATATTTCCCATAAAACATGCAATGGAGACGCACTCGGAGGTCATTCCTTTGTGGTCAAGAGAGGACGAGAATTATGTAGGGCTACAAAAGCACACCTCAAAGTTCGTAGTTCTCAATCTATGGATTTCCGAATGTCACCGCGGCCATCCAAAGAGAGTACCACAATCACCACAACATATCTCCAGGATAGTCAAAGACAAGCACCAAGAGACTCTCAATCTTCAATCAACACACAAAAGAGGAAATCACTCATGAAAATATTCTTCTAATCCATGTCCAATAGACCGCTGTCACCTTGGTCTCGGGGATTATACTAGATAAAGACAAGTGAGTACATCAATTCAATACATAGAGGAAGGGGAAATATCATGGGATCACCCTAGATTAACATAGCCTATGATCACAACGAAGATCACATCATGGGAGAGAGAGATAACCACATAGCTACACGTACAAGCCCTCAGCCCCGGAGAAGACTACTCACACATGGCCATGGTGAGCAAGAGATTGATGGTGGTGTTGATGGAGAGGTGCAGCCCGAAGAGGAGGAGGCGGCCGGCGGCAGCCGTGGCGGCGGCGGCAGCCCTCCGGGGCGGCGGCGGCCTTAGGGGGCAGCGGCTCCTTGGCCCCCCTTCTCCCTTGTGGATGGTGCTGCCATGGTGCTGGTCCTCCCCTCCAAGACGGCGGCTTGGGAGGAGGAAAATTCGTGGCCCTTGGTGACCTAGGTTTCCTCCCTTTATATAGACTCTCGGATTCCCATTATCAGATTTTGGGCTTCAGTAAAACGGGCTTTTCACGGCCGTCCGGACTCCAATTTGGATGAATTTTATATTCAGAAGCATCCTCTCGAAATTCCCCACAACTTTCGCAACTAGGCTTTTTCCGTTTGACGTAGTATTCGGGCCGGAACGTGACCATCTTATAAAAGCATTCTCAGACAGATTTCAGGAAAGTCAGAGTCCTACTCCAATACGACTCCTTTTGCGTTTTTGTCAATTTCCAAGTAATTCCTACACAATAAAGTGTAAAACAAGAACATTGTGCACTTTTGCAACCATTAGTAAGTTAGTCCAATAAATGTTTAAAAAGATAGAAAACTTTGATAGAAACATGAGACAATGATGCAAAACAAGCATGGCACAAGCAAAAATTATGGATACGTTTGGAACGTATCACCAGTCCACCACACATCTGGATGACATGCATCTTCTCATCACTCGGGTTCGCTTTCTTGATGGTTTGGGAACGACAAGTGAAGATATGCTTGAACAAGCCCCAATGTGGTCGGCATCCGAGGAAGTTCTCGCACATCGAAACAAATGCGGCCAAGTAGGTGATGGTGTTGGGAGAGAAGTGGTGCAGCTAAGCGCCGTAAAAGGCGAGAAAACCACGGAAGAAAGGGTGCGGGGGAAAAGAAAAACCTCGGTCGACGTGAGTCGCGAGGAGAACGCACTCGCCCTCCCGCGCTGGGGCTCGAGCTCACCCTCCGGCAGCCGCCAGGAGTCACGGATGATCAGGCCCTCCTCCACCAACTCCTCCATGTCCTCCGGCGTCATCGTGGAACTGATCCAGTCCCGCTGGATCCAGCCAGGCGGGAGCCCGGACCTCGACGATGACCCTCCTCGGTTGGACCTCTTCCCTTTCCCCGTCGCCGCCGCCTTCTTCGAGCGCTCCAGAGTCGCAGTCTTGTCCTTGCCCATGGAGGGAGAGCCGGTGCAGACCGAGCGGCGGAGAGCAGAGATCAGAGGCGCGACGAAGAAGCGGAGGACGAAGGGGCAAAGATTGGGCGCACAGTGCCTCTGCCTTGGCCGCGACGCACACTTATAGCGCAGCGGTCGAGTGACTGACTGGTGGCCCCGAGCTATCCCGTCAAATCCCGCAACAGGCACGCACAAGATACGTGGCGAAAAAGGCGGCGCGGAGATCGAGGCGTCCCGAGCATATCCGATCCGATTGTCGCGACATGACCCATCCCGCGCGCTTCCCCAAATTTCGAAATCTCGCAAAATCCGGAGACTAGAGAGCAGCCAATGATGCGGAGCATCCTAAGCTCATCCACATGGACATACCATCGACTCACCAAGTGCCCAAAGGACCAATGACACGAGCCCGTACAAGAGCTCTCGACGCCGAGGTGAACTCGCTCCTTTACCAATTTCCTCTTGATTCACATGGAACATGCCTTCTACCCTCATCAGAAACTCTATGCATACTCAGGTGCTTGGATGAAGGCCACGGGACAGCCCTGCACAATGGACAAGACGGCGAGATTGACAAGTGTTTGGAACAAGAAGAAGGACGGCTGAAGACTCTGCAGGCTCCGGATGTCCGACCCCTACCGGACGACCGGACACCCCCAGGCACCAGATGTCCGACGTTCACCGGACGACCGGTGACTCCCAGACGACCGAACGACCGGAGGCCATCGGACGTCCGTGACACCCTTCACACAACCGAAATCGCAGAAAATACCGGAAATCCGAGAGTTACCGGACGTCGGCCTTTCGAGCAACCGGACGTCCGGTGACCCAGCGGACGTCCGACCCGACGGTGCCACCCCATGTAATATATACTCGTTGACTTCCATCCTTTCGAGGTAGCTTCGTGATTGCTCATTTTAGACCTGAGTGGTTCCTCTCCTACGAGATTTTGGCCTCTTCGGAGAAGATCCACCGGATTCAAGACCTCCTTCACGGAGAAGAACATCAAGACCTCCTCACGGAGATGACTACCGCTACTTGTATCGTCCTTAGTTGATCATATATCGTGTATCGCACTTTGTGTACCCGGATCTAGCATTTGTGTGACCTAAACGTGTTGGTTTGAGTGTTTCCTTCTTGCCCCTCTTGTGTTTTCCCTCGTGCCTCACGTGTTCATCCTTCGGATCCCTCCTTTTCGTGAAAGATCGGCCACCTAGGGCTCCACCCTACATCAGCCAATCCCGCCGAAAACTGCGCACCCCACCGACGCTCGGGACTGTGCCCAAAATTCAGTCGACGGTCAACACAAACAAGTACGCTCGGTGGTTCTTGAATCGATTAAGGCGATCAAGTCAAGGTTGAAGTGTCGGCCTGGTCCGTGAGCTCAAAGATGATCTCACCAGGGGCATCGAACCCGAGCCAAGGCCAACTTCAACACTCTCCTCCACACGAACCTCAATCCATTCGGGGGCTACTGATGATGTTACGGACCTAGGGTAGGGTCACGGGCCTGACCCAAGTACCCCACCCAAGGTCACTACCCCAGAAGCTCAAAGACAACTCGAAGACAGCAAGGTCGATCGACAGTGGCGGCCCAAGAGGACATATCACTCGACCAACAACCCCTCCCAGACGAATCAACTCCACTCGACCATTCAAAGGCACTCGACCCATGAAGGTCAAAGGTCCCTTAGGACAGCAACGGTCCGGCATTCATTCTATGACAATGAATGCCTTTATCACTCTTTATTGCACGCGTTATCAGTAACGCCCTGCTTTATGTACATTGAACCCTTGGTAACGTGGGGATAGCTGGGGTCCTGGCTCACTCTATATAAGCCACCCCCTCCTCCAGTACAAGGGTTCTCACCCCCTGTAACTCAAACACCCATATACATTCCAGTCGACCGCCTCAGGGCACCGAGACGTAGGGCTTTTACTTCCTCCGAGAAGGGCCTAAACTCGTAAACATCTTGATGTAGGGTGAAACCCTAGGTGGCCGATCTTTCACGAAATGGAGGGGATCCCACAATGAACACGAAGAACACAAAGGGGAATCATGAGGGAAACACTCAAGAACAAGTCCAATCACACATCCACTAGACAATCAAACACACAAGATCACGAATACGTGAACAACAAAGGGAAAGATACAAGGTAGAGTTCATCTCCAAGAGGAGGTCTTGATAATCCACAAGGATTCTTCTCCCTTGGGAGGTCTTGCATCCACTAGGGATCTTCTCCAAGGTGGAGGTCTTGGCCTCCAATAGAGTAGTCTCTCTCTCTCTCAAGAGGAGAAGGTAGGAGCAAAGCTCACATACAAATGAGCTATCATATTTGCTAACCCTAAAATGGTGGAGGTGGAGGAGTATATATAGTCTAGGGTCATGAAGGGGTAAGTGAGGGGCGAAACGGGTACATGGGCATCGGCCCGGATACATGCACGCAGGCAAGGCCGGATGTCCGGGCTAGCGGCCGGATGTCCGGGGCTTCGGGGCGAGCCGGATGTCCGGGGTCACGGCCGGATGTCCGGGCTGAAGGGGCTCGGCCCTGATGCTCTCTGGATAGGAGGGTCCGGATTTCCGGGAGGAGTGCCGGATGTCCGGCCGTTGCTGAAGCGCCGGATGTCCGGCCTTTGGCCCGGATGTCCGGCCGCTGTAGTATCAGCAGCTCCGTCTTCTTCTGTCTTCTCTTCCAAGCTTCCCTCGCGGATGGTGTAGGCATTCCTCGGCGCTTGCACTCCTCGTCGTCGTCCGTGAAGCTCCAACAGTACCTATGCATGCCCACGGGAGAAGTGTCAAGTAATATACCACCCTCGAAAGGGTCAAGTGAACACGTGTAAAGGAGATGATTCACCTTTATGTATGAGAAGTAGAGGTCGCACGTGTCACTTGCCAAACGGACTCTTGACATGGTGATGTCCTTCGGATGCTCCGCATCATCCCCTCCCCCTTGGAAAAGATCTGACCTCAGATCGAAAACCAAATCACCATGGGAAAGAGATGGCGTCGTCGTATAGATGTGGACGATCACGAAGTACTCAGCATCTTGAAGCTTTACATGTGCACTCTCCAATGTCGCACCGTCTAGTGATTCCTTCAAGAGGAGCAAGGAAAACAAACACTTGGAAAAACAAATGTGGTTAGCGTTAGTGCAAAACCAAGCATTCAAGAGGTGATTCACCCAACAAGTGTTGTCATCAAGCATAGCATAGGGTGTGACAAAGGGTTGTGTCATGGCATTTAAGCACGTCAATTGAGCACAATCAAGGTCATCATGGAAACAAGCATGTAAATGTGAGGTAGAGATGCATATATGTGTGAAAAGAGAGTAAGCATCTACCTCAAAGTTGTAGCAAGCATGCATAAAGTGCTCAATGGAAGGTCTATGGTAAGCATAGGAATCATTCACAACACCAAATAAAATGAAGTGTCTACACACATGAGTCAAGTGCAAGACAATCCAAGCATAACGTGCATAGGGTGTAGTGAAAGTCGTGTGGCACTCAACACAATAGAAAGAGCAATTTTTCAACATGTGTGAGGCAATCAAGTGAAGCATGTGACAATCAATGGGACATGGCATATGTGAAGGGATGATATTGTTGCAACCAAGCATAGGATAGGGACAAGTAATCCACAAGTCAGAGGCAACACACAAGGCATATATATAATGAAGCATGGCAATGTGGCAATGGCAAGTCGAAGAAAGATCTCTAGCATGTGTGCAAAGAGTCATGGTGCAAGCAACACAACTAGTATGATCCACAATGTTCATGCGCATGGATTGTGGTTTCTCGAAAGAGAAGGATATCACCTCGAAAGTGTGTCCTTGTGCATCTTTCACAATGTCGAAGCACAAGCAAGTGCGATGTAGAAGCGTCGTGGTAGAAGGTGGTTCGCTCTCAAGAGCTCGAATGGTCAACTCACGTGAAGTGGAAGTCGACACGAAGTCCAAGTATCCTACACATGCACACAACAAAACAAAGAATGTATGCGCATGGTAGATAAACACATCATCCATCATGATGGTTCTCTTCTCTTGCACATAACCATTAGGAGCAAAAGTGCATGAATAAGATGATGCAACAATGGCTATATTCATGGCACTAGGCATATGGTGCAAAGAGGTAAGACAAGCATGCTTCACAAGAAATATGTCAAAATCTCCAAATAAATGCGAGAATGCTATGGGGGCAATCTCATTGGCAAGACTAAAACAAGCAATATCAATCATGTGCAAAGCATGGCAATGGTTGTCATCAACCGCATGAAAGGAGCAAGTATGAATCATCGGTGATGCAACATAAGCAAGCATATCAATCATGTCGTGCAAACTAGTGGAGCGAAGATGCAACACACTAGATGAGTTCATAGTAATCATGTCATGTGAGCCAATAGTAGGCATAAGCAATGCACACGACATATCACAAACACGAGCACATATCAAGATCAAAGCATCATAATAGGCATGGTGTGCAAAGGAATCATGGCAATCACAAGTGATATCTCCACCAAGCTTGCAAATACACATACAAGTATGAGAATCAATCATCATGTGTAATGCAAAGCATGGGTCACAAATGCATGGCAAAGGCAAAGGGATTGACATATCATGCAATGTGAACATGGCAATATGGGCAAATGATACATAACGAACAATTAGCCATAACCATGTGAGGGCCATGTAGAAGAAATGCGCGAAGTCTTTGCGCGAAGGGAGCGGTGGGAAGGATAATCCATGGAATCCCAAGTCATCGGTGCTCTCTAGAGCTCGTTTCGTCAACTCATGCTCTTGCGAGGTTGACGAGTAAGTATGGGGACCTACACAAAAGAGACACAAACCGAAGAAATTGTGTGCGTGGTAAATGTACACATCATCCATCATGATGTGTATGTGCACGTTAGAGTTAGCACAAGATAAGCATCTCTCAAAGAAATTTGATGCATGGTATAAGAACATGTCATCCATCATGAATGAATAGTTATTGTGTATAGCATGATGTGGATGCAAATTGAGCATACAATTATATGGCACATCTATAGCATGTTCATTCATGGGGAGCATATTGTGCAAACAAGCATGGGGATCATGCAATGGATGGGATGGGTCAAGATCTCCTTTAATGTATGAGGAAACTATGGGGGTCTCCTCATAAGCAATATCGGAAGCATAATTTGGAGAAGTGTAACAACATCCAAAACAATGCATGTTGGAAGCTAGGTAATCATGGCATGGCATATGATGGATATGATGCAACGGAAGCATGTCAATATCATCACAAGAAAAAGAAATGCCAATAACCATGGGCTTGTCATCTATGCCATATGTGCAAATTGGGTTTATCTTAATGGCATATGCATAGTTACTATGAAGAGATTGCAAATATGACATATGATTGATCTCATGCATAGCATATGACAAGTCAAGCGGATTGTCAAACATGATGTGACCGAGAGAATTATCACAAGAAATCCTATGCAACATGGCATCACAACTAATAGACTCCACATGGCAATCATCAAACTCATCATAAATGGGTAAATCATCGCATGGGGAAATCATACTAGAATGAAGCATGGCAATAGGTGGATCAACATCATGCAAGCAATCAATGTTAACATAGTCCACTAGTGGGACGAGAGCATCACCTTCACCTTTGTTACCTTTCTCTTTCCACTCATGTGGTGTAGGTGAGGTGGGAAAGACCAAATGGTGGTCATCATCATCAACTTGATGGAACCATGTGGGGGGTGCATCATATTCCACCATGGCCATCGTCTTGTCCATCGGAAGGACGAAGTCATCGAGGATCGGCGCGTCATCAAATGTGGGACCTAGCACCGAATGAGAAGACACAATAGAGGTAGAGGTCAAGTCGTTAGTGTTGAAAGTGGCCTCACATGACCTATCAACTATCTCACTATCTCTATGTGGTGGCTCACTCACTCCCTCAAGGTAGGTGCACTCAAACTCACATATGGTGGAGTCACTCATCTCACTCAAGTGGTGGGGGTTGTGGCTCTCCTCACGTGGGAATCGGGGCAACTCGTCATATATGGGGCTAGTGGTGAACTCACTCTCACTCTCAATATGGTGGCACAAGTCACTCAAGTCATCATACGCCGCCGTGGTCGAAGGGAAAATCACATGCTCAACCATCTCCTCATCGTCGTCGTGGATGAAGGCCGAAGATGGCACATCATCACTCTCGCCTCCAAAGATGGAAGCATCATCCTTGCTCATCACCATGTCGTTCGCCTTCAAAGCTTGGTCCTCGAATGGCTCCGTAGTCATAGTCGTCGCCGCACCGTCTTGAAAAAGAGTCGAAGTAGACTCCGCATCATCAATGCCACAAAGATGGATGGCGGTGGAGTCGAACTTGGGAGCATCGTCTTGGAGCTCGTTGGGCTTGGACATCGTGGTGGTACTACCCTCATGCTCGCCATCTTGGAGCTTGGTCTTCGAGAAGTGTGCTTGCGGTGGAGAAGCTTTGGCCTTCATGTGTTCTTGTTCCGCCTTGAGAGCACCAATGTAGTTGTCGTCGAGGGACTTGTAGTTCTCGAAGAAGATAGTCTTGTAGATGTCGTTGTGCAATCCCATCATGAAGTGGAGCTTCATCGAAATGGGGTCGTCCACGCCGGCTCGTCGCAAGGCAATCTTCATGTCCTTGAAGTACTCGTCGATGGACTTGGATCCTTGTATGGTGTTCTCCAATTGGCGTAGAAGATGTTCCGTGTAGGTGGGAGGCACGAAGTCTCGCCGCAAAGCTCTCTTTGTCTTGGGCCAATTCACGTTGAAGCCCATCGAAGGTGTGTGAAGCCACCATGTTGACGCGTTGTCGTGGAGGTTTCTTGTGGCGTACTTCACTTGATCTTCGTAGGGAACTTGATGTAGCTTGAGGTAGTCATCCATCTTGCGCTCCCACTCGAGATACTCCCCGGGTTCTTGAGTCCCATAGAAAGGAATCTCGTGGTCGTTGTCAAGGTCGTAGTAGCTCGTGGTAGTCGCGGACTTGAGCTTGGGGAGCTTCTCCTGATCATAAGCTTGAGGTGCTTGTGGGCGAAGATGTCGCATATCCAAAGGCGATGATGCCTTGAAGTCGCTTGGCGAAGATGCCAAGGTGTACGGTGAAGTCGTTGACCGGTTGTTGGTGTTGAGCTCTTGACCTTCACGTTCTTGTCGTTGATGTTGTCGATGCCGATGTGATCTCGCCGAAGATGGCAGCTCGGAAGGATGTGCACTAGAGCGTCTTCTTGAAGATGAGGGAGACCTCTTGCGGTTCTTGATGAGGGCTTTGAGCTCCTCCATTTGAGCATTCATGTTGGCGCACAAGTTGTTCGTCATGGCATCGAACTTGTCGTTGTTGTTGTAGACCAAAGTAGGTGAAATGCTTTGCCTATCCATCACAAGACTCGAGCAAAGGTGAGTAGGAGAGGAGATAAACAATACCAAGTTACCTTTTCCGAATGTTGAGGATGTATCCCGTTTCACTCAATGTGAAATGAAAGAATAGTGGAATTGGTACCGGACTTGTTCACTCACACCTATCAAGTAAAGCTTATGGTGGAGCTCGGTGAGGATAGTTGCACAAAAATGTGATGCAAAATGTTAGAAAGAGTCAATAAAGTTGAAAGAGATTCACAAATTCGCAAGTGAGACAAGTAGACCAATAGCAAGGAGTGGCACACGGAAACACACGCACGGATAGATAGATGGGGTCGTGCAACCAAGGAATGAGCACAAAATGTGGAATCCACGGAAAACGCTCGTGTTGCACAACTCAAGAGAGACGGTAGCACGATTGCTCGTTAGGCGGATACGACACTTGTGCACAACCTATAAGATGCAAAATGTATGAACTTTCTATCTCAAGTATGCTATTTGTGTATGATGTTCCGGTACTTTTAGCACAAGATGATCCAAGATGATCAAGTATAATATGATATTTTGTGATGTTATGGCTCTTGCTTACAAGCTTCTTTGTGGCTCTTTTGCTTAAAAGCTTATTCTTTTTTTTTTGTATATGGCCACGATGCACAAACCAAGATAGCAATTGTGTATATGCGGTAACAATCTTGTGACACAAGGAGTGATATGATGATACCAAGATATGGTATGTATGCTATGGGAAGTATGATCACTAATGTGCACAAGTCACGTTGCCGGCAATACTCAAATGGCTAGTCTCGATAGGTAAGTGATGGAAAAATGGGCTAGGGGTTAACAATGCAATTGCAAGGGGAATATACAAAGATGTCATCGAAGTTACCGTCCGAGTCGATGATGAGAGGCGGTATTCTTTATGTAGACCCGTTCCTAATTAGCCGAAACACCTTAGGAAACGGAAAAACCACAACTCAAAATATCAAGGACAAATATCAAATGGTGGTAGCGGCAATGCCGTGGTGGTTGCGGAAGTGGAATGATGGGCTAGACACGATGTCGGAGTTGAAGTCGCGGTCCCTAAGTAGCCGAAACACCTTAGGAGACACAAGCCACAACTCAAACAAGCTCGGACAAAATTGGGTTAAGTTTGGTTGCCTATGTATAATGGGCAATGGGTATGCGGAAGTGGTGGTGGTGGTTGATGATGAAGCAATGGTCCCTAAGTAGCCTAAACACCTTAGGAGACTCAAATCACTACTCAAGCAACCACAAATGCTATGGGGGACAAAATGGGTTAGGTTGCGGAAGTCGGTGGTGGTTATGCGGATGATATGGTGGAAGCCCTAGGCAAAGATGCCAAAATTCCAAAAATATGATGGATTCAAATTATGATGGTAGTATTTTTGTGTTATGGGGGATGTCAAGAGCTTCAAAACGAGCTCAAGAACGTCGAAATCGGAGTTCGGATGAATTAGTTATGGACAAAACGGTGAAACACGGGTGGCTGAAATCCCAGGGGTCGGACATCCGGGGTGGAGCCCGGATTTTCGGGGCCTGATGTCCAGAAACTTGCGCGATTTTGCCCTCCTGGAGCCGGATGTCCGGCCCGATGGCCCGGATGTCCGGCCAGTGGCCCGGATGTCCGGCCCGATAATTCCAGATCGGGATTGGGACTTCCAAACTCGTTTGGGGGCGGAATTTGATGATTTTGGGGGCGAAATTTGAGCGATTTTGTGGAGGAAAGATGGGGAAACTTGGGGAAATGCTAGATCCACTTGAAACCAAGCAAATCCACGGATCAAAATCAACAAAACTTCATCAAACCAACAGATCACAAAAAATTTTGGGGCTATTTTTGGTGGGGAATTTTCGAAATTGGGGAAGAACACAACAAAAACAAGGCTAGAAAACGGTGGGGAGGCTCCAAATTCGTGAGAAACCGTGGCTCATGATACCATATGATGTAGGGTGAAACCCTAGGTGGCCGATCTTTCACGAAATGGAGGGGCTCCCACGATGAACGCGAAGAACACAAAGGGGAATCACGAGGGAAACACTCAAGAACAAGTCCAATCACACATCCACTAGACAATCAAACACACAAGATCACGAATACATGAACAACAAAGGAAAAGATACAAGGTAGAGTTCATCTCCAAGAGGAGGTCTTGATAATCCACAAGGATTCTTCTCCCTTGGGAGGTCTTGCATCCACTAGGGATCTTCTCCAAGGTGGAGGTCTTGGCCTCCAATAGAGTAGTCTCTCTCTCTCTCAAGAGGAGAAGGTAGGAGCAAAGCTCACATACAAATGAGCTATCATATTTGCTAACCCTAAAATGGTGGAGGTGGAGGAGTATATATAGTCTAGGGTCATGAAGGGGTAAGTGAGGGGCGAAACGGGTACATGGGCATCGGCCCGGATACATGCACGCAGGCAAGGCCGGATGTCCGGGCTGGCGGCCGGATGTCCGGGGCTTCGGGGCGAGCCGGATGTCCGGGGTCACGGCCGGATGTCCGGGCTGAAGGGGCTCGGCCCTGATTCTCTCTGGATAGGAGGGTCCGGATTTCCGGGAGGAGTGCCGGATGTCCGGCCGTTGCTGAAGCGCCGGATGTCCGGCCTTTGGCCAGGATGTCCGGCCGCTGTAGTATCAGCAGCTCCGTCTTCTTCTGTCTTCTCTTCCAAGCTTCCCTCGCGGATGGTGTAGGTGTTCCTCGGCGCTTGCACTCCTCGTCGTCGTCCGTGAAGCTCCGACAGTACCTATGCATGCACACGGGAGAAGTGTCAAGTAGTATACCATCCTCGAAAGGGTCAAGTGAACACGTGTAAAGGAGATGATTCACCTTTATGTATGAGAAGTAGAGGTCGCACGTGTCACTTGCCAAACGGACTCTTGACATGGTGATGTCCTTAGGATGCTCCGCATCACATCTTGCGTACAATCTCACCGTAGCTAGGACCTTGCCTCCTCTTACGTACCCCCCTACTCGTACTGTCAGACTTAGAACCATGACATGCCCTTCATTTGTAAGCAAGACAAATGTATCCAATTTAGGAAACATCATATTCTCATGAACATTATAATCATTACCAAGAAACGAAAGTACCTGGTAATTTAATTGGCGTGCGCGAGCTCTAGTAATTGGTCATGTATATGTATCAGTTGGGGTTGTGGGTGTAACCTTGTTAGTGATGTCCTCATCACCATGAGGGTATGTAAAGAACTGGTAATGCTTTTGCTCCTATATTGTTATCCCCGCTTGTACACCCTATTTGCGAGTCCCGTTTCGGCAATACCGCCCCTTTTTTATCCTTTCGGTAGCATTGTGCTCTACGCCGGCAGGCCCCAGTCCCAAGGCAAGCTGCAGCCATCGTTGGTATGCCAGGTTGTGATGCCGTGGTCAAGGCCATGAGGTGAGTGGCCCGAGGTCCGGTAAGAGCTCCTGAGGCGCAATGCTCAAGAGGCCCCCCTTGGCATGCAAGCGGCTTCCGGAGGTTAAAAAGCGAGGTGGCGTTGCCGACGCTTGACTGCCGAATCCCATTCTTCGAGTGAGGATGGGACACTAAAGAGTTAGCGACTTATCTTGAGGAGCATGAAGTGATTCTTTAAGCAGCGGAATGCTGGACTTAGACCTTGATGTTCTGCGTCGGTAGGGCCCGGCCCAGCGCATACCTCAGCCGCCACTGGCTTGACCAGAACACCAGGACAAGACCAGGGAGTGAGGGGCTATGGGACTAGTTAGGCCCTTGGGTCACGATGCCCAAGGGTCCCCCTTGATTTACGAACATGCCTGAGCTCTCTAAGCCGGCCTCCCCCTCTCCATCCTTCTTGATGCTCTACGTCCTCAGGTCCCGACCCTCGAGCGAAGCTCAGTCGCCGTTGGTATGCCAGGTCACGATGCCGTGGTCAAGGCCAAGGGGTGAGGGCTGGAGAGTTGGTAAGGGCCCCTGAGATGCGATGCTTAGGGCCCTCCCTTTAACGCGCAAGCGAATTATGTGAGTAGGGGAGACCGGTGGGGTCGCCTGTCACCGTGCTCCTAAGACTCCTTCGGGTTAGCCTGTAGCAACACAACCTAGGACCGCGCCTACCACCGAGCTCCTGATAATTCCGCGGGAAGATGAATGCACCGAGGACCTGGTGAGGTGACGCTTGCGGTGCAGGCCGCGGATCAGAGCTCGGTCCCTCGGGTTTGTCAGTGTTGCAGGGACGGATCCGAGCACAAGCGTCGTGCCAACGTGTGCAGCCACCATTGCGGGACGAGCAGAAGTCCATTAAGCAGCGAAGGATACCAGAAGAGGTGATGAGTGAGTAGATGATGCCCGTAAGGCAAATTGCAGGAGGAAACGGACTAAACAAAGTGATGCTAAATGAGATGCATGCCACAAGGATGGACCTGTGCGGCTGGGGATGATGCAGCCTGAGGGGTGCCCCAACAAGGTGAGCTGAACATGAAAAAAGTATACACGTCGCAGGGACATGCCCGTGCAACATGGGAATGATGCAGCCCGAGGGGCGCTCCCAGTTGAACAAAAACGGGAAAATGTCACCTGGCACAGTTGCTGAAGTAGTGTTGGTGTAGCTGAAGATGCTTGATGCAGACGCTGCTCCTCATGCGCCGCCTGGCTCCGGCACCCCGTGAGGCTCCGGGGTTCCCCAGATCCCGCGGAGTACCAAGTCCAACTCCGCCTGGATCTCCTGATGTCTGACCTCGCGAGTTGCCAGGACGTCCTGCATATGGCGCTGGTGCAAGGTCGCTTGGTTCGGCAGGCCGAAAGGCATGCGAACGTAGCTGTGAGGGGGACCCTCACACCGGCCCACCTGGGAAGGCCAGTAGAGCTCCTGAGATGCGATCCTGTTGAGTGCGGGGATGTTGACGTAGACGGGCAGCCCGTCGCCTGAGCCTGGGCCGACGGCTGCATTCCGAGGCGCCGGGCGGCGCTCGCCCCGCTTTGCCCTTGGCACCTGTAGGTCTTCGATGGTCTAGCTGATGAACTCCTGAGCGGTTGGTGCCTCACGCCTTGAGGCCTCCGGAGCGAAGTGTGCAGCGAAGCACTCCTCCACATGGTACCCGAGCGTCTCCCTCATGACATTGGCTACATCAGAGGCCCTCCAGAGAAGAGCCCCCGAGCCCAGCCTGAGGGGGGCACCGGGCACACTTTCCTATGTGAGGGAGCGAGGCGGCCCCTCCCTAGGTGTAGGTCGAGGTGCTGTCGCCAGGTGCTGCATCCCCATGAGGCTCCAGGGCAAGCATCTGCTTCTTCTTCTTGGGGACGACCTCAGGTGGGTAGATGATGCTGTCATTGTCTGGATCCTCGACTGCTGCCGCCTGGTAAGCGCGCTCGAGTGAGCACACTGCATCCTTCTCTTCACAGGCGATGGTGATGACGCCGCCGCTTCCCGGCATCTTGAGGCCGTTGTAGCCGTGGTGAGTCACTGCCATGAATTGGCCAGGGCTGGGTACCCGAGGATGGCGTTGTAAGGGAGATGGATGTGGGTGACTCGATGAGCTCGGTGTGGTAGTTGTCGCACTTGCCAAAGGTGACACGCAGGCAGACCTGCCCTACGGGAGTGGTGGAGCCGTCAGTCACTCCGGAGAAGGGCTTGGTAGATAGCAGCTCGTCGTAGGGTACATGGAGGCTGTCGAATGTCTCGATGGACAGGACATTGAGCCATGCGCCACCATTGATGAGGGTCTTGGTAACCTGGACATTGCTGATGACGGGTGAACAGAGCATCGGGATGGCGCTGGCCGTAGCCACACACTTGAGCTAGTCTGGTCTGAAATGAAGGTGATGGTGCAGCTGGACCACCTGAGTGGGCGAGTAGCCTCGATCTTGGAGAGAGCCGTGTTTACTTCTTGGGCGAACTGCTTGAAGAGGCGCTGAGAAGCTAGGGTCTATGCTCCACCCAAGATGCAGGCGATGGCATTTAGCTCCTGGAAGCCCCTAACCCCCTTGTCTTGGTCATCGTTTCTCCTTAGTGGCGGCAGAGGTGGAAGGCCAGCCTTGCCCTGAGGGCGGTCCTCACGAGGCTGGTCCCTCCAGGCGCCCTCACGGGGCTGATCGCACCAACGGGCCTCCCGAGGTTGATCACGCCACTCCTGGCGGGGGCCACGGTCGTCCCAGCGTCCCCCGGATTGGCTTCCCCTGCGGCTATAGCCACGGTTGCTGCGTTCTGGGCGTTGGATGACGCGTCCTTCGTAGAGGGCCCTGAGCACTTGATAGTCGTGGGTGTTGTGGCTGTGCATGTTGTGGAAGGCGCAAAACGCCCGGCTGTTCTTGGATGATTCTGGGTAGTCGCGGCCGCGCTTCATCTCCGGTTCAGCCGCGAGCACTGCCGCTCCCTTGCGCTTTACGTCCTTGCTCTTGGCCTTCTTGTCTTCAGGTTCAGCAACGGGGAGCTCGACGAGGGAGAGGCGCCCCTCCTCAGCTCTGGCGCACTTGGTCGCAAGGTTGAACAACTCCAGGGACGTGCACAGATCTTCGTGGATGACGAGCTCCTCCTTCATCTTGATGTCGCGGACACCATCTGAGAACACCGAAATGATGGCCTGATCCATGATCTTGGGGATCTTGACGCGGACGTTTTTGAAGTGTTGGATGAACTTCTGTCGGGTTTCTCCTGATTGTTGCTTGATACGACGCAGGTCACCCGCAGACGAGGGGCGGTCTCGGGTGCCCTGGAAGTTGGCGATGAACTGCTCGCGCATCTCGCTCTAGGTGGAGTTCATTCCCACGGGCAGGTTCAGGAGCCACGAGCGCGCGCCATCTTTGAGGGCCATGGGGAACCAGTTCGCCATGATCTTCTCGTTGCCGCCAGACGCTTCGATGCGCAGCTCGTAGAGCTACAGGAACTCCGCAGGGTCGGGGGTTCTGTCATAGCATGGAGGCAGGTCGGGCTTGAACTTCCCAGGCCAGTTGACGTTGCACAGCTCGGGGGCAAGGGCCTTGCAGCCTGCTGTCGACACCGGAGCTTCTCGAGGAGGCGGAACTTGATCTTGGTCCTCGCACGCCACCACGGCGGGGGGCGCGCAGTCTCGACGCGGCGGTGGAGGGAGCGCTAGCGCTCCCCCGTGGGGCCGCTGGATCTCTTGGCAACTTCCTTCTTCGTGTACTGGTGCCGCACGTGGGCGATCACGCCGCAGGGCCACGTGCCTTGGGTCTTGGATGATGCCTTAACGCGGAGGTAGCAGAGGAGCTTCATGGGCCGCGTCGTCCGCATGGGGAGGCAGACAAGGTAGCGAGAGGGACGACGCCGGAGAGCCCCGAGCGGTCCTGATAAGCTCAGCGATGCCGTCGAGCCATTCTTCGTAGAAGTCATCGACGGGGCGGTAGCGCAGGAGCTCGCGTGCCATGAGCAACGCAGCCTGCGCGTCCGCGGGTCGGCAACGAGTATGGGACGACGAGACTGCTGGGGTTAGTGATGGGGTCGCGGTGTGTCCGTCCCGCCGCACGGAGGAGTGAAGGGACAAGGCCTGCTGTTCATGCCACGCCGGGCCGGTGGCGGCGTTGGCGGCAGATGATGGAGAACGTCGGGGCGGCCCACCGGCAGGAGCTGTCTGAGCGATGCGGGCAGCAAGGGCAGCCCGTCGCTCAGCGCGGGCTCTACGAGCGTCGGTCGTGGAACCGATGGGACGATAGAGCGCGGATCGATGCAAGGGACGTGTCGGCACACCCCTACCTGGTGCGCTAAATGTCGGATCTAGGGTTCCGGCAAAACCCTTGAGGTTCGAACTCTGGGGTGCGCACGAAGATCTCTCCTTCTGCCCTAGCTCGTCTACTTGCCGATACCTAGGCCTAGCTAGTCAGATCCGAAGAGCAAGTGACACAAGGTTTATACTGGTTTGGACAACCTTTATGGTGTAATACCCTAATCTAGTGTGGTGTGGTGGATTGCCTTGTAGGCTAAGGAAGAATTACTACATGGGGTGAGCAGCCTCCTGAGGAGAGGTGCTCTTGTGCTCGAGTGAGCTTGTGGGTGTGTGGCCTTCTATCTGACCAAATCAAGATGAGATCATCTCAATGGTGGTGGCTAGTCCTATTTATAGTGGCCCGGGTCCTCTTCCCAAATATTGAGCGGGAAGGGATCCCACAACGGCCAAATTTGGGTCCTCTTCCCAAATATGGAAACCTTTGCCAGACGCCTCGGGACTCCTCGCCTACACCTGCTCCTTTAGCACCAAAGAGGAAATTGGCACTCTGCGCCCGCTGGCGCCCGCCTGGCCTTGGTCGTCATTGCTCACGTCACGAGGACCTCGCGAGGTACCCCTTGCTTTGATATCTCCGATCCTCATGAGCCAGCCTAGTGAGGCCACCCTACGGGATGTCTTGCATCGTCCTCCTCACGAGGCTCGACCCCTCGTGAGGGTCTTGAGTGGTTGCTGACGAAGTTGGGCTGTACCAGGCCGCCTGATGAGCTACGCTCTGGGCCGCAGGTAGGGAAGTCTGGGTACCCCCGTCCCCAGAACGCCAACAACACCCACTAGTTAGTTTTTGAGCTTTCATACACTTATAGCTCTAGTGCATCCGTTACATGGCAATCCCTACTCACTCACATTGATATCGATTGATGGACATCTCCATAGTCCATTGATTTGCCTAGTTGATGTGAGACTTTCTCCCACCTTTTTCCTATCACCACCTTCTATTCCACCCATAGTGCTATGTCCATGGCTCGCGCTCATATATTGCGTGATGAGTTGAAAAAAGGCTTGAAAAAGTAGAGTATGAAAGCACTTGCGTGACTGACATCGGTATGGGCATGAGGGGTATCTTGTGTTAAGAAAAGGGAGCATAAAGAATATATGATTTTGTAGGGATAACATTTTTAACCATGTTATTTTTGAAGCTTCGTAGATTGCTTTATGTATGCTCGAAGTATTACTGTTTTGATATTAATGACCTTTTATTTTAAATCTTATGGATCTGAACATACATGCCACAAGAAAAAAGAATTACATTGATAAATATGATAGGTAGCATTCCACATAAAAAAAAATTGTTTTTATCATTTACCTACTCGAGGACGAGCAGGAATCAAGCTTGGGGATGCTTCATACGTCTCCAACATATCTATAACTTTTTATTGTTCCATGCTATTATATTATCTGTTTTGGATGTTTTATATTCATCATTATGCTATTTTATATCACTTTTGGGACTAACATATTAACCTAGAGCCCGATGCCAGTTTCTGTTTTTTCCTTGTTTTTGAGTTTCGCAGAAAAATGAATATCATACGGAGTCCAAACGGAATGAAACTTTACGATGATTTTTCTTGGACTAGAAGACATCTAGAGGACTTGGAGTGCAAGGCAGGGAATGATAGAGGCAAAGGTGTCCCGTCTTTCGATGAGATGGTGGCTATCGTTTTGGAGGAAGTCGACTTTGATGATCCGACTACGAACATGCGAGGACGACGCGCCTTAGCAATCGCTAAACCAACTCCAAGAGGTTATTGACCACGCCGGAGCACGATCAACCTGACCACGAAGGTCTGTTTCCTGCAGGCAAACAAAGAACAAGCAAGAAACTGAGATTGCAATCTGGATATTGCGAATTCAAGAGGAAAGCTTTATTGATCAAGTGGGGTTCTGTGACGTCTTTGTCTGGTCGTTGAACACAAACGAAGTATGCGAAGTAGCAGCTATGGCGAACTTTAATCTAAACAAAACCCAAAGTCTAAATGATGCCCTAAGGGCTGTATATATGGGGAAAGAGAGGGGGAATTTCATGGCCCCTTGGAGAAGGGCTCCAAAAGCAACCCTAACTTTGTTTTCCCCACACATACGGACTCTAAAACCTGCCTATACTTGTCTATATCGAAATTACATGGGCCTGGCCCAATAATAAGGTGACGCAGCACCAATAATAGCCTCTGGACGAAATCTATGAAGTGGCATCTTGTATATTTCGTCCAAGGCTTCTCGCACTCATTATGGTGGCTTCAAAGTCCTGAAATCATCACTTGTAACTCCGTTCTGGCTCCCCTTGCGCATGCCATCATCTCCATGCTTGATCTTACTCCAATGTTCATCCTTCTTGTCCAAGCTAGGCCCTTCATTTGTAAGCAAGAAAAATGTATCCAATTTAGGTAGCATCATATTCTCATGAACAATAGAATCATTACCAAGAAACGAAAGTACCTGGTAATTTAATTGGCATGCGAGCTCTAGTAATTGGTCATGTATATGTATCAGTTGGGGCTCTGGGTGTAACCTTGTTAGTGATGTCCTCATCAGGGAAGCCATGAGGCGGCCACGAGGCGGCCACAAGGACGGATGGCGCGCCCAGGGGATAGGGCACGCCCCCACCCTTGTGGGCCCCTCGTGACTCCGCCGACCTATTTCTTCCGCCTATATATTCATATATATTCTAGAAACCCTAGAGGAGGCATCGAAACCACTTTTCCACCGCCGTAACTTTCTGTATCCATGAGATCCCATCTGGAGGCCTTTTTTGGTATTCTGCCAGAGGGGGATTCGACCACGGAAGGCATCTACATCAACCTTATTGCCCTTCTGATGAAGTGTGAGTAGTTTACCACAGACCTATGGGTCCATAGCTAGTAGCTAGATGGCTTCTTCTCTCTCTTTGATTCTCAATACCATGTTCTCCTCGATGTTCTTGGAGATCTATCCGATGTAATCTTCTTTTGCGGTGTGTTTGCCAAGATCCGATGAATTGTGGATTGATGATCAACTTATCGATGAATATTATTTGAATCTTCTCTGAATTCTTATGTGCATGATTTTATAACTTAGTAATTCTCTTCGAACTATCGGTTTGGTTTCGCCAACTAGATTGGTTTTTCTTGCAATGGGAGAAGTGCTTTACTTTGGGTTCAATCTTGCGGTGCTTGCACCCAGTGACAGAAGGGGACGAGACATGTATTCTATTGTTGCCATCGAGGATAACAAGATGGGGGTTTCATCATACTGCTTGAGTTAATTCCGCTACATCATGTCATCTTACTTAATGCGTTACTCTGTTCTTCATGAACTTAATACTCTAGATGCAGAATCATTTCGGTCAATGTGTGGAGTAATAATAGTAGATGTAGGTAGGAGTCGGTCTACTTGTCACGGACCTGATGCCTATATTCATGATCATTGCCTTAGATATCATCATAATTATGCACTCTTCTATCATTGCTTGGCAGTAATTTTTTCACCCACCGTAATATTTTCTATCTGGAGAGAAACCTCTAGTGAAACCTATGCCCCCCGGGTCTATTTTCCATCCTATAATTTTCCGATATACTATTTTGCAATCTTTTACTTTCCAATCTATAAACCAAAAATATTTACTTTACCGTTTATCTAGCTCTACCAGATCTCACTTTTGCAAGTAATCGTGAAGGGATTGACAACCCCTTTATCGCGTTGGGTGCAAGTTGTTTATTGTTTGTGTAGGTATTTGGCCACTTGCGCGTTGTCTCCTACTGGATTGATTTTCTCAAACTGAGGGAAATACTTACTCTACTTTGCTGCATTGATAAACCACAAGTATAGGGGATCGCAACAGTTTTCGAAGGTAGAGTATTCAACCCAAATTTATTGATTTGACACAAGGGGATCCAAAGAATATTCTCAAGTATTAGCAGCTGAATGTTCAATTCAACCACACCTGGAAAACTTAATATCTACAACAAAGTATTTAGTAGCAAAGTAGTATGGAAGTAACGGTAACAGTGGCAAAAGTAACAGTAGCAGTTTTGTAGTGATGGTGATAGCAGCAGTAACGAAATTAACAAAGCAAGTATCAATATGGAACGAACTCGTAGGCAATGGATCGGCAATGATAGGTGTCGGATAATATTCGTCATGTAGCTGTTATAACCTAGGGTGACACAGAACTAGATCCAATTCATTAATGTAATGTAGGCATGTATTCTGAATATAGTCATACGTGCTTATGGAAATGAACTTGCATGACTTCTTTTGTCCTACCCTACCATGGCAGCGGGGTCCTAATGGATACTAAGGGATTTTAAGGCCTCCTTTTAATAGAGTACCGGACCAAAGCATTAACACTTAATGAATACATGAACTCCTCAAACTATGGTCATCACCGGGAAGTGCACCAGTAATTGTCACTCCGAGTTTGCCGGATCATAACACATAGTAGGCGACTATAGACTTGCAAGATAGGATCAAGAACACATACATATTGATGAAAACATAATAGGTTCAGATCTGAAATCATGGCACTCGGGCCCTAGTGACAAGCATTAAGCATAGCATAGTCATAGCAACATCAATCTCGGAACATAATGGATACTAGGGATCAAACCCTAACAAAACTAACTTGATTACATGATAAATCTCATCCATCCCATTACCATCCAGCAAGCCTACGACGGAATTACTCACGCACGGCAGTGAGCATCATGAAATTGGTGATGGAGGATGGTTGATGATGATGACGGCAACGATCTCCACTCTTCGGAGCCCCGAACAACTCCAGATCAGGTCTCTCGGTGAAGAACAGGAGGTGACGGCGGCTCCATATCGTAAAACGCGATGGGATCTTCTCTCTGCTTTTTTTCTCCGTGAAAAAGACTATATAGAGTTCGAGTAGACGTCGGTGGAGCCTCAGGGGGCCCACAAGGTTGGGGGCGTGCCCTAGGGGGGCCCACCCTTGTGGGCATGGTGTGGGCCCCCTCTGGTGGATCTTTACGCCAATATTATTTAAATTTTCTGAAAATGTTCCTCGTGAAATTTCAGGTCCTTCCGAGAACTTTTATTTCGGCACAAAAATAACACCAAGGCAATTCTGCTGAAAACAACGTCAGTCCGGGTTAGTTCCATTCAAATCATGCAAATTAGAGTCCAAAACAAGGGCAAAAGAGTTTGGAAAAGTAGATACGATGGAGACGTATCAGCTCCCCCAAGCTTAACCCATTGCTTGTCCTCAGGCAATTCAGTTGATAAACTGAAAGTGATAAAGAAAAAACTTTTACAAACTCTGTTTGATCTTGTTGTTGTAAATACGCAAAGCTAGCATTCAATTTTTCAGCAAAGATTATGAACTAACCACATTCACAATAACATTTAGGTCTCATGTTTACTCATACCAATGGCATAAGCAACTAGCGAGCAATAATAATAAACCTCGGATTACAACACTTTTTCAAAATAATTGTGATACAATATGATAAAGTGGTATCTCGCTAGCCCTTTCTGAGACCGCAAAACATAAATGCAGAGCACCTAAGAAGATTAAGGACTGACTAAACATTGTAATTCATGGTCAAAAAGATCCAGTCATACTCATATTCAACATCAATTAATAGCAAAGCATATAAATGACAAAGGTGCTCTCCAACTGGTGCTTTTTATAAGAGGATGATGACTCAGCAATAAAAGTAAATAGATAGGCCCTTCGCAGAGGGAAGGAGGGATTTGCAGAGGTGCTACAGCTCAAGTTTTAGAATCAGAGATGAATATAATTTTGATCAATATGCTTTCTTTGTCAACGCTACGACCAAGAGTTCTCAATATCTTCCATGCTACATACATTATAGGCGGTTCCCTAATAGAATGGTGAATTTTTACTCCCCTCCACCATCAAACACACTCCACGTCTGATCCGAAACAACGGGTACCGTCCAAACCAATAACAGTCCAGGGGGGCTTTGTTTAATTATAATTTGATTTGATTTTTGATCTTTTGATCATGGGACCGGGTATCCCGGTTACCAGCCATTTTCTCCTAAGTGACAAACGGAGTCCACTCATCGTGAGAATAACCCACCTAGCATGGAAGATATTGACAACACCTAGTCGCCACATGAGCGATTTGGGCATACAGAACATAATTTTATTTGAAGGTTTAGAGTTTGACACATGCAAATTTACTTGGAACGAAAGGTAAATACCGCATATAGGTAGGTATGGTGGTCTCTTATGGAACAACTTTGGGTTTATGGAAGTGGATGCACAAGCAGTATTCCCGCTTAGTACAGGTGAAGGCTAGAAAAAGATTGAGAAGCGACCAGCTAGAGAGCAACAACAGTCATAAACATGCCTTGAGATTAACCAACATTGAGTGCAAGCATGAGTAGGATATAAACAACCATGAACATAAATATCACGTAGGCTATGTTGATTTTGTTTCAACTACATGCGTGAACATGTGCCAAGTCGAGTCACTTAAATCATTCAAAGGAGGATACCATCTTATCATACCGCATCACAAACATTTTAAAAGCATGTCGGCATGCAGGGTAAACCATTATAAGCTCCTAGCTAATTAAGCATGGCATGAGTAACTATAATCTCTAATTGTCAATGCAAGCATGTTTCATTCATAATAGGCTGATTTGGGAATGACAAGCTAGTCATATTTACAAAAACAAGATAGGTCGAGTTCATAACAACTTTTCTCCGTCTCAATCATTTCATCATATAACGTCATTATTGCCTTTCACTTGCACGACCGAAATGTGTGAATAATAATAATAGTGCACGTGCATCGGACTAAGCTATAATCTGCAAACATTTATTCAGAGGAGAAGACAAGGTAATATGGGCTCTTCGTTAGTTCAACAATAATGCATATGAGAGCCACTAATCAATTTCATAGTGGTCTTCTCCTCTCGACCCCAAGGAAAAGAAAAGAATTACAAAGAAACATACTGAAATATTTTTGGAGTTTTTGTTTTTCGAAGAAAGCAAAACAAGAACGAGAAAAATTATTTACACGGGAAAGCTCCTGTCATGGATTTGTCACGTCAGATGTCCTAGTGTGAGGACTTGTCGTGAGGCTAACGCAACTAGGTAGTAGCTTGAACGGGGTTGATCAAAATCGAGAGACGCAACACAAGACAAGGGTTTAAACAGCTTCGGGCCCCGGGAAACATCATCCGGTAATAGCCCTACATGTTGTTTGTGGCTAGGTCTCATTATGCTCGTGATGCAGTTGTTGTATAAGTCGGCTCCCCTTTGTTGTATCTAGCCTCCTAGATTCTTTCTTCTCCCTCTTGGGGTGCCCTGCCCCTCCTTATATAAGTTGGAGGGGCGGGTTACATGTGGATTCCTACCAGGATTAGGACTGGTCTATCTTCTAATACAAACCGGATACAAGTCCGGGTCTTGATTCCTTGTAAGGGAAATATTCCTCACACCTTTCCTCTTAAGATGGCTCACCACAACATGAACCGGCCTACTGGGCCTTGGGCCTTGTCGTCTGTCTGACCCGCCCGCCGGGTCACCATTGAGTCGCAATGTTCATGCGGGTTGCCGATAAACCACCAGGTCAGGGCGGGTCGCCAAGCTCCAGCCCGGTCATACATCCGGCGGGTTACACCACGGGGTATATCCCCGACATTAGCCCCCAGTTTAGCTTGGATTTATCCATGGTAAACTTATGCTGCAAAACAAACACAAGAACCAATTTGACAGGTTGTGCTTTGGGTTAAACGTTTTCCTGAACCGGCACCTGGTCATCCTTAAGTCCTTGTCATTTCCTCCTAGATGCGTGTTCATGATATCATATCAAATCTCATTTAGCAAATATGTTCAAACATTGCCGATGCAAAAAATCTAGGTACTTCTCTTGAAGAAATCCGGGTAAACAGGCCAACTTCATAATCAATTTGCTGACATTGGTTTCTCGAAGAAAGATATTATGAAGAATAATTCATTTGATTTATCTCCCAATGCTTAACAGACATATTAGTCTTGAAATACTCATCTGATTTTCAGTCGGCTTGAAGATGTAGAACCTGTCGGTTTATCATCGCCAAAATTGCCGGTTTGTAAATATTTTTGGCACCGGATCATAATTGTTGTTAACATCAAGCTTGAAAATGTACCTCCCTTATACGCATATCACTTGTAGCTTCCAAATCTTAAGAAGGGAACGTAGTAACAGCTTAAGACTTGCTTCAATAAAATGCCGCAACTTTGAAGAAATCTAGGTTGTTCATCTCAGTCATTAGTCATAAACTGAATATTCCACATATGTAGCCCCCAAGTGCCGGGTTGTCATGCTTGCATCAACCTGGGACTTGTAATTGCCTTATGTTCATAAAAACTTTAACCAGTTTAGCCCCCAAGGGCCGGCTCAGTAAGATAATACTGAGCTGGGACTTTATATATATTTCATTGAAAATAACATCATATGATGTAACCCCCATCGTGGAGCTTGAACCCACGACCACAAGGTTAAGAGCCTTGTGCTCTACCAACTGAGCAATAGACCATTCAATGTAAGGGATTAAATCTTGTGCACTTTGAATTTTTGACAGGAGTAATCAGTAGCCCCATAGGGCCGGCTTATCACTATGTGATGGGCCAGGTCTTCAATAAAGTGAGTTAAAAATGACGTCACATTAGCCCCCAAGTGTCATGGTGCATGCTGGCAATGACATGGGACTTGCGTATTTGATGTAATCTCAATCTAAATAATGTAGCCCCCAAGTGCTGGGTCGTAAGCCTGCAACGACTCGGGAATATTCCTTCCATTGTAGAATAAATCATATCCATTGATAAAGAAATAATAGCCTTTGCGCTGAAGCGACTTTCAAAATCTCCATCATAATACTGATTATTGATAACCATAATAAAAATCAGCCATGTTGGCTATTCAAGATTTGAATGACATAATCCGGTATGAAATCCTCAATCATTCAATGTCATCATCAAAATCTAGCCAAGTTGGCTATTAAAGATTTGACTACCTTACCGGTTGACAAGTAAATCCGGAGTTTAAATACCTAGCGGCTCTTGGCCGATGGCGACTTAATACGCATCCATTGTAATCCTGAATTTTTTGTAATCCGGCGGCTTATAGCCTTTAACAATCAAGAATTGTAGGATTGATTTATAATGCCGGCTTATCACACCTGCGCAGGAAGGGTTATAACCCAAAGATCGAGAGCACAACGCTCTGCTCCATTGATTTATACCACTGGCTAATAACGTCGTATGCAGCAAAGGTCATTATTCCATAACCTAGAGTGTGACAATCCAAGAATATCCTGGGGACTTATAGTCCAAAACCAGGCTAGGTGAAATATGCCAAAGAGGATCATAATATAAGGCATGATAGCCATTATCAGCGTCCAATCGACATTTCACAAGAGGCAAACCTCAAAAAGAAATTGATGCCGAGCATCCTATGGACATCACCATGTCACGAGTCCGTTCGGAAAGTGACACGTGCAACCTCTACATCTCATACATAAAGGTGAATATTCTCCTTTACACGTGTTCACTTGACCCTTTCGAGGATGGTATACTACTTGACACTCCACTCGTGTGCATGCATAGGCATTGTCGGAGCTTCACGGATGACGAGGAGGAGCGCAAGCGCCAAGGAACGCCGACACCATCCGCAAGGGAAGCGTGGAAGCGAAGACGGAAGAAGAAGGGCATGTCCAGTCCGGAACGGGCGGTACTGCCGCCTACCAGCGGTACTACCGCTCCCAAGCGGCACTACCGCCTACAGGCGGTACTACCGCTCCCAAGCGGTACTACCGCCCGAGGTCCGGTACTACCGCCCTGCATGTGCGCAGCCGCGGGCCTTTGGCCTTGTATCCCTTTCTACTTACCCCTACGTGGCTTAGACTATAAATAGACCACCCCACCTTCTTTCTAAGGTCAGCAAATATGATAGCTCATTTGTATGTGATCTTTGCTCCTACCTTCTCCTCTTGAGAGAGAGACTACTCCATTAGAGGCCAAGACCTCCACCTTGGAGAAGATCCCTAGTGGATGCAAGACCTCCCAAGGGAGAAGAATCCTTGTGGATTATCAAGACCTCTCTCCTCATAGCATTGGGATGAACTCTACCATGTATCTTATTTCCCTTTGATAGTTCTTGTACCTTGTGGATCTTATGTGTTTGTGAGTCTAGTGGATGTGTGATTTGGGCTTGTTCTTGAGTGTTTCTCTTGTGTTCTTCCCTTTGTGCTCCTCTTGTTCTTTGGGATTCCCCTCCAATTCATGAAAGATCTCCACCTAGGGTTCCACCCTACAACATCATGGTATCTAGAGCTATGGTTTATCACGAATTTGGAGCCCCCCATCTCTTTTTCTAGCCTTGTTTTGTTGTGTTCTTGCCCAAATTCGAAAATTCCCCACCAAAAATAGCCCCAATTTTTTAGTGATTTGTTGGTTTGATGAGGTTTTGTTGGATTTGATCAATGGATTTGCTTGGTTTTGAATGGATCTAGCATCTCCCCAAGTTTCATCACTTTCCATCCACGAAATCCATCCAATTTTGCCCCTGAAATCATCCATTTCCGCCCATAATTCGCCCCGATCCAGATCTGCGAAGTATTCCCGACACCAGCAGTACTACCGCCCCTCCAAGCGGTACTACTGCCTATAACCACAAGCGGTACTACCGCCCTACAAGCGGTACTACCGCCCAGCACATTTTCAGCCTTCCGAGTTTCACCGTTTTGACCATAACTTTCACTCCCGAACTCCGATTTGAGTGTTCTTTGGATCGTTGGAAAGCTAGCGACGTGCCCGAGCTGCTCATCTTGGTTTTATCATCATTTGACTCCATTAAATTTTGTCAAATTTGGCAAGTTTGCCTAGGCCCTCCACCACATCATCCACTATACCACCACCGACTTCCCCAACCTAACCATTTTGTTTCCCATAGCATTTGTGGTTGCTTGAGTAGTGACTTGAGTCTCCTAAGGTGTTTCGGCTACTTAGGGACGAGTGCTTATTCATCAAACACCACCACCACTTCCACATTGTCATCTTCGACACCACCACCACCGCTTTCCGCTACCACCATTTCACTTTGGCCTTTGAGATTTTGAGTTGTCATTTTTCTGTTTCCTAAGGTGTTTCGGCTAATTAGGAACGGGTCGCCATTGACAACACCGCCTCTCATCATCATCATCGGACGGTAACCTCGACGACACCATTGTATATTCCCCTTGCAATTGCATTGTTAACCCCTAGCCCATTTTGCGTCACTTGCCCATCGAGACTAGCCATTTGAGTATGGCCGGCAACGTTACTTGTGCACATTAGTGGTCATCGATATACACCATCCACTGCATATATACCGTATCATATTGGTGTCATCTTGCTATCATATTACCATCCCTCGTGTGCCACAATATTGTTCCCGCATATACACAATTGCGATCTTGGTTTGTGCATTCCGCATAGTGGCCATATAAAAAAAAGCTTTTAAGAAAAAGAAAAAGAGAGCAAAGAGATTGTAAGAAATAGCCATAGCATCGCCACATTGCATATCATACTACCATATTGATCATCTTGGATCATCGTGTGCGAAACACCGGAACATCATACACATAGCATACTTGGGATAACAAGTTCATACATTTTGCATCTTATAGGTTGTGCACAAGTGTCGTATCCGCCTATTGAGCAATCGTGCAAGCGTCTCTCTTGAGTTGTCCAACACGAGCGTTTTCCATGGATTCCACATTTTGTGCTCATTCCTTGGTTGCACAACCCATTTATCTATCCGTGTGCCACATATTGCTATTGGTCTACTTGTTACATTTGCAAATTTGTGAATCTCTTTCAACATTATTGACTCTTTCTAACATTTTGCATCAAATTTTTGTGCCACTTATCCTAACCGAGCCACTCGATAAGCTCTACTTGATAGGTGTGAGTGAACAAGTCCGGTACCAATTCCACTATTCTTTCATTTCACATTGAGTGAAACGGGATACATCCTCAATGTTGGGAAAAGGTAACTTGGTATTGTTTATCTCATCTCCTACTCATCTTTTCTCGAGTCTTGTGATGGATAGGCAAATGATTTCATCTCCTTCGGTCTACAACAAGAACGACAAGTTCAATGCCATGACGAACGACTTGTGCGCCAACATGGATGCTCAAATGGAGGAGCTCGAAGCCCTCATCAAGAACCGCAAGAGGTCTCCCTCATCTTCGAGAAGACGCTCTAGTGCACATCCTTCCGAGCTACCATCTTTGGCGAGATCACATCGGCATCAACAACATCAACGACAAGAACGTGAAGGTCATGAGCTCAACACCAACAATTGATCAACGACTTCACCATCTACCTTGGCATGTTCGCCAAGTGACTTCAAGGCATCTTCTCCTTTCGGACTTGCGGCATCTTTGCCAACCCGCACCTCAGGAGAAGCTCACCAAGCTCAAGTCCGCGACTTCCATGAGCTACTACGACCTCGTCAACGACCACGAGATTCCTTTCTATGGGACTCAAGACCCCGAGGAGTATCTTGAGTGGGAGCGCAAGATGGACCACTACCTCAAGCTACATCAAGTTCCCTACGAAGATCAAGTGAAGTGCGCCACAAGAAACTTCCACGACAACGCGTCAACATGGTGGCTTCACACACCTTCGACGAGCTTCAACGTGAATTGGCCCAAGACGAACAGGGCTATGCGGCGAGAGTTCGTGGCTCCTACTTACACGGAACATCTTCTACGCCAATTGGAGAACACCATACAAGGATCCAAGTCCATCGACAAGTACTTCAACGAGATGAAGAATGCCTTGCGACGAGCCGGCGTGGACGACCCCATTTGGATGAAGTTTTACTTCATGATGGGATTGGACAACGACATCTCCAAGACTATCTTCCTCGAGAACTACAAGTCCGTCGACGACAACTACATTGGTGCTCTCAAGGCGGAACAAGAACTCATGAAGGCCAAGACTTCTCCACCACAAGCACACTTCTCGAAGAACAAACCCCAAGATGGCGAGCATGAGGCTAGTACCACCGCGATGTCCAAGCCCAACGAGCTCTAAGATGACGCTCCCAACTTCGACTCCACCGCCATACCTCTTTTTGGCATTGATGATGCCGAGTCTACTTCGACTCTTTTTCAAGACGGTGCGGCGACGACTACGACTATGGAGCCATTCGAGGACCAAGCTTTGAAGGCGAGCGACAAGGTGGCGAGCGAGGATGATACTTCCATCTTTGGAGGCGAGAGTGATGATGTGCCATCTTCGGCCTTCATCCACGACGACGACTACGAGATGGTTGAGCATGGGATTTTCCCTTCGACCACGGCGACATATGATGACTTGAGTGACTTTTGCCACCATATTGAGAGTGAGAGTGACTTCACCACTAGTCCCATATATGATGATCTGCCACAATTCCCATGTGAGGAGACTTACCACCACCACCACTTGAGTGATTTGAGTGACTCCACCATATGTGACATTGAGTGCACCTACCTTGAGGGAGTGAGTAAGCCACCACCACATATAGAGAGTGAGTTAGTTGATAGGGCATGTGAGGCCATTTCGATTTCTAACAACTTAACCTCTACCTCTATTGTGTCTTCTCATGTGGTGCTAGGTTCCATTTATGATGATGTGCCGATTCACGACAACTTCGTCCACCCTTTGGACAAGACGATGGCCATGGTAGATTATGACGCACCCCCACATGGTTCCATCAAGATGAAGATGACCATCATTTGGTCTTTGCCACCTCACCTACACTTGAGTGGAATGAACAAGGTAACATAGGTGATGGTGCTTATCTTGTCCCACTAGTGGACTCTCTTGACATTGATTACTCCCATGATGATGATCACCTTATGGATTCACCACATACTATGATGTAGGGTGGAACCCTAGATGGCCGATCTTTCACGAAATGGAGGGATTCCCACGATGAACACGAAGAACACGAGAGGGGAACACGAGGGGAAACACGAGAGAATCACTCAAACCAACAAGAACAAGTCACACATATGCTAGATCCTCGAAGCACAAAGAGATACAAGATCCATGATCAACAAGGGACGATACAAAGGGCAACCGGTTCTTCTTCGTGAGGAGGTCTTGCGGTATCCCGCGGGATCTTCTCCGTAGCGGAGGTCTTGAATCCGTGTGGATCTTCTCTGAAGAGGTGCCGCAGTCACTCTCGAGGAGATGAACCACTAGATGAGCAAAGCTCTAGGTATCAAATGAGCTATCACTAAGCTAACCCTCACTAGGAGGAGGTGGAGGAGTATAAATAGTCTAGGTCCACGAAGGGGTAAGTGGGAGAGGGATACATGGGCCTCTGGCCCGATAACTGTGCGCAGACAGCATGTAGCGGACGTCCGACGGCTACCGGACGTCCGATGGCTCGCGAGGGTCCGGACGTCCGGAAGTCTTCGGACTTCCGCTATTTTCCTTCTGTTGTCGAAGTCACGGACGTCCGGTGGCCTCCGGTCGTCCGGTCGTCTGGGAGTCGTCGGTCGTCCGGTAGAGGCCGGACGTCCGGAGCCTGTAGCTTTCCCAGCAGCTTCTCCGTTTGATCCTCGGACTTGTCCTCGCCATCTTGTCCAATGCTCCTAGCTGTTCCATGGCCTCCCTCTTGGTTCCTGGTCATGCATAGCACATATATTTGAGGTAGTAGCCATGTCTCGCATCTAGAAAGTGGACGTTCGGAGAGGAGCGGATTAACCTTGTGTCCAATGGTGGGTACTTGAGGTCTCATCGAAGTGAACATGGGGATGATCGTGAGATGCTCCGCATAATTTCCCCTCCCTTGGGAAAGATCCGTCCTCGGATCAAAAACTTCATCACCATGGAAACGGTAGTCGTGAACGGACTTGTAGTTGGACCGAGATGAAGACTTGGCGTAATCCAAGAAGTCCAAGGTGTCGCCGAAGTGGTATACATGCAAGAAGAGCAAACACAAACGACACTCGGAAATACAATGGTTAGCGCACAAGTGTCTATCATGTAAGAATGGGTCCGTGTGACAAATTTGGGCATGGCAAGGCACAAGATGCTTATCAAAAAGATGTACAATGACATGTAAAGCATTCATGTGAGCAAATTCATTTGTTGTGCAGACAAAGGTATGGTAATTGGCATGGTGCACAAAGCTACAATTTCTACCATTGTGCAAAATGATGTCATAGTGTGATGGTTTATCAAGAGCATGAACATGGCAATGGGTGCTCAATATGACTATGTGATCATGCAATTGATGTTTGGCAATGTGATCAATATGTATGAATATGCCATCAAGGAAGATCACAACAAATTTGCTAAGGAAATGCACAAGCTCATATATCATGGATGACATGGGAATACAAGATGCAACAAGGCAATCATAATGTGAGTCAATCCATGCGCAAGATGCAAATTTGTTATGGGAATGATATGCCCATGGAGCATGGCATGTGAGCACACAATCAACAAATATGAAGGTTTTGGTGCAATGTGTGAAAGGAGTTTTGATATACCAATGCTCGATGTCGTTGCAAGAGTGGTAGACCGGTGGTGCATGCATATGGTCCATCTTCAATGTCGGTCCTCCATCCCGTAGATGTATCATGTAGACAACAAGAAGGAAACAACAATGAAAGTATGGCCTATCCAATATCCATATGTGAGGATGGCTCACAAAGAAGGAATGCACCTTATGTATGCTCGCGAAGATGTTGGTGTCGCGCAACGTGTATGCCTTCACATGCCCAAGATGCCTCGTGATGGTACCGCCTTGTGAATCCTTCAAAATGAAAGAACATGACAAACACTCGGAAAAACAAATGAGGTTAGCAGTAATGCAAAACCTAGCATTCATGCGGGAAAATACCCAACAAGTGCTTGCATCATTCTTATCATAAGAAAGTACAAGGGTGTGGTGCTTGGTAAGTAGGCATAAAATGCGAGAACAACCAAGTGTAATAGGCTCAATCAAGCAAGTATGCATCACAAGAAGGGTGTCAAAGTCTCCGAGATCAACAAGCATAGCACGGTTGCACTCACTATCAGTGAATATGAGAGATGCAACTATTGGAGACAAGTGACAATGATCAAGATATATCATGTGACATGCATGAACATATATGTCATCAACCCAAGAAAGCAAGTAAGAGTGGAACATGGGTGATGCAACATAGCAAGCAATCATAGCAATCAAGTCAAACAAGCTAGTAGTGCGAAGATGCAACGTACTAGAGGTAATCATGACAAGCATGTCATTTGTGCAAATAGTGAGCATACATGATGCACATGGCATAGCACAAGCATGAAAGCAAGATATGAGCAAAATAGCATCAATGTGTTGATGATAGGCCATATGGAAATAGCAATGGGATATCATGACTCTCCCAACACAAGAATCAACAATAGCATGGGGCACAAAGAAATCATGGCAATAGCTACTAGTGTCTCCACCAAGCGTGCAAATACACATAGGAGTATCATAATGGTGAATCATGGGTAATTGCAAGCAAGGGTCACAATTGCATGGCAAAATCATAGCAAGAGGCATAACATGCAAAGTGAAAACGATAGTATGGGCATAATGTGACAAGTGGCAAATAGCCCATAACCGTGTGAGAGCCAAGTAAAAGAGATGCGCGTAGTGGTTGCGCGAAGAGAACGGTGGTAGGGACAATCCACGGGATCCCAAATCGTCGTTGCTCTCGAGAGCTCGTTTTGTCAACTCATGGGATTGTGAGGTTGACAAATGTTCATGAGTACCTACACAAAACAAAGACAAAGGAAAAATTCTGTGTGCGTGGTATATGTACACATCATCCATCATGATGCGCACGTGCATGTGTTGGTTAGCACAAAATAGCCAATGCTCAAATAAATGAGATGCGTGATATAGAAACATGTCATCCATCATGAGAGGTTTGTTGTTATGTATAGCTTAATGGAGACTCGAATTGTGTAATGCATCATGACAAGTAGGTAGAGCATTGTTATCCATGTAATGCATATGGTGCACACAATCATGGTAATGATGCAAGGTATGGCATGCATCAAGATCTCCTAGTACGCATGAGGAAACTATGGGGGTCTCCTCATTATCATTCATGGAAACATCACATGGAGAATATTGATAGCATCCAAAACAATGCATATTCGGAACAAAGTGTTCATGGCATGGCATAGTTGATGAATTGCGCAAATCATGTAAAGGAAGCATGGCAATATCATCGCAAGAGAAACACAAGCCAATGACCATCATATTGTCATCTATGCCACAAGTGCAAATAGGATTTACTTTAATTTGGCATGCATAGTTACTATGTTGAGATTGATATGAAACAATATGAGAAATCTCACTCATAGCATATGACAAGTTTAGAGGGTTGTCGAACATGATGTGACCAAAAGAATTTTCACATGAGATCCTATGGAGCATAGCATCACAACTAGGCAACTCAACATGCTCATCATCATATTCATCATAAATAGGTAAGTCATGACATGATGAAGTCGCACTAGCATGAAGCATGGTAATAGGTGTGTCAACATCATGCAAGCAATCATTGGTAAGATGGTCCACAAGTGGGACGAAAGAAGCACCATCACCTATGTTACCTTTAGAGCTCCGCTCATGTGGTGTAGGTGAGGTTGCAACTTGATGATACCATGTGGGGGGTGCATCCTCTTCCACCATGGCCATCGCTTTGTCCATTGGAGGGATGGACTCGTTGAGGGTAGTATTGTCGTCATGTAGGAGACCTAGCACCAAAGGAAACACACTAGGAGTAGAGGTTAAGTCGTTAGAAATCATAGTGGCCTCACATGCCCTCTCAACTACCTCACTAACTAGGTGGTGTTGCTCACTCACTCCCTCTTGGATGCTCTCACTCGTATGGTTGGTGGAGTCACTCAAATGGCTCTCAACCGCACATAGGATGTGTGGCATGCTCTCATGTGTGGGGATAGTGGTGGTCACTCTCGTCCTCTCAAAAGAAATGCTCTCAATCTCACATATGGTGGAGTTACTCATGTCACTCATATGGTGGTGTCTCTCCTCATATGGAAATTGGGGCATCTCATGGTATATGGGTGTCGGAGAGATGTAGGTGCAAACGTCTCCATGCTCAACTCCAGTCGTCTCCTCATCCATAACGCCTCCAAAGATGAATGCCGTAGGAGGTGGCAAATCATCACTCTCCTCCGAGATCGAAGAAGGCTCATGTGCGCTCGCGTAGCTTGACTCGGAGTAGTAGTCATATTTGGGCGCCGTCTTCATGTTGTTGAAGAGGTTCATGCTCGTCGCCTTGGTCGAAGGGGATGGCCCTTGCTCGACCTTCTTGTCACCGTCTTGATGTGGGGAGCTTCCGAAGATGGAAGTGTCGCCCTCGCTCGTAGGTGGTCGCCTTGTAATTGGAGATGTCGATGTAGGCGAACTCACGGGAAGTAGGCGAAGATGCCGTACGTCCAACGGCGAAGATGCCTTGATAGCACTTGGCGAAGATGCCAAAGTGGTGGTTGTAGCCGTAGCTCCATCTTGGGTATGCTTGTCTCGTGGTCTTCTTATGTTCTCTTGAAGCTTGGGCTTGGCGTGAAGTAGAGCGTCTTCGGACTTGTAGGTATGCGCTTGTCGAGCATCTTCATGATGATGATGTCGTTGTCGTGCTTGAGCTCTTGGTAGATGTCGTTCGTCGTCGTCGTGCACATGATGCTTGGAGGTGACTTGCCCTTCATGACGATGTCGATGGTCGCCATGGCGGTGTGGAAGTGAAAGACTTGCACTTGCATCATGTGTGCGCTCCGAAGACTTTTGACTTGAACGTCGCCGCCGAGAGGATGACGAAGGGTAAGAAGACTTGTAATCGACCACCAAGTGTCGGAGCTCCGCCATTTGTTTGTTGAAGGAGTCGCACATGTCGTCGAAGGAAGCCATTGTCCTTGTCTCAGAGTGTCGTAGTTCGATGGCGATGTTGCCCAAGCACTCTTGCATTTCTCGTTGTAGTCCGATGGTTTTCGCGTGGATGTCATTGTTCGCGCCGTCGATGTCGAAGACCGGAGATGAAATGCCTTGCCTATCCATCACAAGACGCTAGCAAGTGTGAGTGGGAGAAAGAGAAGAACTATACGAAATGTACCTTGACCGATGTTGAAGATGGATCAATGATCACTCAAATGTGGAACAAGGAAATAGCACAATTGGTACCAATTCTTGTCGGTTTCTCACACCTACACAAGTAAAGCTTATGGTGGAGCTCGGTGAGGATAGTGGCACAAAATATTGATGTGAAATGTTAGCAAGAGTCAATAAATTTGAAAAAGATTCACAAATTCATAAGTGAAACAAGTAGACCAATAGCAATATGGGTGGCACACGGAAACACACACACGGATAGATAGATGGGGTCGTGCAACCAAGAAATGAGCCAAAATGTGGAATCCACGAAAATGCTCGTGTTGCACAACACTAGAGAGACGCTAGCACGATTGCACAATAGGCGGATACGAACTTGTGCACAACCTACTAAGCAAAATGCAACGACTTCTATCCCAAGTATGCTATATGTATGGTGTTCCGATGCTTTTAGCACAAGATGATCCAAGATGATCAAGTATGATATGATATTTTGTGATGCTAAAATGATCGAGTATGACAATCTTAATGTAGTATGATGCTATGGTTCTTGCTTAAAAGCTCTTTGTGTATCTTTTTCTTTGTGCTTAAAAGCTTGTTTGGCTCTTTGTCTTTTGAGCTCTTTTCTCATGCAAAACTTCACGAACCAAGATAGCAATTTAGTATATGCGATGACAACCTTGTGTCACAAGATATGCACCACGGTGATATGGTATGTATGATATGGGAAGTATGATCACTAATGTGCACAAGTCACGTTGCCGGCAATACTCAAATGGCTCGTCTCGATAGGTAAGTGACGCAAAAATGGGCTAGGGGTTAACAATGCAATTGCAAGGGAATATACAATGATGTCGTCGAAGTTACCGTCCGTGTTGATGATGAGAGGTGGTGCTCTTGATGTAGACCCGTTCCTAATTAGCCGAAACACCTTAGGAAACGGAAAAACCACAACTCAAAATCTCAAGGACAAATGTCAAATGGTGGTAGCGGGAATGCCGTGGTGGTTGCGGAAGTGTAATGATATGCTATACACAATGTCGGAGTTGAAGTCACGGTCCCTAAGTAGCCGAAACACCTTAGGAGACACAAGCCACAACTCAAACAAGCTCAACAAAATTGGGTTAGGTTGGGTTGGCGGAAATGTATAGTGGGCTAGGCTAAGCGGAAGTGGTGGTGGTGGTTGATGAAGAAGCAATTGTCCCTAAGTAGCCTAAACACCTTAGGAGACTAAAATCACTAATCAAGCAACCACAAATGCTATGGTGGACAAAATGGGTTACGTTGCGGAAGACTATGGTGGTTATGCGGATGATATGGTGGAGGGCCTATACAATCTTGCCAAATTGACAAAATATGATGGAGTCAAATTATGATGGTAGTATTTTTCTGGTATGGGGAAAGTCAAGAGCTTCGAAACGAGCTAAAGAACGTCCAAATCGGAGTTCGTATGAATTAGTTATGACCAAAACAAAAATCAGCCGAAGTCAAAATCTGGGTGTACCGGACGTCCGGAAAAGACCGGAAATCCGGTATTTTCTTCTGTATACGTGGTTCCGGTCGTCCGGTGAGTTCCGGACGTCCGGTGCTTCGTGAGGGTCCGGACGTCCGGTAAAACGCTGGTCGTCCGGTGGGTCGGGGTCAACGCGAGATTTGAGATCCGGGACGCGATTTTGGGCGGAATTTGATGATTTTGGGGTCTAAATTGATGAGATTTCGTGGATGAAAGATGGGAAACTTGGGGAAGTGCTAGATCCACTTGAAACCAAGCAAATACATGGATCAAAATCAACAAAATATCATCAAACCAACAGATCACAAAAAAATTTGGGGCTATTTTTGGTAGGGAATTTTCGAAATTGGGGAAGAACACAACAAAAACAAGCTAGAAAACGTTGGAGGGGGCTCCAAATTCGTGAGAAACCGTGGCTCTTGATACCATAATGATGTAGGGTGGAACACTAGATGGCCGATCTTTCACAAAATGTAGGGATTCCCACGATGAACACGAAGAACACGAGAGGAAAACACGAGGGGAAACACGAGAGAATCACCCAAACCAACAAGAACAAGTCACACATATGCTAGATCCTCGAAACACAAAGAGATACAAGATCCATGATCAACAAGGGACGATACAAAGGGTAACCGGTTCTTCTCCGTGAGGAGGTCTTGGGGTATCCCGCGGGATCTTCTCCGTAGCGGAGGTCTTGAATCCGTGTGGATCTTCTCCGAAGAGGTGCCGCAGTCACTCTCGAGGAGATGAACCACTAGATGAGCAAAGCTCTAGGTATCAAATGAGCTATCACTAAGCTAACCCTCACTAGGAGGAGGTGGAGGAGTATAAATAGTATAGGGCCACGAAGGGGTAAGTGGGAGAGGGATACATGGGCCTCTGGCCCGATAACTGTGCGCAGACAGCATGTAGCGGACGTCCGACGGCTACCGGACGTCCGGTGGCTCGCGAGGGTCCGGACGTCCGGAAGTCTTCGGACTTCCGCTATTTTCCTTCTATTGTCGAAGTCACGGACGTCCGGTGGCCTCCGGTCGTCCGGTCGTCTGGGAGTCGCCGGTCGTCCGGTAGAGGCCGGACGTCCGGAGCCTGTAGCTTTCCCAGCAGCTTCTCCGTTTGATCCTCGGACTTGTCCTCGCCATCTTGTCCAATGCTCCTAGCTATTCCATGGCCTCCCTCTTGGTTCCTGGTCATGCATAGCACATATATTTGAGGTAGTAGCCATGTCTCGCATCTAGAAAGTGGACGTTCGGAGAGGAGCGGATTAACCTTGTGTCCAATGGTGGGTACTTGAGGTCTCGTCGAAGTGAACATGGGGATGATCGTGAGATGCTCCGCATCATACTAGGTCTTATCCATGCTTAGACATGCCACCTATCTATGATGAATATGATGATGAGCATGTTGAGTTGCCTAGTTGTGATGCTATGCTCCATAGGATATCATGTGAAAATTCTTTTGGTCACATCATGTTCGAGAACCCTCTTAACTTGTCATATGCTATGAGTGAGATCTCCCTTATTGCATCTTTTCAATCTCATCATAGTAACTATGCATGCCCCATTAAAGTAAATCCTATTTTCACTTGTGGCATAGATGACAAGATGATGGTCATTGGCCTTTGTTTTCCATGCGATGATATTGCCATGCTTCCTTTACATGATTTGCGCAATTCATCTACTATGCCATGCCATGATCACATTGTTCCAAATATGCCTTATTTTGGATGTTGTCAATATTCTCCATGTGATTTTTCCACTAATGCTCATGAGGAGACCCCCATAGTTTCTTCATACATACTAGGAGATCTTGATGCATGCCATACCTTGCATGATTACCATGATTGTGTGCACCATATGCATTCCATGAATAACAATGCCCTCCATACTTCTCATGATGGATTACACAATATGAGTCTCCATTATGCCATACATAACAACAAACCTCCCATGATGGATGACATGTTTCTATACCACGCATCTCATTTATTTGAGCATTGGTTATCTTGTGCTAACTCACACATACACATACACATCATGATCGATGATGTGTACATTTACCACGCACACACTTTCTTTGGCTTGTGTCTCTTTTGCGTAGGTACACATGCATACTCGTCAACTTCACAAACGCACGAGTTGACGAAACGAGCTCTAGAGAGCAACGACGACTTGGGACTCCATGTGTTATTGATGAGGACATCACTAACAAGGTTACACCCACAGCTCCAACTGACACATATACATGACCAATTACTAGAGCTCGCGCACGCCAATTAAATTACCAGGTACTTCCGTTTCTTGGTAATGAATCTAATGTTCATGAGAATATGATGCTGCCTAAATTGGATACATTTGTCTTGCTTACAAATGAAGGGCCTAGCTTGGACAAGAAGGATGAACATTGGAGCAAGATCAAGCATGGAGATGATGGCATGTGCAAGGGGAACAAGAAGGGAGTTTCAATTGATGATTTCAGGACTTTGAAGCCACCATAATGAGTGCGAGAAGTCTTGGACGAAATATACTAGATGCCACTTCATAAATTTCGTCCAGAGGCTATTATAGGTGCTGCGTCACCTTATTATTGGGCCAGGCCCATGTAATTTCGAAATACTTGAGTATAGGCTATTTTTAGAGTCCGTATGTGTGGGGAAACAAGAGTTAGGGTTGGTTTCGGACCCCTCCATCAAGGGCCACGAAATTCCCCCCTCTTTCCCCCATATATACAGCCCTTAGGGCGTCGTTTAGACTTTGGGTTTTGTTTAGATTAAAGTTCGCCATAGCTGCAACTTCGCGTACTTCGTTTGTGTTCAACGACCAGACCAAGACGTCACAGAACCCCCTTGATCAATAAAGCTTTCCTTTTGAATTCGCAATATCCAGATTGCAATCTCAGTTTCTTGCTTGTTCTTCGTTTGCCTGCAGGAAACAGACCTTCGTGGTTAGGTTGATCGTGCTCCGGCGTGGTCAATAACCTCTCGGAGTTGGTTTAGCGATTGCTAAGGCGCGACGTCCACGCACGTTCGTAGTCGGATCGTCAAAGTCGACTTCATCCAAACGATAGCCACCATCTCATCGAAAGACGGGACACCTTTGCCTCTATCAAGTGGCATCAGATTTCCAGGTTGCTCGGTGAGATTTTACAGTTTTTCGTAGATTAGATCGAGTCTGTTCTTCATACCTACAGTCCACGAAAAAGCCAAAAAAAATTAGGGTTAGTTCATCCCATCCTAACCAATCTGAGCCTTTGCATAATCTTTTCTGTATTTGCTTTGTTGAATTTGCGGTTGCATCGTCGTGTCAAGTTGCTGGTCTTAGCGTCTAGTTCTTTAGAGTTTCGAGTTCTGTTCACAGTTTGTCACGTCGCCGCCGCACCATATTCATCGCCGCTGCCATACCACCGCTGCTGCCATATCCCACCACCGCCACCACATACCACCACCGCTGCCATAACCTACCACCGCTGCCATATCGTACCACCATATATCCACCGCTAATCCGAGTTCTTTTCATATTAGGTTTGTTCTCGAGATCCATCTAGGTTTCGGATTTGTGTTTCCTTGCCTGCGTAGGTCTCAAAAAAAATTGTCAAAAAAATTTCGTGCCTATCATCTTAGTTTGACTTGGGAAGTGTTTTGAGACACTCGCCATTATAGTGATTTTCGACCAAAAAAAACAGCGCAAAAAAAAGGAGCGCAAAAAAAAAGAGGCGAATTTTTTTTTCAGAGTGTGTTTTCCCCTTTATTACGTGCAGCGCCGTGATTTTGTTAGTGTTCGAGGCTCGCGTCTCTAGTACGGTCTAGCCTAGGACCAGCACAGTACCGTCGTTGAGCGTTTATTCAACTTAGCATCTCTGAATTGATTATTGCTGACCACTTTTGCTACCATCTTATAAGCCTTCCCAGCTCCACATACATCTACGTCGTGCGTTTGACTCTCCTTGGTAATCGCTTTATCCAAGCTTTGAGAGTTTTGACTACCACGGTTGCCGATCACCACCTGCTGCTGGGTAAGAACTGGTAAGAATTTGAGATTTGATTGTCGGATTTGTGACACCCGCCACCACCACCACTTATTAGTAGTCTATAGGATCATATTCTTGTGTGTTTCTATTGCTGCTAACCATGCCAGGATCACAAGTCGACGAGACTGACTGGGAGAACTTGACGAACAAGGAGATTCATGATTAGTTTTAGCAAATGATGAGTGTACAGGTGCAAGATGTGCTAAACACATTGGACGAGGCCATGGAGAAGATAGTTGGCATGTAGAAGACGTTTGACACAAAGCTCGATAACAAGTTTGCTGAATTGCTTTCGCGTTTTCCACCACCACCGGCTGCTGCAGCTGTCCCACCTCTTCAACAACAACAACAACAACAACAACAACAACAACAACGTCGCCTTTCGAATCAAGTGGGACGAGCACAGCGCGTTCCCCTTGAGACTGGTCAAGCTTCTGGTGCTGCTATTGATGTTTCTGTAGCTTGTTTATTCCATCTTGCTTGTAAAGCTGAACGTGAAGTGCAGGATCGACAGGCATTGGCGCGGACTAACTTTTCTGTAGGTCGACCTTCATCATGGACACCGCGTGCATCATCTACTTCCACACATTCTACTGCACCGACACCTCCATCAGCTGTTACCTCCAGCCGTGATACAAGGAAGCAGGCACAACCACCATTATCTGCCAAGAGCACACCTATTGGGCCTGCACAGAGTTCTTCTTCTTCCATGGCATCAACAGGGCACACTAGTGATATTATTTGTCGTCGTTGTAAGGGAAGAGGACATTTTGCGAGAGATTGCAAATCTCAGCGTGTGATGATTGCTACTGAGGATGGTGGATATGAATCCGCTAGTGACTATGATGATGAGACTTTGGCTCTTATTACACGTGAAGAACACGGTGGAGACGATTCTGATCATGAGACGCAATACATGGCTCCTGAAGATGCTGACAGGTATGAATGTATAGTTGCTCAACGTGTTTGAGTGTGCAGGTTACACAAGCTGAGCAAAATCAGAGGCATAATTTGTTCCATACAAAGGGAGTTGTGAAGGAACGTTCTGTTCGCGTGATCATAGATGGAGGGAGTTGCAACAGCTTGGCTAGCATGGAGATGGTGGAGAAGCTATCTCTCACCACAAGACCACATCCACATCCTTACTACATCCAATGGTTCAACAACAGCGGCAAGGTTAAGGTAACACGTACTGTTCGTGTGCATTTTAGAATCTCTACATATGTTGATTATGTTGATTATGATGTGGTACCTATGCAAGCATGTTCCTTATTACTGGGTAGACCATGGCAATTTGATAAAAATTCTGTACACCATGGTAGAAACAATCAGTATACTCTTGTTCATAAGGATAAAAATATTACTTTGCTTCCTATGACTCCTGATTCCATTTTGAAAGATGATATTAATAGAGTTAATAAAGCAAAACAGGAGAAAAATAAGAGTGAAAATCAGATTGTGGCAAAAGAATTTGAGCAACAAATGAAGCCTAATAATAAACCATCTACTATTGCTTCTGAAATTAAATTGAAAAGTGCATGTTTATTTGCCACCAAATCTGATATTGATGAGCTAGATTTTAGCAAATCTGTTTGCTATGTTGTTGTATGCAAAGAGGCCTTGTTTTCATTCGAGGGCGTGCCTTCCTCTTTGCCTCCTGCTGTCACTAACATTTTACAGGAGTTCGCCGACGTCTTTCCACAAGACGTGCCACCGGGATTACCACCTATTCGAGGGATTGAGCATCAGATTGACTTAATTCCCGGTGCATCGCTACCCAACCGCGCACCATACCGTACCAATCCAGAAGAGACGAAGGAGATTATGCGTCAAGTACAGGAGCTACTCGACAAAGGTTATATACGCGAATCCCTTAGTCCTTGTGCTGTTCCTATTATTCTATTGCCGAAAAAGGATGGTACATCGCGTATGTGTGTTGATTGTAGAGCCATTAATAATATTACTATTCATTATCGTCATCCTATTCCTAGGCTAGATGATATGCTTGATGAATTGAGTGGCTCTAGAATATTCTCCAATGTTGATTTGCGTAGTGGACACCATCAAATTCATATGAAATTGGGAGATGAATGGAAAACAACATTTAAAACTAAGTTTGGATTATATGAGTGGTTAGTCATGCCTTTTGGGTTAACTAATGCACCTAGTACTTTCATGAGATTAATGAATGAAGTTTTACGTGCTTTCATTGGACGATTTGTGGTAGTATACTTTGATGATATATTGATTTTTAGCAGATCTTTGGAGGAACATTTGGAACACTTACGTGCTGTTTTTATTGCTCTACGTGATGCACGTTTATTTGGTAACCTTGGAAAGTGCACCTTTTGCACCGACCGAGTCTCTTTTCTTGGCTATGTTGTTACTCCACAGGGAATTGAGGTTGATAAAGCCAAGATTGAAGCTATTGAGAGTTGGCCGCGGCCCAAAACGGTCACACACGTGAGGAGTTTCCTTGGCCTCGCTGGATTCTATCGGCGTTTTGTGAGAGATTTCAGCACCATTGTTGCACCTCTCAATGAGCTTACAAAGAAGGATGTGCCTTTTGTTTGGGGTACTACACAGGAAGAAGCATTCACGGTATTGAAAGATAAGTTGACACATGCTCCTTTACTCCAACTTCCTGATTTTAATAATACTTTTGAGCTTGAATGTGATGCTAGTGGAATTGGGTTAGGAGGTGTGTTATTACAAGATGGTAAACCTGTTGCATATTTTTCTGAAAAATTGAGTGGGCCTAGTCTGAATTATTCTACTTATGATAAGGAATTATATGCTCTTGTTCGGACTTTGGAGACATGGGAACATTATTTATGGCCCAAAGAATTTGTTATACATTCTGATCATGAATCTTTAAAGCACATTAAAAGTCAAGCAAAACTGAACCGTAGACATGCTAAATGGGTTGAATTCAAAGAGACTTTCCCTTATGTTATTAAACACAAGAAGGGAAAAGAAAATGTTATTGCTGATGCATTGTCTCATCGTTATACTATGCTTTCACAACTTGACTTTAAAATATTTGGTTTGGAGACCATCAAAGATCAATATGTGCATGATGCTGAATTTAAAGATGTATTGCAGAATTGTAAAGAAGGGAGAACATGGAACAAGTTCGTCATTAGTGATGGATTTGTGTTTCGAGCTAACAAGCTATGCATTCCAGCTAGCTCTGTTCGTCTTTTGTTGTTGCAGGAGGCGCATGGAGGAGGATTAATGGGACACTTTGGCATGAAGAAGACGGAGGACGTACTTGCTACACATTTCTTTCGGCCAAAGATGCGACGGGATGTTGAGCGTTTTGTTGCTCGCTGCACTACATGTCAAAAAGCTAAGTCACGACTCAATCCTCATGGTTTATATATGCCTTTGCCTGTCCCTAGTGTTCCTTGGGAAGATATATCTATGGACTTTGTTTTGGGTTTACCTCGAACAAAGAAGGGGAGGGATAGCATATTTGTTGTCATGGATAGGTTCTCGAAGATGGCACACTTTATACCATGTCATAAAAGCGATGATGTTGCTAATGTTGCTGATTTGTTCTTTCGTGAAATTATTCGCTTGCATGGTGTGCCAAATACTATTGTTTCAGATCGTGATACTAAATTTCTTAGCCACTTTTGGAGATGTTAATGGGCTAAGTTGGGGACAAAACTGCTTTTTAGTACTACTTGTCACCCCCAAACTGATGGACAAACTGAAGTAGTCAACAGAACTTTGTCTACTATGCTTAGGGCTGTTTTGAAGAATAATAAGAAAATGTGGGAAGAATGCTTGCCTCATATTGAATTTGCTTATAATCGTTCGTTGCATTCTACTACTAAGATGTGCCCTTTTGAAATTGTCTATGGTTTCCTACCTCGTGGACCTATTGATTTGTTGCCTCTTCCATCTTCGGAGAAAGTTAATTTTGATGCTAAACAACGTGCTGAATTGATCTTAAAAATGCATGAGTTAACTAAAGAAAATATTGAGCGCATGAATACTAAATATAAACTTGTTGGAGATAAGGGTAGAAAACGTGTTGTCTTTGCACCTGGAGATCTTGTTTGGTTACATTTGCGTAAGGATAGGTTTCCTAATTTGCGCAAGTCAAAGCTAATGCCATGTGCTGATGGTCCTTTCAAGGTGTTAGAGAAAATAAATGATAATGCATATAAACTTGAGCTGCCTGCAGATTTTGGGGTTAGTCCCACATTTAACATTGCAGATTTGAAGCCTTACTTGGGTGAGGAAGATGAGCTTCCGTCGAGGACGACTTCAATTCAAGAAGGGGAGGATGATGAGGACATCACTAACAAGGTTACACCCACAGCTCCAACTGACACATATACAGGACCAATTACTAGAGCTCGCGCACGCCAATTAAATTACCAGGTACTTTCGTTTCTTGGTAATGAATCTAATGTTCATGAGAATATGATGCTGCCTAAATTGGATACATTTGTCTTGCTTACAAATGAAGGGCCTAGCTTGGACAAGAAGGATGAACATTGGAGCAAGATCAAGCATGGAGATGATGGCATGCGCAAGGGGAACAAGAATGGAGTTTCAATTGATGATTTCAGGACTTTGAAGCCACCATAATGAGTGCGAGAAGTCTTGGACGAAATATACAAGATGCCACTTCATAAATTTCGTCCAGAGGCTATTATAGGTGCTGCGTCACCTTATTATTGGGCCAGGCCCATGTAATTTCGAAATACTTGAGTATAGGCTGTTTTTAGAGTCCGTATGTGTGGGGAAACAAGAGTTAGGGTTGGTTTCGGACCCCTCCATCAAGGGCCGCGAAATTCCCCCCTCTTTCCCCCGTATATACAGCCCTTAGGGCGTCGTTTAGACTTTGGGTTTTGTTTAGATTAAAGTTCGCCATAGCTGCAACTTCGCGTACTTCGTTTGTGTTCAACGACCAGACCAAGACGTCACAGAACCCCCTTGATCAATAAAGCTTTCCTTTTGAATTCGCAATATCCAGATTGCAATCTCAGTTTCTTGCTTGTTCTTCGTTTGCCTGCAGTAAACAGACCTTCGTGGTCAGGTTGATCGTGCTCCGGCGTGGTCAATAACCTCTCGGAGTTGGTTTAGCGATTGCTAAGGCGCGACATCCACGCACGTTCGTAGTCGGATCGTCAAAGTCGACTTCATCCAAACGATAGCCACCATCTCATCGAAAGACGGGACACCTTTGCCTCTATCAGTTATCCTTCCAACCACTCCCTTCGCGCAAAAACTTCGCGCATCCCTTCTACATGCCCTCACATGGTTATGGGTTATTGTCAATTATATCTCTTATGCCCCTCTTGCCATGTTCACTTTGCATGATATGCTCATTTATATGCCTTTGCCATGCATTTGTGACCCATGCTTCGCATTACACATGATGATAGATTCTCATACTTGTATGTGTATTTGCAAGCTTGGTGGAGATATTGCTTGTTATTGCCATGTCTGCTTTGTGCCAAATGCCTATGATGATACCTTGTCCATGCTATGTGCTCATGCTTGTTATATGTCGTGTGCATTGCTTATGCCTACTCTTGGCTCACATGACATGATTGCTATGAACTCATCTAGTGTGTTGCATCTTCGCTTCACTAGTTTGCACGCCATGATTGATATGTTTTCTTATGTTGCATCACCGATGATACATACTTGCCCCTTTCATGCGGTTGATGTCAACCATTGCCATGCTTTGCACATGATTGATATTGCTTGTTGTCATATGTCTCCACATGTTGCCTCTCTCATGCTATATGATTGTCCATGCATTGAGCGCAAGCATGATTTTAATCTTGCCAATGAGATTGCCCCCATAGCATTCTCGCATTTATTTGGAGATTTGACATATTTCTTGTGAAGCATGCTTATCTTGCCTCTTTGCATCTTATGCCTAGTGCCATGAATATAGCCATTGTTGCATCATCTTATTCATGCACTTTTGTTTCTAATGGTTATGTGCAAGAGAAGAGAACCATCATGATGGATGATGTGTTTATCTACCATGCGAAAACGTTCTTTGTTTTATTGTGTGCATGTGTAGGATACTTGTACATCGTGTCGACTTCCACTTCACGTGAGTTAACCATTCGAGCTCTTGAGAGCGAACCCCCTTCTACCACGACGATTCTACATCGCACTTGCTTGTGCTTCGGCATTGTGAAGGACACACAAGGTCCCGCTTTCAAGGTGATATCCTTCTCTTCCGAGAACCACAAAACCATGAGCAAGAATATTGTGTATCATACTACATGTGTTGCTTGCACCATGAGACTTCTTGGTCATCTTAGACCACTTGATTGTGCACATGTTGGTGATCTTGTTTTGACTTGCAATTGCCACATGGCCATGCTTCATGATCTATATGCCTTGTGTGTTGCATCCGACTTGATTACTTGTCCCTATCATATGCTTGGTTGCAACAATGTCATCCCTTCACATATGGCATGTTCCATTGCTTGTCACATGCTTCACTTGATTGCCTCACACATGTTGAAAAATTTCTCTTTCTATTGTGTTGAGTGCCACACCACTTTCACTACACCCTATGCACGCTATGCTTGGATTGCCTTGCACTTGACTCATGTGTTTAGACACTTTATTTTATTTGGTGTTGTGAATGATTCCTATGCCTACCATAGACCTTTCATTGAGCGCTTTATGCATGCTTGGTACGACTTTGAGGTAGATGCTCACTCCCTTGTCACACATATGATCTCTACCTCACATTTACATGCTTGTTTCCATGATGACCTTGATTGTGCTCAATTCATATGCTTACATGCCATGTCACACCCTATGCTATGCTTCATGACAACACTTGTTGGGTGAATAACCTCTTGAATGCTTGGTTTCGCACTAATGTTATCTACATTTGTTTTTCCAAGCGCTTGTTCTTCTTTCTCCTTTTGAAGGAATCACTAGACGACGCGACATTGGAGAGTGACAACTTTGAGCTTCAAGATGATGAGTACTTGATGATCGTCCACTTCTACACGGCGACGCCATCTCTTTCCCATGGTGATTCGGTTCTCGATCCGTGGTCAGATCTTTCCCAAGGGGAGGGGATGATGCAGAGCATCCTATGGACATCACCATGTCACGAGTCCGTTCGGAAAGTGACACGTGCAACCTCTACTTCTCATACATGAAGGTGAATCTTCTCCTTTACACGTGTTCACTTGACCCTTTCTAGGATGGTATACTACTTGACACTCCACTCGTGTGCATGCATAGGCATTGTCGGAGCTTCACGGACGACGAGGAGGAGCGCAAGCCCCAAGGAACGCCTACACCATCCGCGAGGGAAGCGTGGAAGCGAAGACGGAAGAAGAAGGGCATGTCCAGTCCGGAACGGGCGGTACTACCGCCTACAAGCGGTACAACCGCTCCCAAGCGGCACTACCGCCTACAGGCGGTACTACCGCTCCCAAGTGGTACTATCGCCCGAGGTCCGGTACTACCGCCTTGCCTGTGCGCAGCCGCGGGCCTTTGGCCTTGTATCCCTTTCTACTTACCCCTTCGTGGCTTAGACTATAAATAGACCACCCCACCTTTTTTCTAAGGTCAGCAAATATGATAGCTCATTTTTATGTGAGCTTTGCTCCTACCTTCTCCTCTTGAGAGAGAGAGACTACTCCATTGGAGGCCAAGACCTCCACCTTGGAGAAGATCCCTAGTGGATGCAAGACCTCCCAAGGGAGAAAAATCCTTGTGGATTATCAAGACCTCTCTCCTCATAGGATTGGTATGAACTCTACCATGTATCTTATTTCCCTTTGATTGTTCTTGTACCTTGTGGATCTTATTTGTTTGTGAGTCTAGTGGATGTGTGATTTGTGCTTGTTCTTTAGTGTTTCTCTTGTGTTCTTCCCTTTGTGCTCCTCTTGTTCTTGGGGATTCCCCTCCAATCCGTGAAAGATCTCCACCTAGGGTTCCACCCTACAACAGAAATCTTCAAATCAAAATAAAAGTCTGAAAACAAGGCTTTCATAGGCGGCCATGCCTAAAACTCAAGTGCTTTTCATGGGCTTGCACAGCCGCTAGCTGAATCTTCAAACCTTGTATGTGGACCTTACCTAACCAATCACCATTTTAATCTTGATAAGTTCTGGGTCTGAATAAGATTGACTTTCAAGAGTTCGGCGGGTTACCAGGCTTACCTGGGCGGAGTGGCACACATACAAGGCAGGATCAACTGAAACTGTTTGGTGCTATGCACCTGGCATTTCAAACCAAAAGGGGTTTACTAAAGCTATGTTCTGTGAACAGGGAGCCCTCAAGTGATGTATTTTTGAGTTGTGCTTGCCGGGTACCCATGTTTGAGCTGTGCTGTGCAACAGACTCTCTTTGGTCCCCTTAAACCGGGCGTCAAGCCTCTAAATGATATATTTTTGAGTTGTGCTCGCCGGGTACCTATGTTTGAGCTGTGCTGTGCAACAGACTCTCTTGGGTCCCTTTAACCGAGCGTCAAGCCCCCAAGTGATCATATGAAGATAAGCCCATAAGGTAGGATACCCATGTTTGAACCGTGCATCATGGCAGCAAGTTCTCTTTGGCAACCTTTAATTTTTCTGAGAACTCGAACTTGTGAGAGATGTATTCTTTTTGAACCAGAATTTTAAACCGGATATTGAGAGCCTCAAAGCTTTGTGAGACACAGTTTTCCTTGAACCAGATATTGAGAGCTTCAGCGCTTTGTGGAACTCAGATTTCCCTTTTACAAACCGGATGTTAAGAGCTTCAAAGTTTTGTGGGAGATAAATTTCTCTTGAGCCGAATTTTAAACTGGAATCCTCAATTGATAGAGGCAAAGGTGTCCCGTCTTTCGATGAGATGGTGGCTATCATTTTGGAGGAAGTCGACTTTGACGATCTGACTACAAACGTGCGAGGACATCGCGCCTTAGCAATCGCTAAACCAACTCCGAGAGGTTATTGACCACGCCGGAGCACGATCAACCTGACCACGAAGGTCTTTTTCCAGCAGGCAAACAAAGAACAAGCAAGAAACTAAGATTGCAATCTGGATATTGCGAATTCAAGAGGAAAGTTTTATTGATCAAGTGGGGTTCTATGACGTCTTTGTCTGGTAGTTGAACACAAACGAAGTACGCGAAGTTGCAGCTATGGCGAACTTTAATCTAAACAAAACCCAAAGTCTAAACGACGCCCTAAGGGCTGTATATATGGGGGAAGAGGGGGGAATTTCGTGGCCCTTGGAGGAGGGGTCCGAAACCAACCCTAACTTTTGTTTCCCCACACATAAGGACTCTAACAACAGCCTATACTCAAGTATTTCGAAATTACATGGGCCTGGCCTAATAATAAGGTGACGCAACACCTATAATAGCCTCTGGACGAAATTTATGAAGTGGCATCTTGTATATTTTGTCCAAGGCTTCACGCACTCATTATGGTGGCTTTAAAGTCCTGAAATCATCACTTGTAACTCCGTTCTTGTTCCCCTTGCGCATGCCATCATCTCCATGCTTGATCTTGCTCCAATGTTCATCCTTCTTGTCCAAGTTAGGCCCTTCATTTGTAAGCAAGACAAACGTATCCAATTTAGGCAGCATCATATTCTCATGAACATTAGATTCATTAACAAGAAACGAAAGTACCTGGTAATTTAATTGGCGTGCGCGAGCTCTAGTAATTGATCCTATATATGTGTCAGTTGGGGCTGTGGGTGTAACCTTGTTAGTCATGTCCTCATCATCAATTTTAAGCCGAATTTTTTTTTGATGGCCTTTATATTTTCATCAATATGGTAGTAGCCTCCGGGACCGGGTTATCTTCCCTCCAATGACCCAGGCTTCTTGAATTAGCTGGAACTAGCAAGATTTGCTGAGTCATGTCATTGTAGCCCCCGAGTCTTAAGGCGACTCGAGGAGTTGTCTTGAGATTCTCCGTATTTGACTGTGATATAAACCGGTATGAGTCATTCAACAGCTCAGTAATATAATAGTGCCTTTTGCAGTAGACAATTTGTCCCGTATTTAGAGAGCTTGCAAGCCAGAGTAATTGCCTTTTCCAAGAAAACAATATGTAATAAATATACTAGATGGATGTCACCTGATATGTCACCAGAAATTATCCACCGCGGAGTTGATATTCACCACGGTGAAGTTGAAATCAATCACGGCCGAATCGGGCGCGGGAGCAGATAGATGAGCCGGCCGCGGCATTGTAAGCCCGTGCGACCGAGCCAGTTAATCACAGGTGCGGTAAGCCGCGCGGATGGGCGAGTCAACCGCGTCATGTTGATGTAAATTGGGCCGTAAATCGATGGTTTGCACCTATATTCGTCGAGCATCACGGCACGGACAAGCGCTAGTGCAAAAGTGATGTTGGCGCGCGCCCCTTATGCGACACCTTTGTAATGAATAATGGTCCTGCGAAAAAATATCACAGACCAAAGTAATTGTTCTCAAACGATTTAATATGCTGACAAAACATAGAGGAAATATATCACCTGAGTGGACTTCCATATGATTTGGTCCGGGTACAGTCTGACATGGACGCACGTACTTGAATCTGTGCATTGCAATTAGTACTACTTCGATGTATTTGCTTCATGGCAGCTTCACTCCAAAGCTAGCTAGTAGTACGTCAGTCAACTTGATTGACCGATTCCGACAAGCCGCACCATTCCTTAACAATGCCATAGCCCGATTCTTTAGACTGGAGAAATACGATGTACGTCAAGGACTTGATTGACTTTGACGATAATATCAATAGCAACAACAGCTTGGAAAAAGAAGTAGCAGTGACACTCAAAGGGCGGCGACGGCCTGGTTCTGGGACAGCAGCGGCGGTTCACAAAGGGTGCGAGGCCGGCTTGTGGCGATCTGGCCTGAGGCCACCAGCGGCTCGTAGCTGGAGCAAGTGGCTAGAGGCGCATTGTGGAGAGCTGGAGGCGGCCGACTCGGAGGCGAGGCCGTGGCGCAATGGAGACGGTGGCTCGGAGCGGGCGGCTCAGGCGGTAACTTGCCGCGAGAGCCGTGTGCGCGCGACTCAGCGAGCGAGCAGTCCGGACGGTTCAACGGCCGACGACTTAGGACAGCGACCGCGGCATCAGAAGTTGATGTAGGGCGGAACCCTAGGTGGCCGATCTTTCACGAAAAGGAGGGGATCCCACGATGAACACGGAGAACACAAGGAAAACACGAAGGGATACACGAGAGGAAACGCTCAAATCAACACGAATACGGTCACACAAGTGCTAGATCCATGATACACATCAAGATACATGATCCATGGTTAACAACGGTGGTACAAAGATAGTCTTCTCCCGGAGGAGATCTTGGGGGGTATCCCTTGGGATCTTCTCCGTAGTGGAGGTCTTGAATCCGAGTGGATCTTCTCCGAAGAGGGGCCGCAGTCACTCTCTCGGAGATGAACCACAAGAAGGTATCAAAATGAGCTATCCAAAAGCTGCCCCTAAAAGATGGAGGGGAAGGAGTACTTATAGTCTAGGGGACGGAATGGGGATACACGGGTCGAAACCCAAGTGGATGCGCGCAGGCAGGGCCGGACGTCCGGGCGTCGGGCCGGATATCCGGGCTTTGGCGAGGCGCCGAATGTCCGGGCATTATGCCGGATGTCCAGGCTAGCGGGGCCGCGTCTTGGGTGGCTTCTGTGGAGTGGCGACGGATTTCCGGGCCCGAGGCCGGATGTCCGGGCCTTGCCTGGCCGGATGTCCGGGGCCTGTTCGGATGTTCGGGCCCTGTAGCTTCGACTGCTGGTGCCCTTCTATGCTCGGTTGCTCAGGGGCCGGATGTCCGGGCCAGGGGGTCGGATGTGCGGGGCCTGGAGCCTTCTTCAGCCCTTCTCGATGCAAAGCTTCGTCCTTGAGCTTGGGGACTTGTCCATCTTCACGCACCTCTCCAATGGGGTCTTCTTCACACGTGAGCACACAAAACACATCCGTCTGAGGTAGTAACCATGTCTCGCAAGATTCATATGGAAGTTGGACTAGGAGGGATGTCACCTCGGTCTCGAGAGCTCTAGCACGAGCACGTGTCATTGGTCCTTGAGGCACTTGGTGAGGCGATGGAGGGTCCATGGGGATGAACTTGGGATGCTCCGCATCATCTCCACTCCCTTGGGAAATATCCGAGCTTGTATCGAAATCTTCATCACCATGGAAGGGGGATAGATCCTTGACGTTGAAGGCATCGCTCACGTTGTACTTGTCTCATGGAATGTCGATCTTGTAGGCATTGTTTTTGTAGCGTGCGAGCACCTTGGAGGGTCCGTCGGCGCAATGTAGTAGTTTGGACTTGCGCTCGTGGGAAACGGTCCTTGCGAAGATGAAGCCAAACAAGATCTCCCGGTTGGAACACCATTGGTGCCTTGTTGACGTTGAGCTTGGTGGTGAGATTATGGACTTATCGCTCGATCATTGCCCTTGTTTCTTCATGCACCTTCTTGAGATAGCTCGCTCATGCACTTGTGTCCATGTTCGTGCGCTCTTGTAGAGGTAGAGGTAGGATGTCCAATGGGGACAAGGGGTTGAAGCTGTAGACGACCTCGAAGGGGGACTTGCCGGTAGTGGAATGTCTTGCGCGGCTGTAGGCGTACTCGGCGATGGGCAAGCATTCCTCCCATTCCTTGATGTTCTTCTTGATCAACACGCGAAGAAGCGTCGAGAGTGTGCGGTTCGTCACCTCCGTTTGGCCGTCAGTTTGTGGATCATATGCTGAAGAGAAGAGGAGCTTGATGCCGAGTTTGGCGCATAGAGTCTTCCAAAAGTAGCTCAAGAACTTGACGTCCCGGTCCGACACGATCGTCTTGGGTACTCCATCTAGACGAATGATTTCCCTACAAAAGAGATTTGCAACATGTGAAGCATCATTGATCTTGTTACAAGGAATGAAATGAGCCATTTTAGAGAATCTATCCACGACAACAAACACAGGATCCTTTCCATTTTGAGTCCTAGGCAATCCAAGTACAAAGTCCATGCTTATGTCTTCCCATGGATGGTATGGAATAGGAAGTGGCATGTAATGACCTTGAGATTGAGCTTTTGACTTAGCTTTGCGGCATGTAGAACATCGATTGGTGAGGCGTGAGACGTCACGGAGCATCTTGGGCCAAAAGTAGTTGCTTGAGAGCGTAGCAAATGTCTTGTCGCGTCCGAAGTGTCCCATGAGTCCTCCTCCATGAGATTCCTGCAAAAGGAGCAAACGAAGCGAAGACTCGGGAATGCAAAGTTTGTTGGCTCTCATAAGATATCCATCCTTGATGTAGTAATGTTCCCAAGAAGTGTGAGTCAAACTCTTAGCATAAGGATGTGCAAAGAAAGGATCATGCTCATATAAATCTTTGATGTGCTCAAAACCAATAACATTCAACTCATGTTGTGTAACAAGCATGCATTTGCGAGAAAGCGCATCCGCCACAACATTCTCTTTGCCTTTGATGTATTTGATGACATAGGGAAAAGACTCAATGAACTCACTCCATTCAGCATGACGCTTGTTCAAATTCGTTTGACCCTTGAGATACTTGAGAGTCTCATGGTTCGTATGAAGAATGAATTCATGAGGTCTAAGATAATGTTCCTAAACACTTAAAACTCTCACCAAGGCACAGAGCTCTTTATCATAGATGGGGTAGTTTAGTTATGCTCCGGATAGCTTCTCGCCAAAGTATGCAATTGGACGCTTTTCTTGCATGAGCACGCCACCTATGCCGGTACCACTAGCGTCACAATGAATCTCAAACGGTTTATCAAAGTTTGGTACGGCTAGGAGTGGTGCGTGTGTAAGCAAGCTTTTTAGCTCATTGAACGCGGTGTCTTGCGAAGGACCCCAAATGAAGGGTGCGTTCTTCTTGCTCAAGGCGTGTAGAGGCATAGCAATAGTGCTAAAGTCCTTCACAAAACATCGGTAGAAACCGGCTAAACCAAGGAAACTACGCACGTGTAGGAGATTCGTTGGTTGTGGCCAAGTTTTAATTGCTTCAATTTTAGTTTCATCAACGTGAACACCTTGTGAAGAAACAACAAATCCTAGGAAGACGACCTTGTCAACGCCAAAAGTGCATTTCTCCATGTTAGCATATAATCGCTCTTTCCGAAGGGTTTGTAAAACCATACGGATGTGTGTCACATGGTCCTCAAGTGACTTGCTAAAAACGAGGATGTCATCAAAGTAAACCACTACAAAGACGCCTATGTAGGGTCGTAGAACAAAATGCATAAGACACATAAATGAACCGGGTGCTTCCGATAAACCCATTGGCATAACAAGCCACTCATATAACCCAAACTTGGTTTTGAAAGCCGTTTTCCACTCATCACCCTCTTGAATGCGAATTTGGTAGTAACCACTTTTAAGATCAATTTTCGAAAAGATGGTGGCACCACATAATTCATCAAGCATGTCGTCTAAACGTGGGATAGGGTAACGGTATCTAACGGTGATAGCATTTATCGGGCGACAATCGGAGCACATGCAAAAACTTCCATCTTTCTTAGGCACGAGAATAACCGAAACGGCACAAGGGCTTAAGCTTTCACGTACATGACCTTTGTCGATGAGTTGTTGCACTTGTCGTTGTATCTCTTTGGTTTCCTCGGGGTTGACGCGGTACGAAGCCTTGTTTGGAAGTGGTGCGCCGGGTATGAGGTCGATGAGGTGTTCGATTCCGCGAAGTGGAGGTAGAGCCGGAGGTAGCTCATCGGGGAAGACGTCCGAGAATTCCTGCAACAAGTGAGACAACACTAAAGGTGGAGGTGGTGAAGTGTTAGTAGGTTTGCCTTCCCCTTTGCATAGAAGCACAAGGTGAAAGACAGTCGATGGGTTCTCACACACTTCTCTCATCTCACTTTTGGTGGCAAATACCACTAGTTGCTTCTTGTCGCTCATCGTGGAGTCGCTCATATTTGGCTTGTGGCTCTCACTCTGCTTTTGGTGGCTCACTCTCTCACCATTCTCTCGATGATGGTTGGTAGGTAAGTGTTTGTCGGCGGCTACTTGACTTGGTGACATGGGACGTAGCACGAATTCCTTGCCCTTCATCTTGACGATGTAGTGGTTGGTCCGTTCGTTGTGTGTGACTCCGTGATTGTATTGCCATGGACGTCCAAGTAGAAGGTGGCACACGGACATAGGGACCACATCACACTCAAGTGTGTCCTCGTAAGCGCCTATCTTGAAGGAGAATTGCACGGTATGCTCGAGTCGAAGAATTCCTTTGTCGCTAAACCATTGGACCTTGTAGGGATGAGGGTGCTTCATCTTGACCAAGTGTAGCTTGTCGCATAGCTCTTCGCTTGCCAAGTTATGACAGCTTCCTCCATCGATGATAACATTGACGGAGCGTCCATTGATGCCGGCCTTGGTATGGAAGATATGACATCGTTGGTCGTCATCTTGTTGGTGTTGGAGTGTCAAGACCTTGGAGACAACAAGATTGGTACTTGAGTCATTGTCGCAAAGCACTTGATGGTCTTCTTCTTTGTTCACTTGGCGATGCATAGCTACATGCTTAAGGGCTTCCATTTCATCGTCGCCCATTGAGTCATAAGATCCGTCATAGTTGATGATCATGGTGCGAACGGTCTTGCACTCAAATGATTTGTGGCCTCGCCCTTGGCACTTGAAACATTTGATGGAACTTGTCTTGGAGTTGTCCTCGGTTGGAGTTGTAGATGATGAAGCTCTTTGCTTGAAGTTGTTCGTAGAATATGGACCACTCGATGTAGTCGCATTCTTGTAGCTTGACTTGTCACTGGAGTTTGTAGATGGCTTGTTAGACGTAGGAGGAGCCGAAGTCGTTGAAGCTTGGTTGTAGGAGCCAGAATTCTTGGATGTGAACTTGGAGTACTTGTAGTCCTCTTGAACTTGTCGCTCCGCTTTGGTTGCTTGGTGTACTAGCTAGAGGAGATTGGTGTATGGTTGAAAGTCCGCAATCTTCTTGATAAGATAGTTGAGACCATTCAAGAATCTCGCCATTGTTTGCTCTTCATCTTCCGTGATGTTGGCTCTTATCATGGCAATCTCCATCTCCTTGTAGTACTCTTCAACCGACTTGGTACCTTGCTTGAGGAGTTGTAGCTTCTTGAACAAATCACGGTTGTAGTGTGTTGGCACAAAGCGTGCTCTCATGACTTCCTTCATTTGAGCCCAAGTGGTGATAGGAGGTTCGCCTTTTGCTTCACTTCTCTCTATGATTTGCTCCCACCAAATGAGAACATAGTCTTGGAACTCAAGGGAGGCCATTGCAATCTTCTTCTCTTCATCGAAGTTGTGAAGGCGAAAGATCTTGTCAATCTTCAATGCCCATGAGAGGTAGTCTTCGGGATGAATGCTTCCGGAAAACTTTGGCATGGTGAACTTAAGCTTTCCGTAGCGATGCTCTTCATTGTTTCCTTGCCTATTGGGAGGGCGGTCTTGATTGGGTCGATTGGCAATCTCATGTTGCTCTTGTCGGGGTAGATGTCCATTGTCATGGTGTACTTGCCGAGCTTGTGGTTCTTGTTGAGCTTGTTGCTCTTGTCGCGCTTGAGGAGGAACTTCTTCTTGCATGCGTGCTTGGTGGCGCCTCTCTTGCATCGTATCACGAAGGAAATCCTCTTCTTGACGAGTATGTCGATTGCGAGTTGCCACATCGCAATGTGAATCACGTAATGCTCGTTGCGCCTCAAGAGCTTGAGCTTCTCGGCGTTGTTGTGCTTGACGATTAGCCTCGGCATCTTGTTCTTCTTGGTATTGACGTGCTCGCTCTTGTTGTTGTTGGTGTAGTCGTTGTCGTTCTTACGCTTGCTCAAGTGTAGCTTGGTTTTGACGATGTCGACTCTCTTGCTCTTCAAATAGCTCTTGTGAACTCTTGTCATGAAGTGGGTTCCGGTTGTCATGTCGAGCTTGACGTGCGGCTTGACGGATAGTGTTTGAAGTAGGGGTACTTGAGCCTTCCGTGGAGTCGGTATGTCGACTTGAGCGGCTTCGTCTTTGAGAAGATGTGGAAGAAGAACGTCGGTTGACTATCAAAGTCCGGAGATCGTCAAATTGGGTAGGTATGTTGGTGTTGATGATGTCGAATTGCTCTCTTGTTCTTGCTTCAAATTGGCGCGCATCGGCGGCGACTTGCCCAATGTACTCGCGCATAGCTTCACTTTCTTGATGTAGAGCTCGTTGAACGCCGAAGAGATGTAGTTTGGTGACGTAGTTGTTCGATTCTTGAGGATCGTCGAAGGGCGGGTTCGAAGATGTACTTGGCTTATCCATCATCACAAGCAATTATGTGAGTGGGAGAAGGGAGAAGACAATACCAATTGTACCTAGACCGAAGTTGAAAGTGGATCAATGATCACTCAATAATGTAACCCGGAAATAGCACTATTGGTACCACTTCTTGTCGATTCTCACACCTACACAAGTAAAGCTTTGAGGGAAGCTTGGTTAGGATGGTGGCACAAATTCAATGCAATTGTCAAAGTGACTCAATGATGTTGAAAATGGTTCACAATTTTCCCATGCAACAAGTAGATCACAAGCGAGAAGTAGCGCACGGGACACACGCACGGATAGATAAATGTGGTTGTGCAACCAAGGGTGAGCGAAAATGTGGAAACCACGGAAAATGCTCGTGTTGCACAACACTAGAGAGACGCTAACCGATTGCTTAATAGGCGGATACGCACTAGTGCACAACCTATAAGAGGCAAAACGTAACGACTTTCTATCACAAGTATACTATGAGTGTATGATGTGCCGATGCTTGATCGCAAGATGATGCATTGCTATGTCATATGATCTCTTTTGATGCAAGGCGTATGATGCTATTGTCCTTTTGCTTATAAGCTTTGGTTGGCTCTTTTGCCTAAAATCTTGTGAGCTCTTTCTTTGGGCACTTATGCATGCTTCTCGGATCAAGGTAGCTATTGTGTATGCGGGACACTCTTGTGTCACACGGAGATATGGTGATGTAGTATGCAATATCTATGACTATCACTAATGTGCACAAGTGTCGTGGCCCGGCAATACTCAAATGGCTAGTCTCAATGGGAAAGCTACACACAGATGGTCCGTAGGGCGACAATGCAATTGCAAGGTAGAATGAACAAGGTGCCGTCGATTTTACCGTCCTTGCTGAAGTTGAGCGGTGGTGTTCTCAAAGTCTTGCCGTTCCAAGGTATCCTAAGCATCCAAGGAAACGGTGAAACCATAACTCAAGTATCAATCGTAGCGGTTAAGCGATGGTGGTTGCGGAAGTGGTGGTGGTATGCTGAAGGTTTGGTGGGATACCGACCGAAAATGGCGGGGGAAAGTGCAAGGTGGTGTGGATGGTGGAATTTTGGCTGCGGGAGGCCGGATGTCCAGGCCAGGGGCCGGATGTCCGGGTCAGGCCGGATGTCCGAAGCACGGGCCGGATGTCCGGGGTGCCAGAGGCCATGATGAACTCCGTGCACACGGTGACTCGCGGGGCCAAAATTTGTCGGGTTTTGCGGATGAAAATTGGGAAAAAGTTGGGGAAAAGCTAGATCCACTCATGGCACAGCAAATCCATGGGACAAATTCAACAAAATCTTGCCAAATCAATAGATCACAAAAAAAATTTGGGCCTATTTTTGTGGGGAATTTTTCGAAATTGGGAAGAACACAACAAAAAGATGCCCATATGGGCTATTTGCCACTTGTCACATTATGCCCATACTATCGTGTTCACTTTGCATGTTATGCCTCTTGCTATGACCTTGCCATGCAATTGTGACCCTTGCTTGCATTTACTCATGATTCACCATTATGATACTCCTATGCGTATTTGCATGCTTGGTGGAGATCCTAGTAGCTATTGCAATGATATCTTTGTGCCCCATGCTATTGATGCTTATTGTGTTGGGAGAGTCATGATGTTCCATCGCTCTTTCCGTATAGCATCTCATCAACACGTTGATGCTATTTTTCTCATATCATGTGCATTATTCATGCCTTCTATTTGCACACATGCCATGATTGCCATGATTACCTCTAGTACGTTGCATCTTCGCACTACTAGCTTGTTTGACTTGATCGCTAAGATTGCTTGCTATTTTGCATCACCCATGTTCCAGGCTTACTTGCTTTCTTGGGTTGATGACATATATGTTCATGCCATTCACATGATTCGCATTGATCATTGTCACTTGTCTCCATTAGTTGCATCTCTCATATTCCCTTGTATTGAGTGCAATCATGCTATGCCTATTGATATTGGAGACTTTGACACCCTTCTTGTGATGCATACTTGCTTGATTGAGCCTATTGCATTTGGTTGTTCTCGCATCTTATGCCTACATACCATGCACCATACCCTTGTACTTTCTTATGATAAGAATGATGCAAGCACTTGTTGGGTATTTTCCCGCACGAATGCTAGGTTTTGCATTACGGCTAAACTCATTTGTTTTTCCGTGTTCTTTCATTTTGAAGGATTCACAAGGCGGTACCATCACAAGGCATCTTTGGCATGTGAAGGCATACACGTTGCGCGCACCAACATCTTCGAGAAATTCCTAAAGGTGAATTCCTTCTTTGTGAGCCATCCTCACTTATGCATATTGGATGGGCCATACTTTAATTGTTGTTTCCTTCTTGTTGTCTACATGATACATCTACGGGATGGAGGACCGACATTGAAGATGGACCCTTTGGATGCACCTTCGGAACTCCACTCAAGCCACGACATTGAGCATTGGTATATCACCACTCCTTCGGCACATTGCACCAAAACCTCCATATTTGTTGATTGTTTGCCCACATGCCAAGCTCCATGGACAAATCATACCCATGACAAATTTGCATCTTATGCATGGATTGACTCACATTATGATTGCCTCGTTGCATCGTGTATTCCCATGTCATCCATGATATATGAGCTTGTGCATTTCCTTAGCAAATTTGTTGTGATCTTTCTTGATGGCATATTCATACATCATGATCATATTGTCCTCCATCAATTGCATGATAACATACACATATTGAGCATCCATTTCCATGTTCAGGCTCTTGATAAACCATCACAATATGACATCATTTTGCACAATGGTAGAAATTGTAGCTTTGTGCACCATGCCAATTACCCTACCTTTGTGTGCACAACAAATGAATTTGCTCACATGAATGTTTTACATCTCATACTATATCATCTTGCTAAGCTTCATGTACCTTGTCACACGGACTCATTCTTACATGATGGACACTTTTTGTGCACTAACCATTGTATTTCCAAGTGTACTTTGTGTTTGCTCATTTTGCATGTACCACATACCGGAGACACCTTGGAGTACTTGGATTGCGACATGCCCTCAACTTCGTCCAACTACAAGTCCGTTCATGACTACCGTTTCAATGGTGATGAGGTTTTTGATTTGAGGTCGGATCTTTCCCAAGGGAGGGGAGATGATGCGGATCATCCTTCGTTCATCCCCATGTACACTACGACTACTACCCAAGCCCCAAGTGGACACAAGGTGAACCCGTTCCTCAATGCTTCCCCTTTTTCATTCACGCGAGACTTGGTTGCTACCTAATGCAAAGACACTACATGTGCTTAGGAACTGAGGAGACGACCAAGGAGATGCTCGAAGCATAGGACAAGTCCACACAGAAGCGAATCAAGAAGTGCCTTAAGTGGAGTCGCCGCGGAGCTACAGCGGCCGGACATCCGGCCGACCCCCGGACATCCGGTGCCCCGCGTCGGGCCGGACATCCGGCGCCAGCCTGGAAATCTGGCGCCCATCACAGAAGCTGGACCATGCTAGCCCAGACATCCGGCCCCAGCGCCCGGATGTCCGGCCCCCGCCCGGACATCCGGCCCCTGTCTGCGCACAGTGTATCGGGCCTGAGGCCCATGTATCCCTCTCCCACTTACCCCTTCGTGGACATAGACTATATATACTCCTCCACCTCCTCCTAGTTAGGGTTAGCTTAGGTTTAGCTCATTTGAGACAGAGCTTTGCTCATCCACTAGTGGTTCATCTCCTTGGGAGTGACTGCGGCCCCTCCACGGAGAAGATCCACACGGATTCAAGACCTCCTTCACGGAGAAGATCCCGCGGGATTCCCCAAGGCCTCTGAAGAACTGGCTACCCTTTGTATCGTCCCTTGTTGATCATGGATCTTGTATCCCTTTGTGTTTCGAGGATCTAGAATATGTGTGACTTGTTCTTGTTGGTTTGAGTGTTTCTCTCGTGCTTCCCCTCGTGTTCCCCCTCGTGTTCTTCGTGGGATCCCCTCCATTTCGTGAAAGACCGGCCATCTAGGGTTCCACCCTACATCATAGATGGTGCAGAGCATCCTTCGCTCATCCCCATGTAAACCATTCGGACGCAAGGTGATCCCGTTCCTTGATGCTTTCCCTTTCCTTTCTCGCAAGACATGGATGCTACTTTAAGCGCGGACCTTGTGCATGCTCAGGACCACCCAAGGAGACAATGGAGATCCCAAGGACCAAGGCCAAGTGAGCGCGAGAAGGAAGGAAGAAGGGCCAGCACCCCCAGGCCCCGGACATCCGGCGCCCCTTCACAGAAGCGAGCACCGCAAGCCCGGACATCCGGCTCCTCCCAAAGCCCTGGACATCCGGCCCCTTCGCCGGAAATCCGGCCCCTCATCACAGAAGGCAACCGAAGTCGGCCACGCTCAGTCCGGACATCCAGCCCCAGGCCTAGACATCCGGCGCCTGCCTGTGCGCAGAGACGGGCCTGAGGCCCATGTATCCCTCTCCCACTTACCCCTTCGTGGACCTAGACTATATATACTCGTCCACCTCCTCCTAGTTAGGGTTAGCTTAGGTTTAGCTCATTTGAGACAGAGCTTTGCTCATCCACTAGTGGTTCATCTCCTTGGGAGTGACTGCGGCGCCTCCATGGAGAAGATCCACACGGATTCAAGACCTCCTTCACGAAGAAGATCCCACGGGATTCCTCAAGGCCTCCTCACGGAGAATAATCGGTTACCCTTTGTATCGTCCCTTGTTGATCATGTATCTTGTATCTCTTTGTGTTTTGAGGATCTAGCATATGTGTGACTTGTTCTTGTTGGTTTGAGTGATTCTCTCGTGTTTCCCCTCGTGTTCTCCCTCGTGTTCTTCGTTGAAAGGATCGATATGGTTGACTAGAGGGGGGGGGGGGTGAATAGGCAACTAACAATTTTTAGCTTTTCTTAACCTCTTTAAATTAAAGCGTCAAAGTAAGTTGTCTAGATGTTTTACTAAGATGACAACTAACGAAAATAAGGAAAACAACAACACAAGGAAGCTATAGGAGTTAAACAAGTAATGCTTGCACAAGTAAAGGTAAGAAATAATCACAAGTGGAAACGATGAAGACGAGGATGTGATATCAAAGTTCCTTCCCTTTGAGGGGAAGTACGTCTCCGTTGGAGCAGTGTGGAGGCACAATGCTCCCCAAGAAGCCACTAGGGCCACCGTATTCTCCTCACGCCCTTACATAATGCAGGGTGCCGTGAATCCACTAGTGGTGCCCTTGAAGGCGGCAACCGGACCTTTACAAACAAGATTGGGGCTCTCTCCACAACTTAATTGGAGGCTCCCAACGAAACCCCGGAGCTTCACCATAATGGATTGTGGCTCCGAAGTGACCTCTTCCATCTAGAGTGCTCAAACACCCAAGAGTAACAAAATCCACACAAGAAAGTATTGGGGAATCAAGTTTCCTTTGGTGGAAGTGTAGATCTAGGTCTCCTCCTTCAATCCCTAGCAAATCAACAAGTTTGGTTGGCTAGGGAGAGAGATCGGGCAAGAAAGCTTCAATGGCATTAATGGTGGAGAGAGAGAGGCAAGAGATAAGGTGGAGGTGGGAGAAAGGGTTCCATAAATAGGGTCTCCACCAATCCAACCGTTATGTGCAGATTTACATAGGACCGGTAGTTCCGCTATCCCAACCGGTAGTACCGGTGAGTGAAGAAACCTGCGCCCGTGCCACTAAGCCGGTACTTCCGGTGGCTTACCCAGTAGTACCGGTCTTTCGGAGAAAACCGGAACTACCGCCCAACCTCCGGTCAACTACCGCTTGAAACCAGAAGGTTTCAAGCCGAGGCGGTAATTGGGACGGTGGTTGGGCCGGAACTACCGCCTGGCAGATAGTTTCTGCGTGGTGGCAGTCAGAGCGGTACTACCGCTCGGAACACCGGTAGTACCGGTCTTGTGATAAGAACTCCGGTACTTCCGGGCCACCACCGGTCTACCACCACACCCAGTACAGAGGGTATCACCCCTGAGCGGTACTTGGGGCGGTGGTTTGACCGGAACTACCGGCCACCGATACAACCGCCCATTAGAGCGGAACTACCGTTGTGGAGAAATCTACAATAAGGAAGAATGAAATGGGACTTTTCTCTCCACGAACGGAGGCCATATGGTGGGTGCAAAGGATCTGTGTGCGTGACTTGATTCACCCATTACCTTCCGATGTGGGTTCCCTCTTAATAGTACGGATTTCCTATGACCAAAAGAAACAGAAAGGCATCGGAAACTCCGTCTTCGATCTTTTCCTTAAAGAGGGAAAGCCTAACCGTCTTGTGCCGCATATTATCAACCTGAGTAATATTGACACACGATTAGTCCAAAACAAGGATTGTCATCATCACCAAAACCTCAGGCAAGAGATGCCCTTACAATCTCCCCCTTTTTGGTGAATGATGACAACCACGAGACGATCACGGGAGTTTATAGAATGAAGGTAGAGCTCCCCCTGAATGTGAGCACTTAATAGAGTTTGCTTTTGGAATGCAAAAGTGCTGACACTAGGATCTATGCTTCCCCTAGGTTTTATAAACCAACCAGTGACAAAAAAATATACAACAGATCAGATGAAAGCAAAGTGCTTAAAAACGAAAGTGCATGGATAAATAAGATAGGGCACATGTCTTACACCATGCAACTGGAGTTCACGGTAACGAAGTTCATAGAGCTAAGATAGAGCATAGAAACTAAGATAACATGTCTTACACCATGCCATGGAAGTTCACAGAGAAACCCAAAGAAACACCAAGAAACACTCCCATGCAACTCTCGTGACCTAGCAATACTCAACTCTCCCCCTTTGGCATCAAGCACCAAAAAGGAAAAGAGCGAGACTAACGCCCCAGGGCTCAGTACAGCTCCTCTCCTGTCGCCAGAGAATCATCTGAGTCACCGTCGTCAGAGTCTTGTGTGTCCTCGTCGTCCTCAGCCACCTCAGCCTCAGTCTCCATCGCATCCACAGTCGCTCGAGTGGTGGAGGTGGTAGGCTCATCATCTGACCACTCGCAGTTGGCAAGGCACCACTTGTCCTCAGGAGTGATGCTCTTCTCAGAGCCACTCTGCACATTAGGCACATTGAGGTGCTTCATCAGCTGAATCTGCCGGCGTCGCGCCATTTTTTCATTCACATGAGCCTTGTAGAGCTTCTTCTGGATGTGGGCCTGCAGGCAGAAGGTCTTCTTGACCTTGGCAGTAAGCTTCTCCACCCAGGAGGGCTTGGCCCCAGCCTCTAGCTCAAAGTCATCATCATCTGAGGTAGCAAAGACATCCTCCTCATTGCCCGCAGCGAATCTAGGAGCTTTATGCTTCTTTTCTCTCAGCACCTTGACCTCATGCTCCGTGAGCCTGTCCGGAGTAGAAAGAGGCTCTCCAGGCCTCCGCACTTCCCACACTGAGTAAAGGAATCGCATCACAAAGGGAGCGTAGATCGGTACCTTGCGGTACCAGACACAGTTGTACATCTCCTCCCACATCCATTTGGACACGTCAAAAGTAATGCCCTTGCCATGCTTGGTCTTCATTGCCACAAGCAGATCCACAAGATAGCCATAGATATCATCCTGGTTCCCAACTTTGGGCAGCAGCACGCACCGGAACACACGGTGAAGGATATCATAAACAGGCAGAAGGTCATTGGATTTACCTATTATGCCATGACCAGGGATATATAGAGGAGCAAGCTTCACTTTATCCATGGGTTGGGCTCGGTCGTGAGGACGGAGCCCACCTTGGCCTTCCAGGCCAGTGTCCTCATAGCCCAAGGCATTGCAGAAAGCACTCCAGGGAACACGGAAGAACTCATCCCGGCACATAAAAGAGAGGTGACGCTGATCGTCACTGCCGAAGTGGACAGTAGCAAAGAACTGATGAATTAGTTCCACATCAAAGTCACATCGCAGTTCCATGAGCTTGACCAAATCAAACTACTCACACACTTCCAGAGCCTCTCCAAAGTAAGCGGGGCTGCTTCTCCACTTGGCAAGGTCAATTGACCACATACGGGTGAACTTGTTCTTGTGGTGCTCAAAGATATCATCCACAATCCTCAACTGCATCTCATTGCGGAAGTGAGGATTATTCCAACGAGGAGGAGGTGGTATGGTGTAGGGGTCTTGGAACCGAAACTTCTCCCAGTCCGAAAGCTTCCATTTGTACATTGGAAGTGTTGCACGCTGCTTGGCTGCCACTGATTTTTCCCGGCGAATTGTTTTGGAGGGGATCACAACCTCGAGAACATATTCATCATCAGCTGGCCTCTTGCCCCTACGGGCCTTCCTTTTGGCAAACTGAACAGAGCGAGAGCTAGAGCCACCTGCAACCGCACACGGAGAACACATAGCAACCCAGAAAAGATGAGAGGAATGTACACAAGATCGGAAGAATAATTCACTAGTACGTACGAAGAATAGAGGCAATGCATATAAGTTCAGAGCAACCGGTAGTTCCGGTATTAGCACCGGTAGTTCCGGCCAGCGGTAGTACCGGTCGAGTGACCGGTAGTACCGCTGAGAACGGATCTACGAAGATGGAGGAAACTACCCGATCTCAAAAACTACATGCATGCGGTCTATTCTAATTACGCACAAGTGAATAGGAAACTATACGGACCTCTCCCTCAAATCATTTAGCCAAAAATGAAGGACTACACGCATTGCCCTAGAAAGAGGATTCAAGAAGAACCCTAATACCAAGAAGAAGCAGGGCAATATCGGTATCCATGGGAGGAGATCCAAGGAGAGGCGGCCTCCACGGAGCAGATCCAGTGAAGGGCCGACGGATCCGTAGAGCCGGAGGGCGCTACGGGGCAGTGAGCGGAGTAATCGGCGGCTGGGGCGAAATAATGAACGGGTGAGGAAGAAAACCTCTTCATCCCGTGCTTTATATACCCGCCCAGATCAGCACCGGTAGTACCGGTCCGGGGACCGGTAGTACCGGTCCGGCTGCTGCCAGGTGGTGGAGCGGTACTTCCGTGCCAGGCGGTAGTTCCGCTAAACAACACCGGTAGTACCGGCTGGGGGTACAGGTCAGAGCACCAGCGGTAGAACCGCCTGCTCTAGACCGGTACAACCGCTGGGCTGAAAACCAGTGATTAAGCGGTAGAACCGCTCGAACCACCGGTTGTACCGCCAGGGTGTGCCCACTCACTCCATGATAACAAGCTTGTGTACATTTGGAGTAGATGGCTGGGATGGGATGGCTTCGGATGGAGTAAGTCACTGTAGTACGAGAAAAACACGAAGACCAGAAACCAACCAAAAACGGAGGGCGGTGGCCGGAGCCACCAATGTTAGAGTCAACTGTCATGGCACCGCGAAGAATTATCCTTGGTCCCATAACCATAACTCGTCTTTGAAACACAAGTGTCATCACAAATGACGGATGTGAAAAGCGTATCAATTTATGCATAGTGGGGGGAGGATGAGTTCATTGAGAGAACACCACTCCCCCTATTTCCATACCTACACCTAGACTAGACAGTATGATGAGTATGGTGAGGTGTGCACATGCTCAAGCCACATTGCTCAAATCAATGATATTTAGCTCAAGCCTTAACTTGCGAAATCTTGCTTCATCCAATGGCTTCGTGAAGATATCTGTAAGGTTATCATGAGTGTTGACGTAGTGAAGGTCGATCTCTCCTTGCCTAATGTGATCCCGGATGAAGTGATACCGAATCTCAATATGCTTCGTCTTGAAGTGTAGCACCGGGTTGAGAGAAATCTTGATGGCACTTTCATTGTCACACTAAAGAGGCACTTTGTCACAAGTGACACCGTAATCCTTTAAAGTTTGCCTCATCCATAAAAGTTGAGCACAACAACTGCCAGCAGCCACATACTCTGCTTCGGTGGACGAGAGAGATACACAACTTTGCTTTTTGGAAGACCAACTAACAAGAGAGCAACCAAGAAATTGGCACCCTCCCGAAGTGGACTTCCTATCCACTTTGTCTCCCGCCTAGTCAGAATCAGAAAAACCTACAAGGTTGAAATTTGCTCCTCTCGGGTACCATAAGCCAAAGTTTGGGGTATGAGCCAAATATCGAAAGATTCGCTTGACAGCCACAAAGTGACTCTCCTTAGGTGAGGCTTGAAACCGTGCACAAATTCCCACACTCAACATAATATCCGGTCTAGATGCACAAAGGTAAAGCAAGGATCCGATCATAGAGCGATATACCTTTTGATCCACCGCTTTACCATTGGGATCAATGTCAAGTTGGCATCTGGTTGGCATTGGAGTAGTAGCCGGCTTGACATCACTTAGATTGAACCTCTTGAGCATGTCTTGAGTATACTTGGATTGTTTGATGAAGATGCCTTCTCTTCTTTGTTTGATCTCAAATCCAAGGAAGTACTTCAACTCTCCCATCATGTACATCTCAAAATGTGTGGTCATGAGTGCGGTGAACTCATCATTGAAAGCTTTGTTAGGAGAACCAAAGATAATATCATCAACATATAGTTGGCATACAAACAACTCCCCTTTGACCTTCTTAGTAAAAAGAGTGGGGTCAATTTTCCCAATTTCAAACCCACGATCTTGTAACAACTCGGTAAGATGCTCATACCACGCACGTGGGGCTTGTTTAAGGCCATAGAGTGCCTTATCGAGTTGGTACACGTGATTGGGGAACTTAGGATCCTCGAACCCCGGGGATTGTTTAACATACACCAACTCATTAATGGGACCATTAAGAAATGCACTTTTCACATCCATTTGTTGCAATTTAAAGTTATGATGAGAAGCATAGGCAAGAAACAAACGAATGGATTCAAGACGAGCAACGGGGACAAAGGTTTCACCGTAGTCGATACCCTCGACTTGGGAGTAGCTTTGAGCCATCAGACGAGCCTTGTTGCGGATGACAATGCCATGGGCATCTTGCTTGTTCTTAAAGATCCATTTGGTTCCAATAACATTATGGTTCTCCTTTGGTCTTGGCACAAGACGCCACACCTTGTTGCGCTCGAAGTTATGGAGTTCTTCATGCATGGCATTGAGCCAATCATGGTCTTCGAGCGCCTCATAAACCTTCTGAGGTTCAACACAGGAGACAAAAGCTTGATGAGCAGAATAGTTTGCTAATTGTCTACGAGTGCTTACCCCCCTTTTGATGCTTCCTAAAATGTTCTCGATGTGATGCTCGTTGGAAGCAAGCCTGGACGCAACTTTTGCAGCACGACTGATACGGTGTATCCCATGATCATCCCCATGTTCACTCGACGAGACCTCAACCTCACACAATTGGACACAAGGTTCACTCGCTCCTCTCTGAACCCCCACTTTCTACATGTGAGACATGGCTACTACCTCAAATATATGTGCTATGCATGACCAGGAACCAAGAGGGAGGCCATGGAACAGCTAGGAGCGTTGGACAAGACGGCGAGGACACCAAGTACAAGGAACAAGAGAAGCTGCTGGAAAAGCTTCAGGCTCCGGACGTCCGGCATCTACCGGACGACCGGCGTCTCCCAGGCGACCGGACGACCGGAGGCCACCGGACGTCCGTGACTTCGACGACAGAAGGAAAATAGCGGAAGTCCGAAGACTTCCGAACGTCTGGACCCTCGCGAGCCACCGGACGTCCGGTAGCCGTCGGACGTCCGCTACCTGCTGTCTGCGCACAGTTATCGGGCCAGAGGCCCATGTATCCCTCTCCCACTTACCCCTTCGTGGCCCTAGACTATATATACTCCTCCACCTCCTCCTAATGAGGGTTAGCTTAGTGATAGCTCATTTGATACTATCTAGTGGTTCATCTCCTTGTGAGTGACTGCGGCCCCTCCACGGAGAAGATCCACTACGGATTCAGGACCTCCTTCATCGGAGAAGATCCCCAGGGATATCAAGACCTCCTCACGGAGAAGAACCGGTTACCCTTTGTATCGTCCCTTGTTGATCACGGATCTTGTATCCCTTTGTGTTTCGAGGATCTAGCATATGTGTGACTTGTTCTTATTGGTTTGAGTGATTCTCTCGTGTTTCCCCTCGTGTTCCCTCTCGTGTTCTTCGTGTTCATCGTGGGATCCACTCCATTTCGTGAAAGATCTGCTGATTAGGGTTCCACCCTGTATCATATGGTATCAAGAGCCACGGTTTCTCACGAATTTGGAGCCCCCTCCACCGTTTTCTAGCCTTGTTTTGTTGTGTTCTTCACCAATTTCGAAAATTCCCCACCAAAAATAGCGCCAAATTTTTTTGTGATCTGTTGGTTTGTTGATATTTTGTTGATTTTGATCCATGGATTTGCTTGGTTTCAAGTGGATCTAGCATTTCCCCAAGTTTCCCCATCTTTCATCCACGAAATCTCATCAATTTTGACCCCAAAATCTCCATTTTCCGCCCAAAATCGCGTCCCGGATATCAAATCTTGCGTTGACCCCGACCCACCGGACGACCGGCGTTTTACCGGACGTCCGGACCCTCACGAAGCACCGGACGTCCGGAATTCACCGGACGACCGGAACCACCTATACAGAAGAAATTACCGGATTTCTGGTCTTTTCCGGACGTCCGGTACACCCAGTTTTTGAATTCGGCTGATTTTTGTTTTGGTCATAACTAATTCATACGAACTCCGATTTGGACGTTCTTGAGCTCGTTTTGAAGCTCTTGACATTCCCCTTTCCACAAAAATACCACCATATTCATTTGACTCCATCATATTTTGTGGATTTTGGCATCTTTGCCTAGGGCCTCCACCACATCATCCGCATAACCACCACCGACTTCCGCAACCTAACCATTTCTGTTCCCATAGAATTTGTGGTTGCTTGAGTAGTGATTTGAGTCTCCTAAGGTGTTTAGCCTACTTAGGGACCATTGCTTCTTCATCAACCACCAGCACCACTTCCGCATAGCTTAGCCCACTATACATTACCAACCCAACTTAACCAAATTTTGTTCGAGCTTGTTTGAGTTGTGGCTCGTGTCTCCTAAGGTGTTTCGGCTACTTAGGGACCGTGACTTCAACTCCGACATCGTGTATAGCCCATCTTTCCACTTCCGCAACCACCACGGCATTGCCGCTACCACCATTTGACATTTGTCCTTGAGATTTTGAGTTGTGGTTTTTCCGTTTCCTAAGGTGTTTCGGCTAATTAGGAACGGGTCTACATCAAGAGCACCGCATCTCATCATCATCATCATCGGACGGTAACTTCGACGACATCATTGTATATTCCCCTTGCAATTGCATTGTTAACCCCTAGCCCATTTTTGCGTCACTTACCCATCGAGACTAGCCATTTGAGTATTGTCGGCAACGTTACTTGTGCACATTAGTGATCATACTTCCCATAGCATACATACCATATCACCGTGGTGCATATCTTGGTATCATCCCTTGTGACACAAGGTTGTCATCGCATATACTCAATTGCTATCTTGGTTCGTGAAGTTTTGCATGAGAAAAGAGCTCAAAAGAGAAAGAGCCAAACAAGCTTTTAAGCACAAAGAAAAAGATACGCAAAGAGCTTTTAAGCAAGAACCATAGCATCATACTACATTAAGATTGTCATACTCGATCATTTTGGATCATACCACCGGAATACCATACATATAGCATACTTGGGATAGAAGTCGTTGCATTTTGCATAGTAGGTTGTGCACAAGTTCGTATCCGCCTATTGTGCAATCGCGCTAGCGTCTCTCTAGTGTTGTGCAACAAGAGCATTTTCGTGGATTCCACATTTTGGCTCACCCCTTGGTTGCACGACCCCACTTATCTATCCGTGTGTGTGTTTCCGTGTGCCACCCATATTGCTATTGGTCTTCTTGTTTCACTTGCGAATTTGTGAATCTTTTTCAACATTATTGAGCCTTGCTAACATTTTGCATCAAATTTTTTGTGCCACTATCCTCACCGAGCTCCACCATAAGCTTTACTTGTGTAGGTGTGAGAAACCGACAAGAATTGGTACCAATTGTGCTATTTCCTTGTTCCACATTTGAGTGATCATTGATCCATCTTCAACATCGGTCAAGGTACATTTGGTCTAGTTCTTCTCTTTCTCCCACTCATACTTGCTAGCGTCTTGTGATGGATAGGCAAGGCATTTCATCTCCGGTCTTCGACATCGACGGCGCGAACAAGGACATCCACGCGAAAACCATCGGACTACAACGAGAAATGCAAGAGTGCTTGGGCAACATCGCCATCGAACAACGACACTTCGCGACAAGGACAATGGCTTCCCTCGACGACATGTGCGACTCCTTCAACAAACAAATGGCGGAGCTCCGAAACTTGGTGGTCGATCACAAGTCTTCTTCCCCTTCGTCATCCTCTCGGCGGCGACGTTCAAGTCACAAGTCTTCGGAGCGCAAACATGATGCAAGAGCAAGTCTTCCACGTCCACACCGCCATGGCGACCACCGACATCGTCATGAAGGGCAAGTCACCTCCAAGCATCATGTGCACGACGACGATGAACGACATCTACCAAGAGCTCAAGCACGACAACGACATCATCATCATGAAGATGCTCGACAAGCGCATACCTACAAGTCCGAAGAAGCTCTACATCACGCCAAGGCCAAGCTTCAAGAGCATCAGAGAAGACCGCGAGACAAGCACACCCAAGAAGGAGCTACGGCTACAACCACCACTTCGGCATCTTCGCCAAGTGCTATCAAGGCATTTTCGCCTTTGGATGTACGGCATCTTCGCCTACTTCCCATGAGTTCGCCCACATCGACGTCTTCATCTTCTATGAGCGACGGCGACAAGACGGTCGAGCATGGGCCATCCCCTTCGACCAAGGCGACGAGCATGACCCTCTTCGACACCATGAAGACGGCGCCCATATTGGACTACTACTCCGGGTCAAGCTACGCGAGCAAGCATGAGACCTTCTCTTTGACCTCGGAGGAGCATGATGGCTTGCCACACCCTACGGCATTCATCTTTGGAGGCATTACGGATGAGGAAGTTGAGCATGGAGACTTTTGCACCTACACCTCTTCGACATCCACTTATGACGAGATGCCCCAAATCCCATGTGAGGAGTGCCACCACCACATGAGTGACATGAGTGACTCCACCATATGTGACATTGAGTGCATTTCCTATGAGAGGATGAGTGGGACCACCACTAGCCCCACACATGAGAGCATGCCATTTCTCCTATGTGAGGTTGAGAGCCATTTGAGTGACTCCACCAACCATACGAGTGAGAGCATCCAAGAGGGAGTGAGTGAGCCACAACACCTAGTGAGTGAGGTAGTTGAGAGGGCATGTGAGGCCACTATGCTTTCTAACGACTTAACCTCTACTCCGAGTGTGTTTTCTTTGGTGCTAGGTCTCCTACATGACGACAATACTACCCTCGATGAGTCCGTCCCTCCAATGGACAAAGCGATGGCCATGGTGGAAGAATATGCACCTCCCACATGGTACCATCAAGTTGCAACCTCACCTACAACACATGAGCGGAACTCCAAAGGTAACATAGGTGATGGTGCTTCTCTCGTCCCACTAGTGGACTATCTTGACAATGATTGCTTGCATGATGTTGACACACCTATTTCCATGCTTCATGCTAGTGCGACTTCATCATGTCATGACTTACCTATTTATGATGAATATGATGATGAGCATGTTGAGTTGCCTAGTTGTGATGCTATGCTCCATAGGATCTCATGTGAAAATTCTTTTGGTCACATCATGTTCGACAACCCTCTAAACTTGTCATATGCTATGAGTGAGATTTCTCATATTGTTTCATATCAATCTCAACATAGTAACTATGCATGCACCATTAAAGTGAATCCTATTTGCACTTGTGGCATAGATGACAAGATGATGGTCATTGGCTTGTGTTTCTCTTGCGATGATATTGCCATGCTTCCTTTACATGACTTGCGCAATTCATCTACTATGCCATGCCATGAACACAATGTTCCAAATATGCTTTGCTTTGGATGTTGTCAATATTCTCCATGTGAACTTTCCAATAATGCTCATGAGGAGACCCCGATAGTTTCCTCATACATCCTAGGAGATCTTGATGCATTCCATACCTTGCATGATTACCATGATTGTGTGCACCATATGCATTCCATGAATAACAATGCTCTACATATTTCTTGTGATGCATTACATAATTCGAGTCTCCATTATGCTATACATAACAACAAACCTCTCATGATGGATGACATGTTTCTATATCACGCATCTCATTTATTTGAGCATTGGCTATTTTGTGCTAACCAACACATGCACGTGCGCATCATGATGGATGATGTGTACATATACCACGCACATACAATTTTTCCTTTGCCTTTGTCTTGTGTAGGTACTTTTGCAAACTCGTCAACCTCACAATCCCATGAGTTGACGAAAAGAGCTCTTGAGAGCACCGATGATGTGGGATCCCGTGGATTGTCCCTACCACCGTTCTCTTCGCGCAACCACTACGCGCATCTCTTTTACTTGGCTCTCGCACGGTTATGGGCTATTTGCCACTTGTCACATTATGCCCATACTATCGTGTTCACTTTGCATGTTATGCCTCTTGCTATGACTTTGCCATGCAATTGTGACCCTTGCTTGCCTTTACACATGATTCACCATTATGATACTCCTATGTGTATTTGCATGCTTGGTGGAGACACTTGTAGCTATTGCCATGATTTCTTTGTGCCCCATGCTATTGTTGATTCTTGTGTTGAGAGAGACATGATATCCCATTGCTATTTCCATATGGCCTCTCATCAACACATTGATGCTATTTTGCTCATATCTTGCTTTCATGCTTGTGCTATGCCATGTGCATCATGTATTCTCACTATTTGCACACATGCCATGATTGCCATGATTACTTCTAGTATGTTGCATCTTTGCACTACTAGCTTGCTTGACTTGATCACTATGCTTGCTTGCTATGTTGCATCACTCATGTTCCTCTCTTACTTGCTTTCTTGGGTTGATGACATATATGTTCATGCCACTCACATGATATATCTTGATCATTGTCATTTGTCTCCCCTAGTTGCATCTCTCATCACTTGTATTGAGTGCAACAATGTTATGTTTGTTGATCTTGGAGACTTGGACACCATTCTTGTGATGCATGCTTGCTTGTTTGAGCCTAATGCCTTTGGTTGTTATCGCATCATATGCTTACATGCCATGCCACTTTACCTTGTCCTTTCTTATGATATGCATCATGACTACACTTGTTGGGTATCTTACCATACGAATGATAGGTTTTGCAAGTCCGCTAACCTCATTTGTTTTTCCGAGTGTTTGTCATGTTCTTTCATTTTGAAGGATTCACAAGGCGGTGTCGTCATGCGACAACTTGGTCATGCGAAGGCATACATGATGTGCAACACCAACATTCGCGACAATCTCCTTAAGGTGAACTCCTTCCCTTTGAGCCATCCTCACATACACATATTGGATGGGTCATTCTTTCATTGTTGTCTTCTTCTTCTTGTCTACATGATACATCTATTGGAGAGAGGACCTACATTGGAGATGGACCTCCAAGATGAGGAGCGCTCGAACTTATTGGATGCACCTTCGGACCTTCACTCATGCCACGACATCGAGCATTGGTATGTCAAAACCCCTTTGACACATTGCACCAAAACCTTCATATTTGTTGATTGTGTGCTCACATGCCATGCTCAATGGACATATCATTCCCATAACAAATTTGCATCTTGCCCATGGATTGACTCACATTATGATTGCCTTGTTGCATCTTGTATTCCCATGTCATCCATGATATATGAGCTTGTGCATTTCCTTAGCAAATTTGTTGTGATCTACCTTGATGGCATATTCATACATAATGATCACCTTGCCAAACATCAATTGCATGATCACATAGTCATATTGAGCATCGATTACCATGTTCATGCATTTGATACACCGTCCCACTATGACATCATTTTGCACAATGGTTGCATTGATCACATTCACCACACCTTTGTGTGCACCTCAAATGCATTTGATCACATGAATGCTTTACATGTCATTGTACATCTTTTCGATAAGCATCTTGTGCCTTGCCATGCCCAAATTTGTCACACGGACCCATTCTTACATGATAGACACTTGTGCGCTAACCATTGTATTTTCGAGTGTCGTTTGTGTTTCCCCTTCTTGCATGTATACCACTCCGACGACACCTTGGACTACTTGGATTACGCCAAGTCTTCATCTCGGTCCAACTACAAGTCCGTCCACGACAACCGTTCCCATGGTGATGAGGTTTTTGATCCGAGGTCAGATCTTTCCCAAGGGAGGGGAGATGATACGGTGTATCCCATGATCATCCCCATGTTCACTCGACGAGACCTCAACCTCACACAATTGGACACAAGGTTCACTCGCTCCTCTCTGAACCCCCACTTTCTACATGTGAGACATGGCTACTACCTCAAATATATGTGCTATGCATGACCAGGAACCAAGAGGGAGGCCATGGAACAGCTAGGAGCGTTGGACAAGACGGCGAGGACACCAAGTACAAGGAACAAGAGAAGCTGCTGGAAAAGCTTTAGGCTCCGGACGTCCGGTATCTACCGGACGACCGGCGTCTCCCAGGCGACCGGACGACCGGAGGCCACCGGACGTCCGTGACTTCGACGACAGAAGGAAAATAGCGGAAGTCCGAAGACTTCCGGACGTCCGGACCCTCGCGAGCCACCGGACGTCCGGTAGCCGTCGGACGTCCGCTACCTGCTGTCTGCGCACAGTTATCGGGCCAGAGGCCCATGTATCCCTCTCCCACTTACCCCTTCGTGGCCCTAGACTGTATATACTCCTCCACCTCCTCCTAATGAGGGTTAGCTTAGTGATAGCTCATTTGATACTATCTAGTGGTTCATCTCCTTGTGAGTGACTGCGGCCCCTCCACAGAGAAGATCCACTACGGATTCAGGACCTCCTTCATCGGAGAAGATCCCCAGGGATATCAAGACCTCCTCACGGAGAAGAACCGGTTACCCTTTGTATCGTCCCTTGTTGATCATGGATCTTGTATCCCTTTGTGTTTCGAGGATCTAGCATATGTGTGACTTGTTCTTATTGGTTTGAGTGATTCTCTCGTGTTTCCCCTCGTGTTCCCTCTCGTGTTCTTCGTGTTCATCGTGGGATCCACTCCATTTCGTGAAAGATCTGCTGATTAGGGTTCCACCCTGTATCAACGACGCTCTAATTGCTCTTCAAGTGTTAACTGAGGAGCACTGAGTTGATCATCTTGGGTGTCGTTAGGAACTAGATCTTTATCTTGAGCTTCCTCTTGATCTTGATCTTGCTCGGGGGACAGAACATGGCCTTGTGCATCATTTGGTGGCTCTCCACCAACTTGAGATTGATCTTGCACTTGGCCTTGTTCATCAGGTTGAGGGCCTTCACTTTGTTCTTCGGAAGCGTGAGGGTCTTGGATTGGTGATGGTTCCACTTGAGTGGAACATTGTCCTTCTCCTTCGGCCACAAGGGGTTCCTCAATGGGTAGGATATATCCAACACCCATTCTTCTTATGGCTTGAGGAGGAATTTCATCACCTGCATCACAAGTACCACTTTGCTCCACTTGGGAGCCGTTATTTTCATCAAACTCTACGTTACTCGTCTCCTCAATGAGTCCATTGGACTTGTTGAGGACACAGTAAGCATGAGAATTTGTTGCATAACCAACAAATATGCCCTCATGAGCTCTAGATTCAAATTTAGACAAACATACACCTTTCTTGAGAATGAAACACTTACACCCGAATACCCGGAAGTACTTGAGATTGGGCTTGTTACTGGTAAGAATCTCATACGGAGTTTTGTTCAAGCCTTTTCGGAGATAGAGACGATTTGATGCATGGCAAGCGGTGTTGATGGCTTCGGCCCAAAAGTTTTATGGAGACTTGAATTCAGCCATCATGGTTCTTGCAGCATCCATTAGAGTTCGGTTCTTTCTCTCCGCTACACCATTTTGTTGAGGGGTATAAGGGGCAGAATATTGATGTTTGATCCCCTCATCACCAAGAAACTCATCCAAGGTGTAGTTCTTGAACTCGGTGCCGTTGTCACTTCTGATCATCAGAATCTTTGCTTCATGTTGTCGTTGAGCTTCATTTGCAAAGTTGATGACGGTTTGTTGGGTCTCACTCTTCTTCTTGAAGAAGTATACCCAGGTGTATCATAAGTAATCATCCACAATCACCAAGCAATACTTCCTACCCCCAAGACTATCAAAAGATGGAGGCCCAAAGAGGTCCATGTGGAGGAGCTCTAGGGGTCTCTTTGAATAGATAATAGTCGTGGGAGGGTGAGCCTTCTCATGTAATTTTCCTTCAATGCAAGCCCTGCAAGCACGATCTTTGGCAAAGCTAACATTTGTTAGTCCTCGGACATGGTCCCCCTTGAGAAGACTTTGCAAAGATCTCATATTGACGTGGGCCAAACGGCGATGCCAAAGCCATCCCACATCAACTTTAGCCATTAGGCATGTCGCGACCTTAGTGGGTTGCTTCGAGAAGTTAACCACATAAAGGCCGTTCTCGACATGCCCAACATAGGCTACTTTAAGAGTCTTGCTCCACAAGAGGGCCACGGTATCAATATCAAAGAATGTAGCAAAGCCCATGAGTGCAAGTTGGCGTACAGAAAGTAAATTGTATGCAAGGGACTCAACAAGCATGACTTTCTCGATCGTGAGATCATGAGAGATAACAACCTTGCCAAGTCCCAATACCTTAGAGGATGAAGCATCACCCCATTCGACGCTGGTGGCCATAGATAAACCGAGATGCACGTCCACCACCAAGTCTTTGCTTCCGGTCATATGATTTGTGGCTCCGCTATCGCGCAACCATGATCCCCCACCGGAAGCAAACTCCTACAATAGATCAATGCTTGGATTTAGGTACCCATTTGGTAATGGGTCCTTTGAGGTTAGTAACAAGGGTCTTAGGAACCCAAATGGACCATTCAATGTACTCATAAGAAGAACCAACAAATTTAGCAAACACATGACCATCACTAGCACGGCATAAAACATATGAAGGGTTAAAATCGCCGGCCATGTTTGATGGTATGGTGGAGTTTTTCTTGACACCATCACTTTTCTTCTTCGTTGACGTGCCCTCTCCTTCTTTCACAAAAGATTGTCGGAGAGGGGGTGGTTGCTTGGTCTTGTCATTCTTCTTCTTCTTGGACTTAGGAACAAACCAAATTCCTTCCTTTGCCACAGCTTCCTTTTGATTGCTCAAAAGGGTGTTGAGGTTCTTCTCACCTTGTATGCAAGTCACAAGGCCTTTTCAAGTTGCTTCTTCAACTCGGCATTCTCTTCAACAAGATGCACATGCTCGCAACATGGGTTAGTAGCATTTGCATTATCAATTAAAACCATGCGAGGAAAGATAGCCTTTTCCTTGGTTAGCGAAACTTGGAGTTGGTCATGAGACTCCTTGAGAGTAGTATGCATACTTTTCAAGGCCTTGTGAGCCTTGTCAAGTATGTCAAACTCCTCTTTGAGTTTAGCATGGTCAACCTCAAGTTTTGCCTTCTCGGAGTTAAGGACGCGAGAGACAACTAAAGCATGATCAAGATCTTTCTTTAATTTAGCATGACCATCGTTGTGTGACTCCTCAAGAGCCAAACGAAGACCACGCTCTTCCTCTAGGGCGTTAGAGAGATCCGATATCTCATCGGCATAGTCTCGACTATGTCCTTCCATTTTAGTAATGGTTTCCTCGTGAGCCTCGATCATGTCATTGGCCTCACCGAGTTGTTCCAACAGAGCAACAAAATGCTTCTTGGGTTTGCCCTTGAGATTTTTCATGAACAACTCAAATTCATTTTCTCCCTCCTGAACACCCTCACCCTCATCAATACAATTGGTCAATGAAGAATTAGGAGAGATAGTAGTATTGATGTTTGGGGTTACCTTGTTGGTGGCCTTGGCCATGAGACACTTGGCGGTGATGTTCTCGTTTGGTGAGTCGAAGAGAGATGAGTGCGGAGTAGTTGCAATTACAATTGTGGCCATAGTGGTCACCTCATCGTCTTCATCATTATCATCATCCTCCACATATTCTTCTTGGGCCACCAACACTTTCGGAGGAGTCTTCTTGATGAAGTTGTTCTTGTTGGGATAGGACTTTGACTTGTCTTTCCGAATAAGCTTGCCTCCAAAGTCTTCTCTCTTCTCATATGGGCAATCCACAACGAAGTGACTTACATTTCCACAGTTGAAGCATGTCCTTACTCGTTGCTTCCCCTTGTTCCCACTGGAGTTGTTCCTGTTGAAGTTGGATTTTGTGTTCTTCTTGCCCCAGAATTGCCTTGAAGCAAGAGCCATGTGCTCATGATAGGCATATTTGGTGTCCTCGGGGCTACACTCATCATCATCTTCTACTTCCTCCTCTTCCACACAAGCCTTGGCCTTCAGTGGAAGATTAGGCTTCTTTGATCGTTGGGCTCTTAAGACAGCATTGTCGGCGGTCACATCCAAGATCCTCATGGCAACAAATTCATCCAACACTTCATTTGAGGATAAAGTGTGGAAGTCCGGTCTCTGACGTAAGACAGAGTACATGGCCTTATGATAGGGCATCATGGCCTTGAGGAACTTGCGCTTGATCCAATTGTCATCCGTATCCTTGCTGCCATGATCTCGAAGAGAAACCGCAAGGATAGTTAATCTTCGATAAAGTTCACGAGGATCTTCATCTTCGATCATAGCAAACTCATCAGCTTCATCTTGCACCACTTCATAGTTGGAGCGTTGAATACTGGTGCTTCCCTTGTACATCGTGCCAACATGCTCCCAAGCTTCCTTGACCACAGTGAAGGGTCGAAGGTGTGCAATGTCTTCATGAGGGATGGAATCTTGAAGAATGCAAAGAGCAGACTCGTTGAACTGATGATGTGCAGTTTCTCTTGGAGTCATGTTGTCGGGATCATACGGATAAAAACCTTGCTCAATGATTCTCCAAAGGTTAGTGGAACAATGATTAATATGACGTTTGAAACGAAACACCCAAGTAGCAAAATCAGTATTTTTGATAAACTTGGGAGGGGGCCCAACGGAATTTAAATGCGGTGTGGGAACGGGTCCTCCATAGTGAGTAGGAGGAGCAGATTGGGCAAATTTCCCACTCCCATTCTTAGTAACAGGGGCTTGCTCACTACTAGCTTCTCCCTTGTCGGGATTAGCCTCCGACACGTTGGTAGCGGGACGAGCCACTTCCAACGGTGTGGTGGATAATTTAAGCCCCTCAAGCAACTCTTTAAACATGCCTTTGACCTCGCTCGCTAGTGATTCTTTCAATGTGGTCAAGGCCACATTGAACTCCTCACGAGAGACCGAGGCTCCCCCATCAGGCGTAGGCAAGGACGGAGTTCCACCGGAATGGTCCTCCGTCTCAACTACGTTGTCACCATACTCTTTGGACGGTAAAGTCCTTAAAAAGAGATGAGGCTCTGATACCAATTGAAAGGATCGATATGGTTGACTAGAGGGGGGGGGGTGAATAGGCAACTAACAATTTTTAGCTTTTCTTAACCTCTTTAAATTAAAGCATCAAAGTAAGTTGTCTAGATGTTTTACTAAGATGACAACTAACGAAAATAAGGAAAACAACAACACAAGCAAGCTATAGGAGTTAAACAAGTAATGCTTGCACAAGTAAAGGTAAGAAATAACCACAAGTGGAAACGATGAAGACGAGGATGTGATATCGAAGTTCCTTCCCTTCGAGGGGAAGTACGTCTTCGTTGGAGCGGTGTGGAGGCACAATGCTCCCCAAGAAGCCACTAGGGCCACCGTATTCTCCTCACGCCCTTACACAATGCAAGGTGCCGTGAATCCACTAGTGGTGCCCTTGAAGGCGGCAACCGGACCTTTACAAACAAGATTCGGGCTCTCTCCACAACTTAATTGGAGGCTCCCAACGAAACCCCGGAGCTTCACCACAATGGATTGTGGCTCCGAAGTGACCTCTTCCGTCTAGAGTGCTCAAACACCCAAGAGTAACAAAATCCACACAAGAAAGTATGGGGGGATCAAGTTTCCTTTAGTGGAAGTGTAGATCTAGGTCTCCTCCTTCAATCCCTAGCAAATCAACAAGTTTGGTTGGCTAGGGAGAGAGATCGGGCAAGAAAGCTTCAATGGCATTAATGGTGGAGAGAGAGAGGCAAGAGATAAGGTGGAGGTGGGAGAAGGGGTTCCTTAAATAGGGTCTCCACCAATCCAACCGTTATGTGCAGATTTACATAGGACCGGTAGTTCCGCTATCCCAACCGGTAGTACCGGTGAGTGAAGAAACCTGCGCCCATGCCACTAAGGCGGTACTTCCGGTGGCTTACCCGGTAGTACCGGTCTTCCGGAGAAAACCGGAACTACCGCCCAACCTCCGGTCAACTATCGCTTGAAACCAGAAGGTTTCAAGCCGAGGCGGTAGTTGGGACGGTGGTTGGGCCGGAACTACCGCCTGGCAGATAGTTTCTGCGTGGTGGCAGTCAGAGTGGTACTACCGCTCGGAACACCGGCAGTACCGGTCTTGTGATAAGAACTCCGGTACTTCCGGGCCACCACCGGTCTACCACCGCACCCAGTACAGAGGGTATCACCCCTGAGCGGTACTTGGGGCGGTGGTTTGACCGGAACTACCGGCCATCGGTACAACCGCCCATTAGAGCGGAACTACCGCTGTGGAGAATCTACAATAAGGAAGAATGAAATGGGACTTCTCTCTCCACGAACGGAGGCAATATGGTGGGTGCAAAGGATCTGTGTGCGTGACTTGATTCACCCATTACCTTCCGATGTGGGTTCCCTCTTAATAGTACGGATTTCCTATGACCAAAAGAAACAGAAAGGCATCGGAAACTCCGTCTTCGATCTTTTCCTTAAAGAGGGAAAGCCTAACCGTCTTGTGCCGCATGTTATCAACCTGAGTAATATTGACACACGATTAGTCCAAAACAAGGATTGTCATCATCACCAAAACCTCAGGCAAGAGATGCCCTTACATTCGTGTTCTTCGTGGGATCCCCTCCATTTCGTGAAAGATCGGCCATCTAGGGTTCCACCCTACATCATATGGTATAAGAGCCACGGTTTGTCACGAATTTGGAGCTTCCCCACTGTTTTCTAGTCATGTTCTTGAGTGTTTTCCCTTGTGATTTCTCCTTGTTCGTCCCCGTGTTCATCATGTTCCTGGCGGGATCCCTCCTTTTCGTGAAAGATCGGCCTAGAATCGTGTTGACCATGCATCATATGGTATCAGAGCAAAACGATGTAGGGCGGAACCCTAGGTGGCCGATCTTTCACGAAAAGGAGGGGATCCCACGTTGAACACGGAGAACACAACAAAAACAAGCTAAAACGGTGGGGAGGCTCCAAATTCGTGAGAACCCGTGGCTCTGATACCATAATGATGTAGGGCGGAATCCTAGGTGGCCGATCTTTCACGAAAAGGAGGGGATCCCACGATGAACACGGAGAACACAAGGAAAACACGAAGGAATACACGAGAGGAAATGCTCAAATCAACACGAATACGGTCACACAAGTGCTAGATCCACGATACACATCAAGATACATGATCCATAGTCAACAACGGTGGTACAAAGATAGTCTTCTCCCGGAGAAGGTCTTGGGGGGTATCCCTTGGGATCTTCTCCGTAGCGGAGGTCTTGAATCCGAGTGGATCTTCTCCGAAGAGGGGCCGCAGTCACTCTATAGGCGATGAACCACAAGAAGGTATCAAAATGAGCTATCCAAAAGATGCCCCTAAAAGATGGAGGGGAAGGAGTACTTATAGTCTAGGGAAAGGAATGGGGATACACGGGTCGAAACCCAAGTGGCTGCGCGCAGGCAGGGCCGGACGTCCGGGCGTCGGGTCGGATGTCCGGGCTTTGGAGAGGCCCCGGATGTCCGGGCATTATGTCGGACGTCCGGGCTAGCGGGGCCGCGTCTCGGGTGGCATCTGTGGAGTAGCGCCGGATTTCCGGGCCCGAGGCCGGATGTCCGGGCCTTGCCTGGCCGGATGTCCGGGGCCTGGCCGGATGTCCGGGCCTTGTAGCTTCGGCTGCTGGTGCCCTTGTGTGGTCGGTCTCTCAAGGGCCGGATGTCCGGGCCAGGGGGCCGGATGTCCGAGGCCTGGAGCCTTCTTCAACCCTTCTCGATGCAAAGGTTCATCCGTGAGCTTGGGGACTTGTCCATCTTCAGGCACCTCTCCAATGGGGTCTTCTTCACACCTGAGCACACAAAATACATCCGACTGAGGTAGTAACCATGTCTCGCAAGATTCATATGGAAGTTGGACTAGGAGGGATGTCACCTCGGTCTCGAGAGCTCTAGCACGAGCACGTGTCATTGGTCCTTGAGGCACTTGGTGAGGCGATGGAGGGTCCATGGGGATGACCTTGGGATGCTGCGCATTAGAAGTGATGACGGCTACGACAGAAAACGGCCCTTGGAGCAGCGACTTGGAGGCAACGCCGAAGTGACGACGGCTTGCAACGATGGCCGTGGCGGCCAGCGGCTCAGATGCCACGCGCGGGGCAGAAGTGCGTCTTGAGGTACATAGACTGCAGGTCGAAATCAATCCGTGCAAGGGCGGCTTCGAAGTGGATGTAGTGGCTCGGCGAGACAGGTCCACGGTCGACTCGGAGGGTGATAGAGGCAAAGGTGTCCTGTCTTTCGATGAGATGGTGGCTATCATTTTCGGTGGAGTAGACTTTGATGATCCGACTACGAACGTGCGAGGACGTCGCGCCTTGGAAATCGCTAAGCCAACTCCCAGAGGTTATTGACCACGCCGGAGCACGATCAACCTGACCACGAGGGTCTTTTTCTTGCAAGCTAACGAAGAACAAGAAAGAAACTAAGATTGCAATCTGGATATTGCGAATATAAGAGGAAAGCTTTATTGATCAAGGTGGGGTTCTGTGACGTCTTTGTCTGGTCGTTGAACACAAACGAAGTACGCGAAGTTGCAGCTATGGCGAACTTTAATCTAAACAAAACCAAGGTCTAAACGACACTCTAAGGGCTGTATATATGGGGGAAGAGGGGGAGATTTCGTGGCCCTTGGAGGAGGGGTCCGAAACCAACCCTAACTCTTGTTTCCCCACACATACGGACTCTAAAAACAGCTTATACTCAAGTATTTCGAAATTACATGATCCTGGCCCAATAATAAGGTGACGCAGCACCTATAATAGCCTCTGGACAAAATTTATGAAGTGGCATCTTGTATATTTCGTCCAAGGCTTCACGCACTCATTATGGTGGCTTCAAAGTCTTGTAATCATCAGTTGTAACTCTGTTCTTCTTCCCCTTGCGAATGCCATCATCTCCATGCTTGATCTTGCTCCAATGTTCATCCTTCTTGTCCAAGCTAGGCCCTTCATTTGTAAGCAAGACAAACGTATCCAATTTAGGCATCATCATATCCTCATGAACATTAGAATCATTACCAAGAAACTAAAGTACCTGGTAATTTAATTGGCGTGCGCGAGCTCTAGTAATTGGTCCTGTATATGTGTCAGTTGGGGATGTGGGTGTAACCTTGTTAGTGATGTCCTCATCAGAGGGCCGGCACGGCGGGTCATAGCAGCAGTAGCGACTCACCCGCAGCGGCGACGCCAAGGCCGGCCACGAAGGGGACTACTCGAGACGGTATAGATAACACGAGGCAGGGCCGGCCCGCAGCGGCTCGAAACCACGGGGGCGGAGAACGGCGGAGCGACGGCGGCTCGATGGTGGAAAATCGCTTCCGGGTCGTCGGTTGTTTCCCCTTTTTTTTTCTTTCTTTTTTCCCTCTTTTTCTTTAAATTTGTCAAATCCTTGAAGGATTCGCCTCGAGACCTCCTTTTGTGCAACTCGCGCGGGTGCTTGATACAACATGACGTGACCCGGTGTACGGCGGCTCGGCAGATTCCTCGTTGGTCTAAGCAACCCGGGAATAATTGAATCAACTAAACGACAGCTGTGGACAGAGCGTAACCCTGATCTCAATAGAACTTGAATCTCCTAGATCATAAATCTGAATTGATGAACTCAAAAACTGATGTAGATCCTTCCAGACCAAGTCTTCTTCAACTGGCCAATCGCGAGATTCTTGATCCCTAAAAGGGATCCCTTAAAGAACTCATCACCACCGTGCGCAGCCCCACGGTGGGCGCCAACAGTCGTGGATTTGTCACGGCAGATGTCCTAGTGTGAGGACTTGTCATGAGGCCAACGCAACTAGGTAGTAGCTTGAACGGGGTTGATCAGAATCGAGAGACGCAACACAAGACAAGGGTTTAGACAGCTTCAGGCCCCGGGAAACATCATCTGGTAATAGCCCTACATGTTGTTTGTGGCTAGGTCTCATTATGCTCGTGAGGGAGTTACTGTATAAGCCGGCTCCCCTTTGTTGCATATAGCCTCCTAGATTCTTTCTTCTCCCTCTTGGGGTGCCCTGCCCCTCCTTATATAAGTTGGAGGGGCGGGTTACATGTGGAGTCCTACCAGGATTAGGACTAGTCTATCTTCTAATACAAACTGGATACAAGTCCGGGTCTTTGATTTCTTGTAAGAGAAATATTCCTCATGCCTTTCCTCTTACGCCGGCTCACCACCACATGAACCGGCCTACTGGGCCTTGGGCCTTGTCGTCTATCTGACCCGCCCGCCTGGTCACCAGTGAGTCGCAATGTTCAGGCGGGTTGCCCGTTGATACGTCTCCAACGTATCTATAATTTTTGATTGTTCCATGATATTATATTATCTGTTTGGATGTTTAATGGGATTTATTATTCACTTTTATATTATTTTTGGGACTAACCTACTAACCCAGGGCCCAGTGCAAATTGCTGTTTTTTTGCGTATTTCAGTGTTTCGCAGAAAAGGAATACCTAATGGAGTCCAAACGGAATGAAACCTTCACGAGGATCGTTTTTGGAATGAACGCAATCCAGAAGACATGGAGTACACACCTGGGAAGCCACGAGGCGGCCATGAGGTAGGAGGGCGCGCCCACAGGGGGTAGGAACGTCCCCACCCTCGTGGGCCCCTCGTAGCTCCACCGACGTACCTCTTCCTCCTATATATGCTCATATACCCTGAAAACATCCGGGAGCACCACGAAACCCTATTTCCACCGCGGCAACCTTCTGTACCCGTGAGATCCCATCTTGGGGCCTTTTCCGGAGCTCCACCAGAGGGGGAATCGATCACGGAGGGCTTCTACACCAACACCATAGCCTCTTCGATGAGTTGTGAGTAGTTTACCGCAGACCTTCGGGGCCATAGTTATTAGCTAGATGGCTTCTTCTCTCTCTTTGCATATGAATACAAAGTTCTCCTCAATCTTCTTGGAAATCTATTCGATACAATACTTTTTGCGGTGTGTTTGTCGAGATCCGATGAATTGTGGGTTTATGACCAAGATTATCTATGAACAATCTTCTCCGAATTCTTATATGCATGATTTAAATATCTTTGCAAGTCTCTTCGAATTATCAGTTTGGTTTGGCCTACTAGATTGATCTTTCTTGCAATGGGAGAAGTGCTTAGCTTTGGGTTCAATCTTGCGGTGTCCTTTCCCAGTGACAGCAGGGGCAGCAAGGCACGTATTGTATTGTTGCCATCGAGGATAAAGAGATGGGGTTTATATCATATTGCATGAGTTTATCCCTTTATATCATGTCATCTTGCTTAAGGCGTTACTATGTTCTTATGAACTTAATACTCTAGATGCATGCTGGATAGCGGTGGGTGTGTGGACTAATAGTAGTAGATGTAGAATCGTTTTGGTCTACTTGTCGCGGACGTGATGCCTATATACATGATCATGCCTAGATATTCTCATAACTATGCGCTCTTCTATCAATTGCTCCTCAGTAATTTGTTCACCCACCGTAGAATATGCTATCTTGAGAGAAGCCACAAGTGAAACCTATGGCCCCCGGGTCTATCTTCCATCATATTAATCTTCAGTCAACTAGCTATCTTTTATTTTGCAATCTTTACATTTCAACCAAAACAACAAAAATACTAATAATATTTATCTTATTATCTCTATCAGATCTCACTTTTGCAAGTGTCGTGAAGGGATTGATAACCCCTTTATCGCGTTGGTTGCAAGGTTCTTATTTGTTTGTGCAGGTACGAGGGATTTGAGTGTAGTCTCCTACTGGATTGATACCTTGGTTCTAAAAAACCGAGGGAAATACTTACGATACTTTGCTGCATCACCCTTTCCTCTTCAAGGGAAAACCAACACATGCTCAAGAGGTAGCAAGAAGGATTTCTGGCGTCGTTGCCAGGGAGATCGACGCACAAGTCATATACCAAGTACCCATCACAAACTCTTATCCCTCCAATTACATTATTTGCCATTCGCCTCTCGTTTTCCTCTCCCCTACTTCACCTTTGCCATTTTTTGCCGTTTTCCGTTTATTTGCTCCGTGTGTTTTATCGGTTGCTTTGCCGTCATGGCTAGCCCTTCTATCATTATTAATACCCCCGATAATGAAGTTCTTAATTTTAAACAAAGGGAGCGAGGAAATCTAAAAGATGCTTGGTATAGAATTTGCAATGCTCAGAATAGATCTACTAGGAAGCAATCCACTTCTGTGCTTCTTCGCAGTTTTTATGTAGGCATCACTCCTTGGAATAGATATATTCTTGATACCATTACTAGAGGGAATTTCTTGGGAATCCATACTTTTGATTCTTATAATACTATGATAGGTTTGTTCGGCCCACCACCTCTTTTGGTTAATGGAACTATTTTAACTTTAGACGTAATGCAGAGGCTTGAAATTATTGAAAATAAAGTTGTCACTATGGAGTTGATTGAGAGTTTGGATAAAAAGATCCATAACCAAATTACCCAATAGGGATCTAAGGTAGGAGTCACTCTGATTTTTTTAAAGAAAAAGAACCCATAGTTAATGAGAAAGTAGATCAAGATTCCACTAGAATTGATAAGCTTGAGGATATTATTACCAACATAGGGTCTGCTTTTTCTGCTGTGAGAAATACTTCAAACCCTTCTACTACCAAAATGGCCAAATTTATGTATGTTCCTAAAAATAAGGGTGAATCTTCTAGTAAGGAAACTGCGGATCCCAAATCAATAAGTGTTCACCCCAACTTTCTCAATATCACTAGAAGACCCCCCGCGCTTTGCGGCGGGACTTTGTAGAATGTAACTATAGTGGGTACAAATATTCATAAGCAAAAGCAATGCATAGAAGAGAAATAATTATTAGAAACATTTAGGTTCAAGATCTCAATAATAACATTAGCTCCTCAAAATGTATGTTGAACTATATTCTGCTGACCTCCAGCAGTGTACCAAACAAATTATAGGTTTTCATTTTAAGTAGAAACTACTTAGCACCAGTATCAATAACATGCCTGGGCGTCAAATTGTTCTGATAAAATTCTATAGTTCTTTCATAGCAGTATTGTTCAACAAACCAACCATGAGGGTGTAGGTACTATCACTGATGTGTGATGCTTCAGATGTGTAGTAATGCAAGATTGTTCTGTAACGTGAGAAACTTATGCGAATAATATGATCATTTGTGATCAACGGAACTAATGTGGCTATTGGTTTATTTGGTGATTAATTCATAAATGGAAAAACTATAGTTATTAAGGACAATACCAAACTTTTTAATCAGAGATTGCACACCTTGAAGGGCAGAAATGGCTAAGGAGGCTTTAATTAGAAATGTCTGCAAACATGTTGCATGCTAGAAGAGAAATCAATTAGTATGATAATCAAGTATACATTAATGGTCAATGCATAGTTATCAATATGCATGCTGCAAGTCAATTACGGATATAGAAAGATACCCCATCAATAATCCGTGTAAGTATCTAAAGAACTGAAACTATATTATGGTATGCATCCATTCGCTGAAATAAGAAAATTGCTATGATTTCCATCGTATAAAATAAAAATAAAAATGGTAAGAAACCCAATCCTGTAGATGAAGCATAAGACATGGTTTCGGTCATTCCACAATAGTTGCATACAAAAAAATAACATAATTGTGTTAGGCGTCCTGTAAGGTGCGGAACAAAGCATTCAGGAATAAGATTAGATCAACTTACAATATTGATGTGGCAGAACTCCGGAAGGAACTCCATAACTGGCTTGTGTAATCTGAGCACACAACATTGTAAATCTTAAGAAATATGGCTGGATTCATTGCAGAAAATGTCTTGAGTATCTAACGTACATGGGTAAATGTCAGGTCGATTAGACAGATTATTAGGACTAAGCTATCACGTGATATAACTACAGCAAGGAATAATAATATAAAATTTGCAGCTAGAAAGTACTCTCACCTGAATAGAGTTGCGACGTACCTCGCAAAAAAATAGAGTTGTGATGTGCGTGAGGGGAAGAAGCTGTCTATACATTATCCATTGATGCATTGCAACACACTCTAGCACGAAGTTTGATTATCAGTCGTTCATGCATACATAATATACACATGTATTCGAGAGAAATTAACTTGGATAATAAAGGATACAAAAAGAGAGGAGGGCGACACCTAGAAAGGGATATGCAGAACCATGCCATTTAGGAGTGGTTCAGGGAAGCGCAAGTAGAGATGGGAAATGAGCATGTTAGCTGATGCCTGATGCGAGCGAGTGGTGAATCACAACAGGGAGCCAGCGTCCACATGAGAGAGATGTGCGTCGACATGTGGCGGTTCATCTTGGTGGAACTATGGAAGAGGAACAACAAGAAGGTGTAGGAGGGACCGAGGCAGTGGAGGAGCCTGAGGAAAGGGAGAAGACGCTGAGGTTGCAGAAGGTGGAGAGAGATAAATAATCAATAGACACGCTCTGGGGAGAAGACGCTCCGTTGCGCAGGTAAATCCTTTCAGGGGAAAAGAAGCTGGACCGACGATGACCAAGAGGATGACGGATTGGGGGGAGTTAATGGCATGTACTCCTGCTCTACCGTGCAGGCGATGGTAAGAAAAACACAGCAGCAGAAAACAAAAATGCCATGGCACTTAAGTAGGTTTTCTTTTGCTGAGTTGGCTGCCTGCTGAGGTGTTGGTTGCATGTGCTGGTGTGGCAAGTGTGGGACATGTATGATGAGGTGGATAGGCTGCATGTCAAGAGAAATATGATAGTGGGGATGAACTATTTAGGTATTATAGATTAGGGAACCTTTTCCTATGAATGAATTTCTTGATTTCTTGCCTAGGAGTTTGATTATTAATGAAAAGAAGGATATTCCTAAGGGTTATAAGTGGTCAATTGAAGAATTTACTACCAAAGATGGCAATACCTAGATCTATTGTTGTATCATGCCTAGGGCATTAAACAATAGCGCTTGTTGGGAGGCAATTCAGTTTTATTTTCTTGCTTTTACTTCTGTTTGTAATAAATAATTCATCTAGCTTCTGGTTAGATGTGGTTTTGTGTCTTGATTAGTGTTTGTGCCAAGTAGAACCTTTGGGAAGACTTGGGTGAAGTCTTTGCGATCTTGCTGTAAAAAACAGAAACTTTTGCGCTCACGAGATTAGCTGCCATTTTTTTTACTGGAGAGTGGTTTTAGGTTTATTCTTTTTGAAGATGATTAATAGACAAATTCCTCACGTCCACCAATTTATTTTAGAATTTTTAGAGTTACACAAGTATTCGAAAGTTACAGATTGATACAGACTGTTCTGTTTTTAACAGAATCTGTTTTTCGTGTGTTGTTTGCTTATTTTGATGAACCTATGGCTAGTATCCGGGGGTATGAACCATAGAGAAGTTGGAATACAGTAGGTTCAACACCAATATAAATAAAGAATGAGTTCAATACAGTACCTTAAGGTGGTGGTTTGTTTTCTTATACTAATGGAGCTCACGAGATTTTCTGTTAAGTTTTGTGTTGTGAAGTTTTCAAGTTTTGGGTAAGGATTTGATGGACTATGGAACATAAAGTGGCCAGAGCCTAAGCTTGAGGATGCCCAAGGCACCCCAAGGTAAAATTCAAGGACAACCAAAAGCCTAAGCTTGGGGATGCCCCGGGAAGGCATCCCCTCTTTCGTCTTCGTCTATCGGTAACTTTACTTGAGACTATATTTTTATTCACCACATGAGATGTGTTTTGCTTGGAGCATCTTGTATGATTTGAGTCTTTGCTTTTTAGTTTTCCACAATCATTCTTGCTGTACACACCTTTTGGGAGAGACACACATGATCGGAATTTATTAGAATACTCTATGTGCTTCACTTATATCTTTTGAGCTAGATAGTTTTGCTCTAGTGCTTCACTTATATCATTTAGAGCACGGCGGTGGTTTTATTTTATAGAAATTATTGATCTCTCATTATTCACTTATATTATTTTGAGAGTCCTTTAGAACAACATGTAATTTTCGTTGGTTACAAAATTAGTCCTAATATGATAGGCATCCAAGATGGGTATAATTTTTTTTCATATAAAGTGCATTGAATACTATGAGAAGTTTGATACTTGATGATTGTTTTGAGATATGAGGATGGTGATATTAGAGTCATGCTAGTGGAGTAATGGTGAATTTGACGAATACTTGTGTTAAAATCTTGTGATTCCTGTAGCATGCACGTATGGTGAACGGTTATGTGATTAAGTTGGAGCATGATTTATTTATTGATTGTCTTCCTTTGTGTGGAGGTCCGGATCGCGCGATGGTTAACTCCTACCAACCCTTCCCCTAGGAGCATGCGTTTAGTGCTTTGTTTTGATAACTTGTAGATTTTTGCAATAAGTATATGAGTTCTTTATGACTAATGTTGAGTCCATGGATTATACGCACTCTCACCCTTTCACCAATGCTAGCCTCTCTAGTACCGCGCAACTTTTGCCGGTATCATACACCCACCATATACCTTCCTCAAAAAAGCCACCATACCTATCTATTATGGCATTTCCATAGCCATTCAGAGATATATTGCCATGCAACTTTCCACCATTCCGTGTATTATGACACGCTTCATCATTGTCATGTTGCTTTGCATGATCATGTAGTTGACATCGTATTTGTGGCAAGGCCACCATGCATAATTTTTCATACATGTCACTCTTGATTCATTGCACATCCCGATACACCGCCAGAGGCATCACATAGAGTCATATTTTGTTCTAGTATCGAGTTGTAATTCTTGAGTTGTAAGTAAATAAAAGTGTGATGATCTTCAGTATTAGAGCATTGTCCCAGTGAGGAAAGGATGATGGAGACTATGATTCCCCCACAAGTCGAGATGAGATTCCGGACAAAAAAAAGAGAAAAAAAGAGGCCATAAAAAATAAAAGGCCCACAAAAAAACAAAAAAGAGAGAAGGGGCAATGCTACTATCCTTTTTCCACACTTGTGCTTCAAAGTAGCACCATGATCTTCATGATAGAGAGTCTCTTGTTTTGTCACTTTCATATACTAGTGGGAATTTTCATTATAGAACTTGGCTTGTATATTCCAATGATGGATTTCCTCAACATGCCCTAGGTCTTCGTGAGCAAGCAAGTTGGATGCACACCCACTTAATTTCTTTAGTTGAGCTTTCATACACTCATAGCTCTAGTGCATCCGTTGCATGGCAATCCCTACTCACTCACATTGATATCTATTGATGGGCATCTCCATAGCCCATTGATACTCCTAGTTGATGTGAGACTATCTTCCTCCTTTTGTCTTCTCCACAGCCACCACTCTATTCCAGCTATAGTGCTATATCCATGGCTCACGCTCATGTATTGCGTGAAAGTTGAAAAGTTTGAAAAAATAAAAGTATGAAACAATTGCTTTGCTGAAACCGGGGTTGTGCATGATTTAAATATTTTGTGTGATGAAGATAGAGCATAGCCAGACTATATGATTTTGTAGGGATGAACTTTCTTTGGCCATGTTATTTTGAGAAGACATAATTGCTTTGTTAGTATGCTTGAAGTATTATTATTCTTATGTCAATATTAAACTTTTGTCTTGAATCTTTCGGATCTGAACATTCATGCCAAAATAAAGAGAGTTACATTGAGAATTATGTTGGGCAGCATTCCACATCAAAAATTCTGTTTTTATCATTTGCCTACTCGAGGACGAGCAGGAATTAAGCTTGGGGATGCTTGATACGTCTCCAACATATCTATAATTTTTTATTGTTCCATGCTATTATATTATCTGTTTTGGATGTTTAATGGGCTTTAATATGCACTTCTATATTATTTTTGGGACTAACCTTGATAGAGGCAAAGGTGTCCCATCTTTCGATGAGATGCTGGCTATCGTTTTGGAGGAAGTCGACTTTGACGATCCGACTACGAACGTGCGAGGACGTCGCGCCTTAGCAATCGCTAAACCAACTCCGAGAGGCTATTGACCACGCCGGAGCAGGATCAACCTGACCACGAAGGTCTGTTTCCTGCAGGCAAACGAAGAACAAGCAAGAAACTGAGATTGCAATCTGGATGTTGCGAATTCAAGAGGAAAGCTTTATTGATCAAGTGGGGTTCTGTGACGTCCTTGTCTGGTCGTTGAACACACACGAAGTACGCGACGTTGCAGCTATGGCGAACTTTCATCTAAACAAAACCCCAAAGTCTAAACGACGCCCTAAGGGCTGTATATATGGGGGAAGAGGGGGTAATTTCGTGGCCCTTGGAGGAGGGGTCCGAAACCAACCCTAACTCTTGTTTCCCCACACATACGAACTCTAAAAACAGCCTATACTCAAGTATTTCAAAATTAAATGGGCCTGGCCCAATAATAAGGTGACGCAGCACCTATAATAGCCTCTGGACAAAATTTATGAAGTGGCATCATGTATATTTCGTCCAAGGCTTCACACACTCATTATGGTGGCTTCAAAGTCCTGAAATCATCACTTGTAACTCCGTTCTTGTTCCCCTTGCGCATGCCATCATCTCCATGCTTGATCTTGCTCCAATGTTCATCCTTCTTGTCCAAGCTAGGCCCTTCATTTGTAAACAAGACAAATGTATCCAATTTAGGCAGCATCATATTCTCATGAACATTAGAATCATTACCAAGAAATGAAAGTACCTGATAATTTAATTGGCGTGCGCGAGCTCTAGTAATTGGTCATGTATATGTGTCAGTTGGGGCTGTGGGTGTAACCTTGTTAGTGATGTCCTCATCATCTTCCCCTTCTTGAATTGAAGTCGTCCTCGACGGAAGCTCATCTTCCTCACCCAAGTAAGGCTTCAAATCTGCAATGTTAAATGTGGGACTAACCCCAAAATCTGCAGGCAACTCAAGTTTATACGCATTATCATTTATTTTCTCTAACACCTTGAAAGGACCATCTGCACTTGGCATTAGCTTTGACTTGCGCAAATTAGGAAACCTATCCTTACGCAAATGTAACCAAACAAGATCTCCAGGTGCAAAGACAACACGTTTTCTACCCTTATCTCCAACAAGTTTATATTTAGCATTCATGCGCTCAATATTTTCCTTAGTTAACTCATGCATTTTTAAGATCAATTCAGCACGTTGTTTAGCATCAAAATTAACCTTCTCCGAAGATGGAAGAGGCCACAAATCAATAGGTGCACGAGGTAGGAAACCATAGACAATTTCAAAAGGGCACATCTTAGTAGTAGAATGCAACGAACGATTATAAGAAAATTCAATATGAGGCAAGCATTCTTCCCACATTTTCTTGTTATTCTTCAAAACAGCCCTAAGCATAGTAGACAAAGTTCTATTGACTACTTCAGTTTGTCCATCAGTTTGGGGGTGACATGTAGTACTAAAAAGTAGTTTAGTCCCCAACTTAGCCCATAAACATCTCCAAAAGTGGCTAAGAAATTTAGTTTCACGATCTGAAATAATAGTATTTGGCACACCATGCAAGCGAATAATTTCACAAAAGAACAAGTCAGCAACATTAGCGGCATCATCGCTTTTATGAGATGGTATAAAGTCTGCCATCTTCGAGAACCTATCCACGACAACAAATATGCTATCCCTCCCATTCTTTATTCGAGGTAAACCCAAAACAAAGTCCATAGATATATCTTCCCAAGGAACACTAGGAACAGGCAAAGGCATATATAAACCATGAGGATTGAGCCGTGCCTTAGCATTTTGACATGTAGTGCAGCGACCAACAAAATGCTCAACATCCCGTCGCATCTTTGGCCAAAAGAAATGTGTAGCATGTACGTCCTCTGTCTTCTTCATGCCAAAGTGTCCCATTAATCCTCCTCCATGCGCTTCTTGCAACAAAAAAAGACGAACAGAGCTAGCTGGAATGCATAGCTTGTTAGCACGAAACACAAATCCATCATTAACGACGAACTTCTTCCATGTTCTCCCTTCTTTACAATTCTGCAATACATCTTTAAATTCAGCATCATGCACATATTGATCTTTGATGGTCTCCAAACCAAATCTTTTAAAGTCAAGTTGTGAAAGCATAGTATAACGACGAGACAATGCATCAGCAATAACATTTTATTTTCCCTTCTCGTGTTTAATAACATAAGGGAAAGTCTCTATGAATTCAACCCATTTAGCATGTCTACGGTTCAGTTTTGCTTGACTTTTAATGTGCTTCAAAGATTCATGATCAGAATGTATAACAAATTCATTGGGCCATAAATAATGTTGCCATGTTTCCAAAGTCCGAACAAGAGCATATAATTCCTTATCATAAGTAGAATAATTCAGACTAGGCCCACTCAGTTTTTCAGAAAAGTATGCAACAGGTTTACCATCTTGTAATAACACACCTCCTAACCCAATTCCACTAGCATCACATTCAAACTCAAAAGTCTTATTAAAATCAGGAAGTTGGAGTAAAGGCGCATGTGTCAACTTATCTTTCAATACCGTGAATGCTTCTTCCTGTGCAGTACCCTAAACAAAAGGCACATCCTTCTTTGTAAGCTCATTTAGAGGTGCAGCAATGGTGCTGAAATCTCTCAAAAAACGCCGATAGAATCCAGTGAGGACAAGGAAACTCCTCACGTGTGTGACCATTTTGGGCTGCGGCCAACTCTCAATAGCTTCAATCTTGGCTTTATCAACCTCAATTCCCTGTGGAGTTACAACATAGCCAAGAAAAGAGGCTCGGTCGGTGCAAAAGGTGCACTTTCCAAGGTTACCAAACAAACGTGCATCACGTAGAGCAATAAAAACAGCACGTAAATGTCCCAAATGTTCCTCCAAAGATCTGCTATAAATCAATATATCATCAAAGTATACTACCACAAATCGTCCAGTGAAAGCACGTAAAACTTCATTCATTAATCTCATGAAAGTACTAGGTGCATTAGTTAACCCAAAAGGCATGACTGACCACTCATATAATCCAAACTTAGTTTTAAATGTTGTTTTCCATTCATCTCCCAATTTCATATGAATTTGATGGTATCCACTACGCAAATCAACTTTGGAGAATATTGTAGAGCCACTCAATTCATGAAGCATATCATCTAGCCTAGGAATAGGATGACGATAACGAATAGTAATATTATTAATGCCTCTACAATCAACACACATACGCGATGTACCATCCTTTTTCGGCACTAGAATAATAGGAACATCACAACGACTAAGGGATTCGCGTATATAACCTTTGTCGAGTAGCTCCTGTACTTGACGCATAATCTCCTTTGTCTCTTCTGGATTGGTACGGTATGGTGCGCGGTTGGGTAGCGATGCACCGGGAATGAAGTCAATCTGATGCTCAATCTCTCGAATAGGTGGTAATCCCGGTGGCACGTCTTGTGGAAAAACATCGGCAAACTCCTGCAAAATGTTAGTGACAGCAGGAGGCAAAGAGGAAGGCACGTCCTCAAACAAAAATAATGCCTCTGTGCACACAAAAGCATAGCAAACAGATTTGCTAAAATCTAGCTCATCAATATCAGATTTGGTGGCAAGTAAACATGCACTTTTCAATTTAATTTCATAAGCAACAGTAGATGGTTTATTATTAGGCTTCATTTGTTACTCAAATTCTTTTGCCACAATCTGATTTTCACTCTTATTTTTTTCCTGTTTTTCTTTATTAGCTCTATTAATATCATCTTTCAAAATGGAATCAGGAGTCATAGGAAGCAAAGTAATATTTTTATCCTTATGAACAAGAGTATACTGATTGTTTCTACCATGGTGTACAGAATTTTTATCAAATTGCCATGGTCTACCAAGTAATAAGGAACATGTTTGCATAGGTACCACATCACAATCAACATAATCAACATATGTAGAGATACTAAAATGCACACGAATAGTACGTGTTACCTTAACCTTGCCGCTGTTGTTGAACCATTGGATGTAGTAAGGATGTCGATGTGGTCTTGTGGTGAGAGATAGATTCTCCACCATCTCCATGCTAGCCAAGTTGTTGCAACTCCCTCCATCTATGATCACACGAGCAGAACGTTCCTTCACAAGTCCCTTTGTATGGAACAAATTATGCCTCTGATTTTTCTCAGCTTGTGTAACCTGCACACTCAAAACACGTTGACCAACTAAACATTCATACCTGTCAGCATCTTCAGGAGCCATGTATTGCGTCTCATGATCAGAATCGTCTCCACCATGTTCTTCACGTGTAATAAGAGCCAAACTCTCCTCATCTTGGTCACTAGCGGATTCATATCCACCATCCTGAGTAGCAATCATCACACGCTGAGATTTGCATTCTCTCGCAAAATGTCCTCTTCCCTTACAACGACGACAAATAATATCACTGGCGTGCCCTGTTGATGCCATGGAAGAAGAAGAACTCTATGCATGCCCAATAGGTGTGCTCTTGGCGGATAATGGTGGTTGTGCCTGCTTACTTGCAACACGGCTGGAGGTAACAGCTGATTGAGGTGTCGGTGCAGTAGAATGTGTGGAAGTAGAGGATGCACGCGGTGTCCATGATGAAGGTCGACCTGCAAAAAAGTTAGTCCGCGCCAATGCCTGTCGATCCTGCACTTCACGTTCAGCTTTACAAGCAAGATGGAATAAACGAGTGATATTATTATAATCCTTATACTCTATAATGTTCTGAATCTCTTTATTTAATCCACCCATAAAACGTGCAAGCATAGCTTCATTCTCCTCAACAATACCACATCTAATTAGGCCAGTTTGTAATTGCTGATAATATTCTTCTACAGAGTTTTTTCCTTGTCTTAAGCGCTGCAATTTTTGAAGTAATTCACGTTGATAATATGGTGGAACCCAATGAGTACGCATAGCAGTTTTCAAAGCAGCCCAAGTAGTTGGAATATTATCCGGATGTAATCTACAATATTCACACCACCACACACAAGCAAAACTAGTGAAAGCACAAAGAGCAGCAGTAACACGTCTCTCCTTGGGATATTTTAAACATGTAAAACGTTGTTCGGTTTCTAACTCCCAAGCAAGATATATATCAGGAACATATCTACCCTCAAATGGTGGAATATTCAATTTTAGTTTAGGGAGATGGTCATGATCGCGTACCTGAGGGTATGGTGCAGCCCTACCATTGCGATTATATGCATGTGAACGACCCGGTTGTTGTGGTGCTGGTTGTTGCACGTAGTTCTGATTTTGATCAACATCTTCCTCGTAATCCCCGCGTAATCGTCCTCCTCCTCAGCAGCAGCAAGAGCCATAGAAGTATCAACAGCAGCACTAATAGGTTGGCCAAGCAGAAGAGGGACACAACTCGCTTTGCGGAGGGTGATTTCGCGACGTGAAGGTGGTTGTTGTTGTTGTTGCAACGGTGAAGCAGGTGGAGGTAGACGCGCAAGCACTTCAGCGAATTTGGCATCCAACTTGGTATCAATTGAGTTCTCAATGCCATCCATCCTCGCTAGTGCATTGTCAAAACTGGTCATGACATCTGCTACCTGTTGACCCATCATTTGCTGAAATCTATCATGCAACTCCTTGTTTGTCATGTTCGCCCAGTCAGTCTCGTCGACTTGTGAACCTGGCATGGTTAGCAGCAATAGAAACCCAGAAATATGATCCTACAGACTACTAGAAAATGGTGGTGGTTGGGCGTCACAAATCCGTCGAGCAAAACTCAAATTCTTACCAGTTCTTACCCAACAGCAGGTGGTGATCGGCAACCGTGGTAGTCAAAACTCTAAAAGGTTGGATCGATTACCAGGGAGAGTTAAACGCACGACATAGATGTATGTGGAGCTGGGAAGGCTTATAAGATGGTAGCAAAAAGGGTTAGCAATAATCAATTCAGAGATGCAAAGTTGAATAAACGCTCAACGACGGTACTGTGCTGGTCCTAGGCTAGACCGTACTAGAGACGCGAGCCTAGAACACTAACTAAATCACGGCGCTGCACGTAATCAAGGGGAAATCTCACTCTGAATTTTTTTTCGCCTCTTTTTTTTGCGCTGCTTTTTTTTTTGCCGAAAATCACTATAATGGCGAGTGTCTCAAAACACTTCCCAAGTCAAACTAAGATGATAGGCACGGAAAAAAAATTGACGATTTTTTTTGGAATCAGGGCAGCGACGACGAAAAAGTGCGGTAAAAAAATAGTATGGTGGCACATGTCTCAAAAGACTCAGAAAAGCCCAAAAATAGGATAGGGAAAAATATTTTCACATGCCGATTTTTTTTCCGAGACCTACTCAGGCAAGGAAACACGAAACCGAAACTAGATGGATCTCGAAAGCCAATCTAAAACGAAAAGAACTCGGATTGGTGGTGGATATGTGGTGGTAGAATATGGCAGCGGT
>LR738713.1:259306683-259355335 GCA_902687465.1 Secale cereale | reverse complement strand
ATTTGCTGAAATCTATCATGCAACTCCTTGTTTGTCATGTTCGCCCAGTCAGTCTCGTCGACTTGTGAACCTGGCATGGTTAGCAGCAATAGAAACCCAGAAATATGATCCTACAGACTACTAGAAAATGGTGGTGGTTGGGCGTCACAAATCCGTCGAGCAAAACTCAAATTCTTACCAGTTCTTACCCAGCAGCAGGTGGTGATCGGCAACCGTGGTAGTCAAAACTCTAAAAGGTTGGATCGATTACCAGGGAGAGTTAAACGCACGACATAGATGTATGTGGAGCTGGGAAGGCTTATAAGATGGTAGCAAAAAGGGTTAGCAATAATCAATTCAGAGATGCAAAGTTGAATAAACGCTCAACGACGGTACTGTGCTGGTCCTAGGCTAGACCGTACTAGAGACGCGAGCCTAGAACACTAACTAAATCACGGCGCTGCACGTAATCAAGGGGAAATCTCACTCTGAATTTTTTTTCGCCTCTTTTTTTTGCGCTGCTTTTTTTTTGCCGAAAATCACTATAATGGCGAGTGTCTCAAAACACTTCCCAAGTCAAACTAAGATGATAGGCACGGAAAAAAAATTGACGATTTTTTTTGGAATCAGGGCAGCGACGACGAAAAAGTGCGGTAAAAAAATAGTATGGTGGCACATGTCTCAAAAGACTCAGAAAAGCCCAAAAATAGGATAGGGAAAAATATTTTCACATGCCGATTTTTTTTCCGAGACCTACTCAGGCAAGGAAACACGAAACCGAAACTAGATGGATCTCGAAAGCCAATCTAAAACGAAAAGAACTCGGATTGGTGGTGGATATGTGGTGGTAGAATATGGCAGCGGTGGTGGTATATGGCAGCGGTGGTGGTATATGGATACGGATTGGTGGTATATGGATACGGATCGGTGGTGGTATATGGCAGTAGCGATGAAGAAGTTGCGGCGGCGGCGTGACAACTTATGACCAGAACTCAAAACTCTAAAAGCCTAGACGCTAAGACCAGCAACTTGACACGACGATGCAACCGCAAATTCAACTAAGCAAACACGAAAAGATTATGCAATGGCTCAGACTGGTTCGGATATGATGAACTAACCCTAATTTTTTTTGGCTTTTTCGTGGACTGTAGGTATGAAGAATAGACTCGATCTAATCTACGAAAAACTGTAAAATCTCACCGAGCAACCTGGACATCTGATACCACTTGATAGAGGCAAAGGTGTCCCGTCTTTCGATAAGATGGTGGCTATCGTTTTGGAGGAAGTCGACTTTGACGATCCGACTACGAACGTGCGAGACGTCACGCCTTAGCATTCGCTAAACCAACTCCGAGAGGTTATTGACCACGCCAGAGCACGATCAACCTGACCACGAAGGTCTGTTTCCTGCCGGCAAACGAAGAACAAGCAAAAAACTGAGATTGCAATCTGGATATTGCGAATTCAAGAGGAAAGATTTATTGAGCAAGTGGGGTTCTGTGACGTCCTTGTCTGGTCGCTGAACACAAACGAAGTACGCGAAGTTGTAGCTATGGTGAACTTTAATCTAAACAAAACCCCAAAGTCTAAACGACGCCCTAAGGGTTGTATATATGGGGGAAGAGGAGGGAATTTTGTGGTCCTTGGAGGAGGGGTCCGAAACCAACCCTAACTCTTGTTTCCCCACACATACGGACTCTAAAAACAGCCTATACTCAAGTATTTCGAAATTACTTGGGCCTGGCCCAATAATAAGGTGACGCTGCACCTATAATAGCCTCTGGACAAAATTTATGAAGTGGCATCTTGTATATTTCGTCCAAGGCTTCACGCACTCATTATGGTGGCTTCAAAGTCCTGAAATCAGCACTTGTAACTCCGTTCTTGTTCCCCTTGCGCATGCCATCATCTCCATGCTTGATCTTGCTCCAATGTTCATCCTTCTTGTCCAAGCTAGGCCCTTCATTTGTAAGCAAGACAAATGTATCCAATTTAGGCAGCATCATATTCTCATGAACATTAGAATCATTACCAAGAAACGAAAGTACCTGGTAATTTAATTGGCGTGCGCGAGCTCTAGTAATTGGTCCTATATATGTGTCAGTTGGGGCTGTGGGTGCAACATTGTTAGTGATGTCCTCATGAAACCTACTAACCCAGGGCCCAGTGCAAATTTCTGTTTTTTTGCCTATTTCAATGTTTTGCAGAAAAGCAATATCAAACGGAGTCCAAATGGAATGAAACCTTCGCGAGGATCGTTTTTGGAACAAACGCAATCCAGAAGACTTGGAGTACACGCCTGGGAAACCACGAGGCGGCCACGAGGTAGTAGGGCGTGCCAGGGGGGTAGGCGCACCCTCCACCCTTGTGGGCCCCTCGTAGCTCCACCGAGGTACATCTTCCTTCTATATATACTCATATACCCTGAAAACATCCGGGAGCACCACGAAACCCTATTTCCGCCGCCGCAACCTTATGTACCTTTGAGATCCCATCTTGGGGCCTTTTCCGGAGCTCCACCGGAGGGGGAATCGATCACAGAGGGCTTCTAAATCAACACCATAGTCTCTCCGATGAGTTGTGAGTAGTTTACCACAGACCTTCGGGTCCATAGTTATTAGCTAGATGGCTTCTTCTCTCTCTTTGGATATCAATACAAAGGTCTCCTCGATCTTCTTGGCGATCTATTCGATGTAATACTTTTTGCGGTGTGTTTGTCGAGATCCATTGAATTGTAGGTTTATGATCAAGATTATCTATGAACTATCTTTGATTCTTCTCTGAATTCTTATATGCATGATTTAAATATCTTTGCAAGTCTCTTTGAATATTAGTTTGGTTTGGCCTACTAGATTGATATTTCTTGCAATGGGAGAAGTGCTTAGCTTTGGGTTCAATCTTGCGGTGTGCTTTCCCAGTGATAGCAGGGGCAGCAAGGCACGTATTGTATTGTTGCCATCGAGGATAAAAAGTTGGGGTTTATATCATATTGCATGAGTTTATCCCTCTACATCATGTCATCTTGCTTAAGGCATTACTCTGTTCTTATGAACTTAATACTCTATATGCATGCTGGATAGCGGTCGATGTGTGGAGTAATAGTAGTAGATGCAGAATCGTTTCGGTCTATTTGTCGCGGACGTGATGCCTATATACATGATCATGCCTATATATTCTCATAACTATGCGCTCTTCTATCAATTGATCGATAGTAATTTGTTCACCCACCGTAGAATATGCTATCTCGAGAGAAGCCACTAGTGAAACATATGGCCCCGGGGTGTGATGGCCTGGCTTATTAGGGATGATAGAGTACTCATATCAATAAGGAATTCCTTCTTTTTCGGGAGCCCATTCGGAAAGAACTTCAAAGTTAAGCGTGCTCAGCTTGGAGTAGTTTCAGGATGGGTGACCGACCGGGAAGTTGCTCCCGGGTGCGCACGAGTGAGGACAAAGTGCGCAGAAAAGACTAGTATTGATATGTGAGGCCAATCTAGATCCCGCTACGAGTAACGACCACCGACAGGTGTGTCCGGGGCGTTACAAGTTGGTATCAGAGCCGACCCTCGCGGTTACACGGAAGTTTGTGGACGCGTGCTCGGTCCTGTTGTTCATGACGTTTGTGACCCGTCGTGGCACACGGCTTGGCACATGCATTGGACTGGATGCACAGACGTTTGTGCCAAGAGGGAACATTCCTATGGCCCGACGAGGACGTCGATTCCTCTGAGTGGGGGTGTATGTGATGGCCTCGCTTATTAGGGATGATAGACTACTCATATCAATAAGGAATTCCTTCTTTTCCGGGAGCCCATTCGGAAAGAACTCCAAAGTTAAGCGTGCTCAGCTTGGAGTAGTTTCAGGATGGGTGACCGACCGGGAAGTTGCTCCCGGGTGCGCACGAGTGAGGACAAAGTGCGCAGAAAAGACTAGTATTGATATGTGAGGCCAGTCTAGATCCCGTCACGAGTAACGACCACCGGCGGGTGTGTCCGGGGCGTTACACCGGGTCTATCTTCCATCTTATTAATCTTCAGTCAACTAGCTATCTTTTATTTTGCAATCTTTACTTTTCAATCAAAACAACAAAAATACCAAAAATATTTATCTTATTATCTCTATCAGATCTCACTTTTGCAAGTGGCCATGAAGGGATTGACAACCCCTTTATCGTGTTGGTCGCAAGGTTCTTATTTGTTTGTGCAGGTACGAGGGATTCGAGTGTAGTCTCTTATTGGATTTATACCTTGGTTCTCAAAAACTGAGGGAAATACTAATGCTACTTTGCTGCATCACCCTTTCCTCATCAAGGGAAAACCAACACATGCTCAAGAGGTAGCACCCGTAAACCGCCAGGTCCGGGCGGTCCGCAAGTGAGTCACCAAGCTCCAGCCGGGTCACATCCGGCGGGTTACACCGCGGGGTATAAGGAAAAGAAAAGAATTGCAAAGATACATACTGAAATATTTTTGGAGTTTTTGTTTTTCTAAAGAAAGCAAAACAAGAACGAGAAAAACTATTTACACGGGAAAGCTCCCAACAAACAAAAGAAGAATGATAAATCTTTTTGGGTTTTCTTTTAATACTTCAAACTACTAAAAAACTAGCTAGAAGGTAAAGTGATAAAGGCAAGGGGCCCGATCTTTCGATGAGATAATAACTATCGATTTGGTGGAGACGACTTTGACGATCCGACTACAAACGTGCACGACGTTGCGCCTTAGCAATCTCTAAACCAATCTCCAGGGGTTACTGACACTGCCAGAAGCACGATCAGCCTGACCACGAAGGTCTATTCCTGCATGCAATCAAAGAACAAGCAAGAATATGATAAAGCAATCTGAATATTGCAAATATAAATGGTGTATTGATAAAGGTGGGGATCCGTAAGCGGTCTTGGTCTGGTCGTTGGACACAAACGAAGTACACGAAGTTGCAATGGCTAACTTTTGACTAAACAAATCCCAAAGATAAAGCTACTAGATGGATCTACTTATATAGGAGCAAGGGGTGGCGGCCAAGAAGGTGGACGGACGTCCCAAGGCAACCTTGTAATGCCCAGGATGGGACTATATCTCCTACGTGTCGAGGCACGACTTAAAGATATAAGCCCATCCTAGAATGATCTCAAGTTTGGTATCTTTGCACGACTCATGTAAAAGAGGGATTAAATTGCAAAAGGAGATAGTTGGCTTACACTCGCCACTTCACACAATACATTACATAAGCAAAACATCATTCAAAACATCACAACCCGACTACGGGTGAAGATCAAAAGAAAGATACCAAAACAACATAAAGCCACAGGTCAGGATCGAATCCTAGTAGAAACCACTACTGATCGTCGAAAACGTAACAAGCATACGACCAAACTCTTCATCGAGCTCCCAGTGAAGTACTGATCCAACTCCTGCTTCATCTCTGCTGAACCTGCATCTGGTGTTGTAGTATCTGTGAGCCACGAGGACTCAGCAATCCCATAACCATGGGTATCAAGACTAGCAAAGCTTTGTGGGTAGGAAGAGGTAAAGTGGTGAGGCTGCAGCAGCGGCTAAGCATAATATGGTGGCTAACTTACGAGTACCAGAATAAGATGAGCATCTACGCAAACGGTCGCCAAAGTAGTGATCACTAAAGATCCTGAACTACATACGAGTCAAAACATAACCCCACTGTGTTCTCTTCTCGAAGTGAAAAGAGACAGTCACGGTTACTCACACAGTTGTGTGTTTTACTTAGGATCATCTATCAAGTTTTCTACAACCGGACATTAACAAATTACAATCTGCCACATAACCGCGGGCACGGCTTTCGAAAGTTCATAACCCTGCAGGGGTGTTCCAACTTAGCCCATCACAAGCTCTCACGATTAGCTGAAGTGATAAATATAATATCATCACCCCTTATCTTAGGGAGAACCGATCACGCTCGGTATCCCGGTAGCACAAGACATTTCGACAATGGTAAAACATGTCCAGCAAGACCTCCCGGTGTGTCGACACCCTGATAGTAGCCGCGCGTATCTCGTCTCAGGACAGGACCGGATGGGCGATTCTACAGGTTATACCAGATACCTCGGGTTTCCCCAAGGCGGCCCCGCAGACTCCCCGTTTGGGACCAACACCATCAGCACTGGCCCCCCCTGCTATGTAGAAAGTATCCTCGGGTACCGCTAACTCCCTATGCAATTTAATTAATTAATTAAGTTGTTATTATGAGCTAATTAAAACCAATGTTGGGCCTTGCTGGAGGAGTTTTATTCAAAGTCGAACTGTCAAGGGGTCCCCATCCACCCATCGTGTAAGGAACGCAAAATCAAGGAACATAATGCCGGTTTATCAGCGCCTAAGGTGGCATGAGTGGAACAAAACACCGAGCAAAAGGCCAAGCCTTCCACCCATGCCCAGTATATAGGTGTGTTAATAATAATTATAGATATTGTGATATTCCAACAACAAGTTACCACCTGGAACGAACTTCATCTTCACCTGCAATTAACAACGCTATAAGAGGGGCTGAGCAAGCGGTAACATATTCAAACAGTGGTTTTGCTAGGAAGGTTTCAAGGTTAGAGGTTTCATGGCAACAAGGAGAGGCTGACATAAAAGATGGGTAGCGCGACATGTAACGATAGCATCGAGACAACTAAGCATGGCAATGGTAGTAAAGGTATCCAAGGGTATGATCATCTTGCCTGGGATTCCGCAAGGGAGAAGAACGGATCCATGAAGTAGACGAAGCAACATAGTCGAGCGAATCCTCACAACTCCGGAACGAAACTGAAGCTAACAAGAAAAGCAACCGGAAAGAAGCAAACAACACGGTAAACACACAATCATAAACATGGCATACGATGCACATCCAAGTATGATGCATGTCCGGTTTAATTATGCATGGCATGGCAAAGTGCACAAACAAGTACTACAAGTTAAGTGGAGCTCAATATGCAACGAGTTGCATATTGACGAAACACCACATTTTAATTATTTAATTGACTCTCGTTTATTTACAAGACAAGATTAAATGTTTTTAACATAGCAAGAGGTGAAGCATAATAAAACTACACTATCTAGACATTTTAAATGAGGCCGGAAATGACAACAACAATTCCGTAAAATCCCCATGAGCATGTTTAGTAATTATAATGCAACAACAATTCACACATTTTAATGTTGTTAACATGACGCGGATGACATGATCAAGTTTATGCAATTTATTAAAAGTTGACATGAAGAAGATATGAAGTATTGTCACCGTGGTGGACAGAAAGGGGTGCCACGGCAATGATCCGAAAATGCCGCAAAGGCAACATCTCGGTTCCGGTAACTCGTTGAGAGTCCGGAGCAAAAGCAAAGGTGGAGTAAGCGAGTGAAACAAGATGAAAAGGTGGGGCGATCCCGTTGTCGGGTTCCCACGAGTCGGCGACGAGGCAACCGAGGAACATGACAAAGAATGATACGGGCACGGTGCACACAAGGGTAACATTTCATACAACAAAACAAGCATCTCACAGGTCATCGTCTCGGGGTTATACCTTCGAAGCGTTCGTTTCGGGGCGGTTCGAGATCGTAGAGGAAGAAGGCGTTCACGTTCGGAGAGGAAGTAGCCGTTCACGAGGTCGCCAACGAGTAATCGTTCCGTAGAGGAAAGTAGTGGTACACGGGGCGATGGTAGACGTTCGGGCGTCGAGTTCGTAGATGTACTTGGCGCATCCATCGTCTCCGGGCGACGGTAGTTGAAGTAGTGGTACTTGGCGATTCATCGTGTAGTTGTTCCCGTTCGTAGTTGTACTTGTCATCGGAGGGGTACTTGTCGAACATGCCGGTCTCGTAGTTGTACACGGTTCTTGCGGCTGCGGTCTTCACAACAAAAGGAAAAAAACAGCAAGGTGCACCGAAGGCCATGGCAACGGCAGGGCAGCACGGTCTTGGCGAGAAAGAGGCCACGACGCAGCACGGGACAGTTCCTGGCGAGCAAACTGCGGACCCCTGGCGATGCGGGCGCGGCCCTGGAGATGGAGGGAGGAGGCGCGCAGGGGCGGCTTCGAGGACGCGCAGGGCGGCGGTCTTGCTGGAGATCGACGGAGGGAGGAGGGCCCGAGGGAGAGGACCCCGAGAGCGGCGCTGGAGGACGGGCGACCTACGCCCTAGAGGGATGAAGGCGCGGCGAGGCTCGGCCTGGCCGGCCCTGGAGATGGAGGCGCGCTGCGGCGCATGAGGCAGGGGCGGCTGCGAGAGCCTGGCGAGGGCGCGGCCTTGGCGAGCGGGAGATGTGCTGGGACCTGGCCGGCCCTGGTGCGGCTCGAGGAGAAGGGCGCGGCTTCGGGGGCTCCTGGCGCGGAGGGACGAAGCCTCCGCGGGCCAGGCGCGGGGCGGCCGAGGTGCACGGCGCGCGGAGGAAGCTCCAGCGGCGACGAAGCCGCTTCGAGAGGGGGAGGAGCGAAGGAGGATCGAGGGAGAGCGGGGGGATCGGGAATGGGGAGCGGGCGAGCGAGAGGAAGGCAGAGGCTTGGCGCTGGGAGGATCGAGCGGACGAGCGAGGGAGTGCGGGGTGGCGGCGGTGTGCGGGAGAGAGGGAGAGAGCGAGCGCTGGGAGGGAGCGGTCGTCCCGCTAGGGTTAGGAGCGGTCGGGCCACGGGAGGAGTTGGGCCAATGGGCCTGAGGGAGGAGAGGCCTGGCACGGAGGGAAGATGCGCCGCGGCGGTTGGCTGAGACTGGGCCCCTTCTGCCTTTATTTTTCTGCCATCTCCCAATTACAGATAAAAAGCCAAGAAGAAGACAAAAAAAATAAGAAGAAGGAGGGGGTCAACATTTAAAAAGAAAAGAGGCCAAGAATAGGAAAAATAAAAGATGGAACATTTGTGGATGAAGTAAAATTTCAACACAATTTTTACTAAAAGGCCTCAAAGAAAGAAGTGAAGTGGAATTGGATAAAAGAAAATTGAAGAATGGTGCAATTGTGTTATAGGTGATTCCAAGGAATGGAATATTTATAAATATAGCTCCCTAATAATATTGAGAGGCTTTTATATGTTATAAAGAGAAGTCATCCTTCCCTCGATTTAAATGGACCGAAGGTCCACACGATTTATTTGGTTGAGATGCAAAAATAAATAAGACATGATGGTATGATGACATGATGCAATGCAAAAATAAATAACACAAGCACGAAGAAACACACGGGAGAACCCGAAACATCTGGAATCTTCTGGAATCTTCTGGGACGCGGTCTTCGGGCGTCACAACTCTCCCACACTAACAGAGGATCTCGACCCGAGATCCTAGAGATAGCACCGGGTAAAAACGGAAGAGGAAGAGGTAAAACAAAGTTGCTTCTTTGACAGACGAGTGAAACCAAAGAACCTTGAAAGGTTGACCAAAATGCAAGAAGAATACAACGGAGATGAACAAAGTTAAGAGCACTCCGGTAAAAGGATGAACAAGGAACATTACGAGAACCTTGTAGGTTGAAAGACATGAAGCAAGAGCTTACGAACCAAAAGAATATGAAACTGTAATGGTATGGCCAAGGAATAAGAATGACAGAATTTGGACAGCACTTCGACTGAAAATGGAAGGAATTAACAAGAACTTGAGGAGATGGAATGATACTGGATGAAATCAACAACACACAGCCTCCAGAACAATTGAAAGAATGGCACGAGGGTAAGAAAGATTCAGACAGCACTCTGGTAAAATGGACAAGCAAAGGAAAGAACATGATCTCAATAAAAACGAGATGATGGTTAAAGAGAGCAATATCACAATGCCTCCGAAATGAAAGAATAGAATATAGATCGTTGGAAAGAAAAGAACGGAGAAGAAAATGACAAGTTCTCCCACGAATGAATTGAAAGAGCATCTTTACCAAGATGGGTTGAACAGAGCTGTTGGAATTCAACAACGAAAAGAATAAGCTTGATGTGGGCTTATGGAAAACATCTCAAAATTAAGAGGTGACAACCAGCCACTAATGGAATACAATTGATTGGATTGAGATCAACAAGGAGACGATAAACTTATTTCACCGGAATGATAAATGAAGAACTTTGGTCATTTATAAGCACCATAATATCAACAATCCTTAGGGAAAGCTTTTAGGTGAAATACAACCCAAGATAACTCCAACGAATAATTAAAGGGTTGAAAAGATCTCCTGAACAAGAAAAATGATGGTTTTAAATATCCCATTCTTGACAACTTGTGAATCATGAAACATGAAGGAATTGTCAAAAATGACATAACACCATCTGAAAAGATAAGGTAGAACGGATTGCACTTGGAAAGCATGATGAAGAATGCTTGAGCTCCAACAAGAATCTTGATGAAGACTTCATGAATTAAATGATGATGAACCACCATGAAGAACTCCGGTAATGAAAGCAAGAGAAGTGAAAGATGAAAAGAATAAGATTCAAGGCCTACAATGATTTAGATGGAGCTTGGAAATGATGTAATAGAAATAACTTGGAGCTCCGGAAACCAAAATGAACAACTTAGAACCGAGAATAAGATATGATGAACAAGCTCCAGACAAAAGAATTAAATCACCTTAAAGGAATAAGAATAAGAATTATGTCATGCATCTCCTTCACCAATTAAATTGATGACAACCAAGGATTTGGCATACTACTTATTCTCGTTGGAAAGAATTAAGAGAGAACTCGCACAAGCTTGGGTAAATCTTGAACGAACCACCGGTAGGATTGTGAAAAGAACAAATGAATTAATACGAAAACAAGGAAGAGTAAACTTGAATGAACCACCGTAAGAATTAGAGACGAACGAAGAGGCATCAATGAAGCATATTTGGAGAACGAAGTTGAAAACTGAGAACGAAGAAATATTCTGAAATGATGGCCTTCGGAGGATCACAAAGAAAAGAATTCATGAAATGCTTCGGATGGGTATAAAAGAATTCCTCACAATCGGAACGATAATGAGGATGGCATGAAGCTAGAACCACAACTCATCAAGAGAACGGGTCAAAATTAAGAGAAACACTTCTCCGGTCTCCAAATGTTGAGAATGAAGACGAGAAATGCCATGAAGAATTGTTGAGCACTCCGGAATGAAGAATTAAAAAGGTTGAAACAACGATGAAAATAATTTGAAAGCGATCTTGGAGAAGGCATGTGACTGATGGGGATCATTCTTACGTCACACTTGAAAGGAATTTCAAAATAACTTCGGAAAATAATTAGAAGAGTCAGGTAAGATCCTGGGAAAAGACCTGTGGGTTAGGGCCCACTTAAAAGAAATCACCGTTGGAAAAGATTGATTAAGAGATATTGCACCGGTTGAATTAAATGGCTTGAATAAGATGACAATCCTGAAAATAGCTTGACGGGATTAAGAATGGAAACACGAATCTTCAGCACTCCGGATATGAATAGCAAGAGGAGAATGATTAATTGGTGCACCGGAATAAGAAAGCATTGTGAAATGAGGAAAAGGATAAAATCGACACCGAAATCTTGAATTACATCCACCGACAGAATTTGAGAACAAAAGAATGATGAACTTGGAGTTCTTGAGCATCTTCCTGAGAAAACACCGGATAAGAACATTGAAGGAAAAGAATGAAGAACCTCACATGAATAAAATTGATATTTCATTTGAGAATTCTTGCTCCGGGAAGAAAAAGGATGGGAGGGCGGGTAAAACAAAGATAACTTGAGATGATTGAAACAGACAAATCGTCAGATTTCTCAACGGCGTCCGTATGGAATAACTTGAAGAGAAGGCACACCGGTTGGAAAAGAATTAACATGAAGATCTTGATGATCAAGAAGGACTAGCACTCCCATAGAAATATGAGAACACCGATTAGGAAAGGTATGGAATCAACATTTGACGTCGAAGCAACTCGAATACCAGAATCAAATCAACAACAAAGGATAGATATGCAACATGATCTTCACAATATCATCCGAACAGAGAATTGAACGAATGAATTCCGTAGGTACATCAACTTGACGAGAAGCCACTTGGAAGAACAAAAGGTAAATAAAAAGGAACAAGGAACGGATAGAACAAATACAAGATAGAAGTTTCGTTCGACATATTCGTGCTGAAAGCTCATGGAACGTGTTACAAAAGGGTTTTGCAATCCCCGGATCAGCATAGCCAAGGACCCTTTAAGATGCAACTCCCGATCGGAACAAGTCCATAAAACCACTACACTCAATGTAGAACCCCGAACTTCGTATCATGCACTCGTTGGAAGAATGCCTAGAACTACTAGATGAACCCACCTATTAATTTCCGAAAGTTTCCAGTTATGCAATCAGGTGTTGGGGATACAGGGGAAGCACCGCGCACTCAACTCTAATCCTACATCCAGCTGTATCCATCCTTCAACACATAACCAGTTGTTCTCGGAAACCGTTTACCTCGGACCTTCGAAACGCATCTACTATACAAGCTATGGCAATACTCCCGAACTACCTCCCCAGTACTGGGTGATGTCGGGGTTATCTTGCCACTAACCGCATAGGAGAGTTTTTGATGTCGGCCGTCTTAAGTATTCTAGTACTGTCGCGATGGATTTGTGACGACAACAACTCGGTGCTGAACTCCCCGGGACACTGCCACAACCCCTAATGACAGGAGGCATCGAGAACAATGTTCTCGTCACAAAGACATCGAAACAATCCAAACAATACTCGCGAGATCCTAAAAAAAATTGGTGCAATTTTTGAAAGTAGAAGAGACAAGAGTAGTCGTCAGGAGTCCTCACCAGAGTGAAAAGGGATGAGAAGCAAAGAAATCCTACTCTCCGATATAAATATAGGACTCAAAACATTTTAAGTGTGTGCCTAGACTCAACCGTCAACGATTCGATCAATCAGTGGGGGCTTCTAGGTCGGAGAAGGCTCTGAATACCAACTTGTAATGCCCAGGATGGGACTATATCTCCTACGTGTCGAGGCACGACTTAAAGATATAAGCCCATCCTAGAATGATCTCAAGTTTGGTATCTTTGCACGACTCATGTAAAAGAGGGATTAAATTGCAAAAGGAGATAGTTGGCTTACACTCGCCACTTCACACAATACATTACATAAGCAAAACATCATTCAAAACATCACAACCCGTCTACGGGCGAAGATCAAAAGAAAGATACCAAAACAACATAAAGCCACAGGTCAGGATCGAATCCTAGTAGAAACCACTACTGATCGTCGAAAACGTAACAAGCATACGGCCAAACTCTTCATCGAGCTCCCAGTGAAGTACTGACCCAACTCCTGCTTCATCTCGGCTGAACCTGCATCTGGTGTTGTAGTATCTGTGAGCCACGAGGACTCAGCAATCCCATAACCATGGGTATCAAGACTAGCAAAACTTTGTGGGTAGGAAGAGGTAAAGTGGTGAGGCTGCAGCAGCGGCTAAGCATAATATGGTGGCTAACTTACGAGTACCAGAATAAGATGAGCATCTACGCAAACGGTCGCCAAAGTAGTGATCACTAAAGATCCTGAACTACATACGAGTCAAAACATAACCCCAGCGTGTTCTCTTCTCGAAGTGACAAGAGACAGTCACGGTTACTCACACAGTTGTGTGTTTTACTTAGGATCATCTGTCAAGTTTTCTACAACCGGACATTAACAAATTCCAATCTGCCACATAACCGCGGGCACGGCTTTCGAAAGTTCATAACCCTGCAGGGGTGTTCCAACTTAGCCCATCACAAGCTCTCACGATTAGCTGAAGTGATAAATATAATATCATCACCCCTTATCTTAGGGAGAACAGATCAGGCTCAATATCCCGGTAGCACAAGACATTTCGACAATGGTAAAACAAGTCCAGCAAGACCTCCCGGTGTGTCGACACCCTGATAGTAGCCGCGCGTATCTCGTCTCAGGACACGACCGGATGGGCGATTCTACATGTTATACCAGATACCTCGGGTTTCCCCAAGGCGGCCCCGCAGACTCCCCGTTTGGGACCAACACCATCAGCACTACCCCCCTGCTATGTAGAAAGTATCCTCGGGTAGCGCTAACTCCCTATGAATTTAATTAATTAATTAAGTTGTTATTATGAGCAAATTAAAACCAATGTTGGGCCTTGCTGGAGGAGTTTTATTCAAAGTCGAACTGTCAAGGGGTCCCCATCCACCCATCATGTAAGGAACGCAAAATCAAGGAACATAATGCCGGTTTATCGGCGCCTAAGGTGGCATGAGTGGAACAAAACACCGAGCAAAAGGCCAAGCCTTCCACCCATGCCCAATATATAGGTGTGTTAATAATAATTATAGATATTGTGATATTCCAACAACAAGTTCCCACCTGGAACGAACTTCATCTTCACCTGCAACTAACAACGCTATAAGAGGGGCTGAGCAAGCGGTAACATAGCCAAACAGTGGTTTTGCTAGGAAGGTTTCAAGGTTAGAGGTTTCATGGCAACAAGGAGAGGCTGACATAAAAGATGGGTAGCGCGACATGTAACGATAGCATCGAGACAACTAAGCATGGCAATGGTAGTAAAGGTATCCAAGGGTATGATCATCTTGCCTGGGATTCCGCAAGGGAGAAGAACGGATCCATGAAGTAGACGGAGCAACATAGTCGAGCGAATCCTCACAACTCCGGAACGAAACTGAAGCCAACAAGAGAAGCAACCGGAAAGAAGCAAACAACACGGTAAACACACAATCATAAACATGGCATACGATGCACATCCAAGTATGATGCATGTCCGGTTTAATTATGCATGGCATGGCATGGCAAAGTGCACAAACAAGTACTACAAGTTAAGTGGAGCTCAATATGCAACGAGTTGCATATTGACGAAACACCACATTTTAATTATTTAATTGACTCTCGTTTATTTACAAGACAAGATTAAATGTTTTTAACATAGCAAGAGGTGAAGCATAATAAAACTACACTATCTAGACATTTTAAATGAGGCCGGAAATAACAACAACAATTCCGTAAAATCCCCATGAGCATGTTTAGTAATTATAAAGCAACAACAATTCACACATTTTAATGTTGTTAACATGATGCGGATGACATGATCAAGTTTATGCAATTTATTAAAAGTTGACATGAAGAAGATATGAAGTATTATCACCGTGGTGGACAGAAAGGGGTGCCACGGCAATGATCCGAAAATGCCGCAAAGGCAACATCTCGGTTCCGGTAACTCGTTGAGAGTACGGAGCAAAAGCAAAGGTGGAGTAAGCGAGTGAAACAAGATGAAAAGGTGGGGCGATCCCATTGTCGGGTTCCCACAAGTCGGCGACGAGGCAACCGAGGAACATGACAAAGAATGATACGGGCACGGTGCACACAAGAATAACATTTCATACAACAAAACAAGCATCTCACGGGTCATCGTCTCGGGGTTATACCTTCGAAGCATTCGTTTCGGGGCGGTTCGAGATCGTAGAGGAAGAAGGCGTTCACGTTCGGAGAGGAAGTAGCCGTTCACGAAGTCGCCAACGAGTAATCATTCCGTAGAGGGAAGTAGTGGTACACGGGGCGACGGTAGACGTTCGGGCGTCGAGTTCGTAGATGTACTTGGCGCATCCATCGTCTCCGGGCGACGGTAGTTGAAGTAGTGGTACTTGGCGATTCATCGTGTAGTTGTTCCCGTTCGTAGTTGTACTTGTCATCGGAGGGGTACTTGTCGAACATGCCGGTCTCGTAGTTGTACACGGTTCTTGCGGCTGCGGTCTTCACAACAAAAGGAAAAAAAACAGCAAGGTGCACCGAAGGCCATGCCAGCGGCAGGGCAGCACAGTCTTGGCGAGAAAGAGGCCACGGCGCAGCACGGGACAGTTCCTGGCGAGCGAACTGCGGACCCCTGGCGATGCGGGCGCGGCCCTGGAGATGGAGGGAGGAGGCGCGCAGGGGCGGCTTCGAGGACGCGCAGGGCGGCGGTCTTGCTGGAGATCGACGGAGGGAGGAGGGCCCGAGGGAGAGGACCCCGAGAGCGGCGCTGGAGGACGGGCGACCTACGCCCTGGAGGGATGAAGGGGCGGCGAGGCTCGGCCTGGCCGGCCCTGGAGATGGAGGCGCGCTGCGGCGCATGAGGCAGGGGCGGCTGCGAGAGCCTGGCGAGGGCGCGGCCTTGGCGATCGGGAGATGTGCTGGGACCTGGCCGGCCCTGGTGCGGCTCGAGGAGAAGGGCGCGGCTTCGGGGGCTCCTGGCGCGGAGGGACAAAGCCTCCGCGGGCCAGGCGTGGGGCGGCCGAGGCGCACGGCGCGCGGAGGAAGCTCCAGCGGCGACGAAGCCGCTTCGAGAGGGGGAGGAGCGAAGGAGGATCGAGGCAGAGCGGGGGGATCGGGAATGGGGAGCGGGCGAGCGAGAGGAAGGCAGAGGCTTGGCACTGGGAGGATCGAGGGGACGAGCGAGGGAGTGCGGGGTGGCGGCGGTGTGCGGGAGAGAGGGAGAGAGCGAGCGTTGGGAGGGAGCGGTCGTCCCGCTAGGGTTAGGAGCGGTCGGGCCACGGGAGGAGTTGGGCCAATGGGCCTGAGGGAGGAGAGGCCTGGCGCGGAGGGAAGATGGGCCGCGGTGGTAAGATGGGCCGCGGCGGTTGGCTGAGACTGGGCCCCTTCTGCCTTTATTTTTCTGCCATCTCCCAATTACAGATAAAAAGCCAAGAAGAAGACAAAAAAATGAGAAGAAGGAGGGGGTCAACATTTAAAAAGAAAAGAGGCCAAGAATAGGAAAAATAAAAGATGGAACATTTGTGGATGAAGTAAAATTGCAACACAATTTTTACTAAAAGGCCTCAAAGAAAGAAATGAAGTGGAATTGGATAAAGGAAAATTGAAGAATGGTGCAATTGTGTTATAGGTGATTCCAAGGAATGGAATATTTATAAATATAGCTCCCTAATAATATTGAGAGGCTTTTATATGTTATAAAGAGAAGGCATCCTTCCCTCGATTTAAATGGACCGAAGGTCCACTTGATTTATTTGGTTGAGATGCAAAAATAAATAAGACATGATGGCATGATGACATGATGCAATGCAAAAATAAATAACACAAGCACGAAGAAACACACGGGAGAACCCGAAACATCTGGAATCTTCTGGAATCTTCTGGGACGTCGGTCTTCGGGCGTCACAAGCCTAAAACTAACCCTAGGTCGTACAAGGCTCATGGGCCCAAGTGGAGGTGATGCAACACCTTTGGACTTGTAGTTTGACTCGGATTCTACTGCAGGGTCCGATTGTTTCGTCGATATATCAACGCTCCGGACGAATTTGAAGGTGAATCCAATTGGGTTGGAAAGTGTACGAAATCTAGTTTCTAACAAAAAAAGAAACACCCAATTCGAAGTCCGTAAGAAGGAATTCTTGACGTTTTGAGTCAGGTATGTCTGTGTAGTCCGAATCTGGATGCAGAACGTGAGAGACTTGGACTCTATCTTCTCTTGGCCCAAAAGTGACGTGAAAGAACTTTTTGAACATCACCTAAACTTCTCTTTTTCCCTTATCTTCATATGTGGATTGTACAAATGTCCCATACACCTGGAATTAGACATGGCACAAAAGTCTGTGAAGTATTTTTGTCCCGGATGACATAAATAAATTGTTGCATAGTTTGCATTAGAAATCACCTCACAAATATACATGTATGCAATATTTTTGGTCGTATCCAAGGCAGTCATGTCCTCATCATCCTCCCTTTCTTGAAAATAAAGCCGTCCTCGGCGTTGCTTAATCTGAAATGTGGGTAAGAAAATAGACAAGGTGTACATGTTGTATATGTATATGTCATCCATTTTTTACTTCCCTTAATTTTCGCACATATGACACATGTATAGATGAGTAACTTTCGTAGTTCATAAAATATAAAGCCAAAATATTATCACAAGAAGTAGAAGGCATGAAAATATTGCGACTCAATTTGCACAAAAAAGTACAGCTCTTATTCATATCAAAATATTGACAATGTTCATCATTAAACCATCCCAACATGGTGAATAAACCTTACTTGCATGAAATTCACAGGCTACAACATGCTTAAATAAGCAAACATGCAATAAGTCATTTGACATAGAATCGTCACCAAGATTAGAGGTCATATCAAAATGATTAAACATTGGCACAATTATTTTCAAATGTATTTTATCCAAATCTGATTTATTCTCTGGTTCACATGATTCTTTTGCATCAACAGTTAATTCAATGGTTGCACTCAAAATTGTTGGTATTTCAGTTGTTTGATCACATGACGCATTCATGACAGTAACATGATTATCTAAACTAGGTGGTATGCTCAAATCAACAGGTAATTCAATACATAATATATTCAAGTTAACTAGATATGCATCATCCTCATGTGAAGCTATATCATCATTGATTTTACTGTTACCTTGTCGCAGAGACGTAGCTGATGCAGGTACGGACGATGACAATGTACCATACACTTTAGATGATGTCACGCTCACAATCGGAGGTGTGGCTGCACTAGTAGGTGCAATGGTGGAGGAACCAACCAGTGGTGGTGAGCATGAACTGGAATAGTTGTTGTTGTAGTCACACAATGCATCCTCCTATATTTGTCTCTCAAAGGTACAAGCACGAACATACATACAAGTAATGCAACGAGGAATATACTAAAATCTTGCGCGAATATCATGGTTCAAACCACCAAAAAAATCTATATATTGTATCATCCTCAGATTCTTCTATGTCACAATGATGCATATAAGATTTGAACTCTTGGTAGTAAGCATGAACAGTGTTACTTTGTTGTTTTAATTGTTCCAATTTGCAAAGCAATTCACCGCGATAGTAAGGAGGAAAAAAATGTTTTCTCATTACAGCCTTCAAATCTTTCCAAGTTGTGGGTTGGTTATCAATATTTTTCTTACAATGCACACTCCACCAAACAGAAGCAAAACCAATAAATACTCTAGTGGCAGCTTGTACTCTCTCAAGTTCAGAAAAATGATGGTGACTAAAAACATTTTCTACTTCAAGCTCCCAAGCTAGATAAATAGCAGGATTAAATCTACCCTCAAATGATGGTAAAGAAATAACCTGACCATGTGCTTGTGTGTATTGTCCCATGTCTCGTGATGGTGAAGATGTATCCGTCATCCAAGAACTTCTGTCTCCGGTACCTGTCAAGATTAGTAGAAACAAGAAACAAAATTTGAGAATAATGTTCCTATGAACTACTAGGATGTGGTGGTAAAGCGCTCACAGTAAAGCAAATAGCAATATTGTACAAGTCCTTACCATGCAGCAGGTGGTGATAGGCAACCAACGGTGTCAAATAACTCCAAAGATTGAGTAAAGCGATTGTCACGTGAACGTACGTAAACACGGTGTAGAAATATGTGGAGCTGGGTTGGCTTTATATATGGTAGCAAAAGATTAACAAAAATCAATTCAGAGATGCAAGGTTGAATAAATGCTCAACGACGGTACTGTGCTGGTCCTAGGCTAGACCGGACTAGAGACACGAGCCTAGAACACTAATGAGGTCACGGTGTAGCACAACTAGCATCAATAAAGGATACGAAGTAGCTCTGGACAGCAAGATATAAGTGAGGATCACAACAGCAGTAAAGATAATGATGAAAACATTGACCAAGCAGAATATTCAACAACTCTCTCTCCAACTTTCCTCTTAAAAAGTTTGAGCCAATTTTATAATAATTTTTTCTACAGAATGCTACTAACTCAAGCTTTCAAACACAAAAAGAATCGCTCAATTCCGAGTTGATATGAGGTGTCAAAAAATTCTAAAACTGGCCTGAAAAACTGGAACAAGCTGTGTTCGCGAACTTCGGAGGGCAAAAAGACATATTTAGAAGTCGATTTTGATGTTTGAAATATTGAACTAACTCCTACAACTATTCAGATGCGGCTCATTGCTAGCTTTAATTTCAGTACTTGTGGAGCCAAAACGGACTTCGTATGAGGAAGATATGCCTGTTTTACTGAACAGTGCACAAAACAGATTTCAATCCGAATTCAACTACGAGATTGACTCTAAAAGATCCGATTGTTTTCTTTTTTCCTTTTTTTTCTCCTCACACTTTTTTTTTCTTTTTTTCTTTTTTTTCTCACACTTTTTTTCTTTTTCTTTCTCTCCTTTTTTTTAAACTTTTTTTCTCTGTCTTTTTTTTCTTTCTCCCTATTTCCAAGACAAACTATATAAGATGCAGATTGGATCAAGCAAAGATGCGAACCAACTCAAGTATGATCTGTCTTTTTTTTCCGAGACCTACTCAGGCAAGAAAACATGAAACCGAAACTAGATGGATCTCGAAAGCCAATCTAAAATGAAAAGAACTCGGATTGGTGGTGGATATGTGGTGGTAGAATATGGCAGCGGTGGTGGTATATGGATACGGATTGGTGGTGGTATATGGCAGTAGCGATGAAGATGTTGCGGGGGCGGCGTGACAACTTATGACCAGAATTCGAAACTCTGAAAGACTAGACGCTAAGACCAGCAACTTGACACGATGATGCAACCGCAAATTCAACTAAGCAAACACAGAAAAGATTATGCAATGACTCAGACTGGTTCGGATATGATGAACTAACCCTAATTTTTTGTTTTTGGCTTTTTCGTGGACTGTAGGTATGACGAACAAACTCCATCTAATCTACGAAAAACTGTAAAATCTCACCGAGCAACCTGAAAATCTGATACCACTTGATAAAGGCGAGGGGCCCGATCTTTCGATGAGATGATAACTATCAATTTGGTGGAGACGACTTTGACGATCCGACTACAAACGTGCACGACGTTGCGCCTTAGCAATCGCTAAACCAATCTCCAGGTGTTACTGACACTGGCACAAGCATGACCAGCCTAACCACGAAGGTCTATTCCTGCATGCAATCGAAGAACAATCAAGAATATGATAAAGCAATCTGAATATTGCAAATAAAAATGATTTATTGATAAAGGTGGGGATCCGTAAGCGGTCTTGGTCTGGTCGTTGGACACAAACGAAGTACACGAAGTTGCAATGGCTAACTTTTGACTAAACAAATCCCAAAGATAAAGCTACTAGATGGATCTACTTATATAGGAGCAAGGGATGGCGGCCAAGGAGGTGGAAGGACGTCCCAAGACAGCCTAAAACTAACCCTAGGTCGTACAAGGCTCATGGGCCCAAGTGGAGGTGATGCAACACCTTTGGACTTGTAGTTTGACTCGGATTTTGCTGCAGGGTCAGATTGTTTCGTCGATATCTCAACGCTCCGTACGAATTTGAAGGTGAATCCAATTGGGTTAGAAAGTGTACAAAATCTAGTTTCTAACATAAAAAGAAACACCCAATTCGGAGTGCGTATGAAGGAGTTCTTGACGTTTTGAGTCAGGTATGTCTGTGTAGTCCGAATCTGGATGCAGAACGTGAGAGACTTGGAATCTATATTCTCTTGGCCCAAAAGTGACGTGAGAGAACTTTTTGAACATCACCTAAACTTCTCTTTTTCCCTTATCTTCATATGTGGATTGTACAAATGTCCCATACACCCGGAATTAGACATGGCACAAAAGTCTGTGAACTATTTTTGTCCTGGATGACATAAATAAATTGTTGCATAGTTTGCATTAGAAATCACCTCACAAATATACATGTATGCAATATTTTTGGTCGTATCCAAGGTAGTCATGTCCTCATCATCCTCCCTTCCTTGAAAATAAATCCGTCCTCGGCATTGCTTAATCTGAAATGTGGGTAAGAAAATAGACAAGTTGTACATGTTGTATATGGATATGTCATCCATTTTTACTTCCCTTAATTTTCGCACATATGACACATGTATAGATGAGTAACTTTCGTAGTTCATAAAATATAAAGCAAAAATATTGTCACAAGAGGTAGAAGGCATGAAAATATTGCAACTCAATTTGCACAAATAAGTGAAGCTCTTATTCATATCAAAATATTGACAATGTTCATCATTAAACTATCCCAACATTGGTGAATAAACCTTACTTGCATGAAATTCACAGGCTACAACATGCTTAAATAAGAAAACATGCAATAAGTCATTTGACATAGAATCGTCACCAAGATTAGAGGTCATATCAAAATGATTAAACATTGGCACAATTATTTTCAAATGTATTTTATTCAAATCTGATTTATTCTCCAATTCACATGATTCTTTTGCATCAACAGTTAATTCAATGGGTGCACTCAAAATTGTTGGTATTTTAGTTGTTTGATCACATGACACATTCATGACAGTAACATGATTATCTAAACTAGGTGGTGTGCTCAAATCAACAGGTAATTCAATACATGATATATTCAAGTTAACTAGATATGCATCATCCTCATGTGAAGCTATATCATCATTGATTTTACTGTTACCTTCTCGCAGAGACGTAGCTGATGCAGGTACGAACGATGACAATGTACCATACACTTTAGATGATGTCACGCTCACAATCGGAGGTGTGGTTGCTCTAGTAGGTGCAATGGTGGAGGAACCAACCAGTGGTGGTGAGCATGAACTGGAATAGTTGTTGTTGTAGTCACACAATGCATCCTCCTGTATTTGTCTCTCAAAGGTACAAGCACGACATACCAGTAATGCAACGAGGAATATACTGAAATCTTGCGCGAATATCATGGTTCAAACCACCAAAAAATCTATTCATTGTATCATCCTCAGATTCTTCTATGTCACAATGATGCATGTAAGATTTGAACTCTTGGTAGTAAGCATGAACAGTGTTACTGCGTTGTTTTAATTTTTCAATTTGCGAAGCAATTCACGGCGATAGTAAGGAGGAAAAAATGTTTTCTCATTACAGCCTTCAAATCTTTCCAAGTTGTGGGTTGGTTATCAATATTTTTCTTACAATGCACACTCCACCAAACAGAAGCAAAACCAGTAAATACTCTAGTGGCAGCTTGTACTCTCTAAGGTTCAGAAAAATTATGGTGCCTAAAAACTTTTTCTACTTCAAGCTCCCAAGCTAGATAAATAGCAGGATTAAATCTACCCTCAAGTGACGGTAAAGAAATAACCTGACCATGTGCTTGTGTGTATTGTCCCATGTCTCGTGATGGTGAAGATGTATCCGTCGTCCAAGAACTTCTGTCTCCGGTACCTGTCAAGATTAGTAGAAACAAGAAAGAAAATTCGAGAATAATGTTCCTATGAACTACTAGGATGTGGTGGTAAAGCACTCACAGTAAAGCAAATATCAATATCTTACAAGTTCTTACCATGCAGCAGGTGGTGATAGGCAACCAGCGGTGTCAAATAACTCCAAAGATTGAGTAAAGCGATTGTCAGATGAACGTACGTAAACACGGTGTAGAAATATGTGGAGTTGGGTTGGCTTCATATATGGTAGAAAAATATTAGCAAAAATCAATTCAGAGATGCAAGGTTGAATAAACGCTCAACGACGATACTGTGCTGGTCCTAGGCTAGACTGGACTAGAGACGCGAGCCTAGAACACTAATGAGGTCACGGTGTAGCACAACTAACATCAATAAAGGATATGAAGTAGCTTTGGACAGCAAGATATAAGTGAAGATCACAACGGCAGTAAAGATAATGATGAAAACAACTACCAAGCAGAATATTCAACAACTCTCTCTCCAACTTTCCTCTTGAAAAGTTTGAGCCAATTTTATAATAATTTTTTCTACAGAATGCTACTGACTCAAGCTTTCAAACACAAAAAGAATCGCTCAATTCCGAGTTGATATGAGGTGTCAAAAAATTCTAAAACTGGCCTGAAAAACTAGAACAAGCTGTGTTCGCGAACTTCGAAGGGCAAAAAGACCTATTTAGAAGTCGATTTTTATGTGTGAAATATTGAACCAGCTCCTGTAACTATTCAGATGCGGCTCGTTGCTAGCTTTAATTTGAGTACTTGTGGAGCCAAAACAGACTTCGTATGAGGAAGATATGCCTGTTTTACTGAACAGTGCACAGAACAGATTCTAATCCGAATTCAACTACGAGACTGACTCTAAAAGATCCGAATTTTTTCTTTCTTCCTTTTTTTTTCTCCTCACACTTTTTTTCTTTTTTTATCTCACACTTTTTCCTTTTTCTTTCTCTCCTTTTTTAACCTTTTTTTGTGTCTTTTTTTTTCTTTCTCCCTATTTCCAAGACAAACTAGATAAGATGCAGATTGGATCAAGCAAAGATGCGAACGAACTCAAGTCTGATCTGTCTTTTTTTTCCGAGACCTACTCAGGCAAGAAAACATGAAACAGAAACTAGATGGATCTCGAAAGCCAATCTAAAACGAAAAGAACTCGGATTGGTGGTGGATATGTGGTGGTAGAATATGACAGCGGTGGTGGTATATGGATACGAATTGGTGGTGGTATATGGTAGTAGCGATGAAGATGTTGCGGCGGCGGCGTGACAACTTATGACCATAACTCGAAACTCTAATAGACTAGACGCTAAGACCAGCAACTTGACACGACGATGCAACCGCAAATTCAACTAAGCAAACACAGAAAAGATTATGCAATGGCTCGGACTGGTTCGGATATGATGAACTAACCCTAATTTTTTGTTTTTGGCTTTTTCATGGACTGTAGGTATGACGAACAGACTCGATCTAATCTACGAAAAACTGTAAAATCTCACCGAGCAACCTGAAAATCTGATACCACTTGATAAAGGCGAGGGGCCCGATCTTTCGATGAGATGATAACTATCGATTTGGTGGAGACGACTTTGACGATCCGACTACAAACGTGCACGACGTTGCGCCTTAGCAATCGCTAAACCAATCTCCAGGGGTTACTGACACTTCCAGAAGCACAATCAGCCTGACCACGAAGGTCTATTCCTGCATGCAATCGAAGAACAAGCAAGAATATGATAAAGCAATCTGAATATTGCAAATATAAATGATGTATTGATAAAGGTGGGGATCCGTAAGCGGTCTTGGTCTGGTCGTTGGACACAAACAAAATACACGAAGTTGCAATGGCTAACTTTTGACTAAACAAATCCCAAAGATAAAGCTACTAGATGGATCTACTTATATAGGAGCAAGGGGTGGCGGTCAAGGAGGTGGAAGGACGTCCCAAGGCAGCCTAAAACTAACCCTAGGTCGTACAAGGCTCATGGGCCCAAGTGGAGGTGATGCAACACCTTTGGACTTGTAGTTTGACTCGGATTCTGCTGCAGGGTCAGATTGTTTCGTCGATATCTCAACGCTCAGACGAATTTGAAGGTGAATCCAATTGGGTTGGAAAGTGTACGAAATCTAGTTTCTAACAAAAAAAGAAACACCAAATTCAGAGTCCGTATGAAGGAGTTCTTGACGTTTTGAGTCAGGTATGTCTGTGTAGTCCGAATCTGAATGCAGAACGTGAGAGACTTGGACTCTATCTTCTCTTGGCCCAAAAGTGACGTGAGAGAACTTTTTGAACATCACAGAAACTTCTCTTTTTCCCTTATCTTTATATGTGGATTGTACAAATGTCCCATACACCTGGAATTAGACATGGCACAAAAGTATGTGAAGTATTTTTGTCCTGGATGACATAAATAAATTGTTGCATAGTTTGCATTAGAAATCACCTCACAAATATACATGTATGCAATATTTTTGGTCGTATCCAAGGTAGTCATGTCCTCATCAAAAAGACAAAAAGAAACAGGAAATATTTTTGGGTTTTCTAAAATTTTCAAACACACAAGAAGAAAGCGAGAAAACCAAACTAGAATGGATAACACTATTAAAAAGTATGAATACCGACAACTGGAATGAATGTGTGAACATGAATGTAATGCCGGTGAGAAATACGTACTGCCGACAAGCTTAGGCTTTTGCCTAAGTTGATCTAGGCCACTGTTGGGGAACGTAGTATTTCAAAAAAATTCCTACGATCACGCAAGATCTATCTACTAGATGCATAGCAACGAGAGGGGAGAGTGTGTCTACGTACCCTCGTAGACCGAAAGCGGAAGCGTTTATCAACGCGGTTGATGTAGTCGTGCACCTTCACGATCCGTACCGATCTAGTACCGAATTTACGGCACCTCCGCGTTCAGCACACGTTCAGCTCGATGACGTCCTCGCCTTCTTGATCCAGCAAGACGGGCGAAGTAGTAGATGAGTTCCGGCAGCACGACGGCGTGGTGATGGTTGTTGATGAAGAACAATCTCTGCAGGGCTTCGCCAAGCACTGCAGAAACTAGACGGAGGATAAACTAGAGGGTCGGGGTTGCCGGCACACGGCTTGGTGTATCTTGATGTGTCTTGGGTGCTAGCCCTACCCCTCCATTTATATGTTGAGCCCTGGGGTCGAAACATGGAGCAAAAGCCTCCTCAAAGTCGGTTTTGCCCGAAAGGAAAGAGTCCCACTCAGACTCCAGGGCTAGACGCCAAGGTTCCCGGCGTCTACCCCCTAGAAGCCAGGTTCCTGGCGTCTAGCCTCTGGTCTCCGCAAAACTTCTTTTGCACTTTCCTAAAGCCTCGTGGGCTTTCCCCTTTGGCCCAAATAAAGTGTTTTCCTACCCAAACATTTCGGGAAACATCCGGAACCCCTTCCGGTGAATTCCGGAACCCTTCCGGAGGTCAAACACTATTATCCCATATATTAATCTTTATCTCCGGACCATTCCGGAGTTCCTCGTCATGTCCGTGATCACATCCGGGACTCCGAATAACATTCGGTCACCAACATACATAACTCATTAAATACTATATCGTCAACGAAAGTTTAAGCGTGCGGACCCTACGGGTTCGAGAACTATGTAGACATGACCGAGACATCTCTCCGGTCAATAACCAATAGCGGAACCTGGATGCCCATATTGGCTCCTACATTTCCACGAAGATCTTTATCGGTCGAACCGTATAACAACATACGTCGTTCCCTTTGTCATCGGTATGTTACTTGCCCGAGATTCGATCGTCGGTATCTCAATACCTAGTTCAATCTCGTTACCGGCAAGTCTCTTTACTTGTTCCGTAATACATCATCTCGTGACTAACTCATTAGTCATTTGCTTGCAAGGCTTATTATGATGTGCATTACCGAGAGGGCCTAGAGATACCTCTCCGACACTCGGAGTGACAAATCCCAATCTTGATCTATGCCAACACCACAAACACCTTCGGAGACACCTGTAGAGCATATTTATAATCACCCAGTTATGTTGTGACGTTTGATAGCACACAAGGTGTTCCTCCGATATTCGGGAGTTGCATAATCTCATAGTCATAGGAACATGTATAAGTCATGAAGAAAGTAATAGCAGTAAAACTAAACGATCATAGTGCTAAGCTAACGGATGGGTCTTGTCCATCACATCATTCTCCTAATGATGTGATCCCATTGATCAAATGACAACTCATGTCTATGGTTAGGAAACATAACCATCTTTGATCAATGATCTAGTCTAGTAGAGGCACACTAGGGACACTTTGTTTTGTCTATGTATTCACACATGTACTAAGTTTCCGGTTAACACAATTCTAGCATGAATAATAAACATTTATCATGATATAAGGAAATATAAATAACAACTTTATTATTGCCTCTAGGGCATATTTCCTTCAGTCTCCCACTTGCACTTGAGTCAATAATCTAGATCACATCACCATGTGATTAACACCAATAGTTCACATCACCATGTGACTAAGACCCATAGTTCTCATCGCCATGCGACCAATACCCAAAGGGTTTACTAGAGTCAACAATCTAGTTCACATCGCCATGTGATTAACACCCAAAGAGTACTAAGGTGTGATCATGTTTTGCTTCGTGAGAGAAGTTTAGTCAGCGGGTCTGTTATATTCAGATCCGTATGTATTTTGCAAATTTCTATGTCTACAATGCTCTGCATGGAGCTACTCTAGCTAATTGCTACCACTATTAATACGCATACAGATTGATACTTAGAGTCATCTGGATTAGTGTCAAAGCTTGCATCGGCGTAACTCTTTACGACGAACTCTTTATCACCTCCATAATCGAGAAACATTTCCTTAGTCATCCAGTTACTAAGGATAATTTTGACCGCTATCCAGTGATCTACTCCTAGATCACTATTGTACCTCCTAGCCAAACTCATGGCAAGGTACACAATAGGTTTGGTACACAGCATGGCATACTTTATAGAACCTATGGCTGAGGCATATGGAATGACTTTCATTCTCTTCATATTTTTCTGCCGTGGTCGGGCTTTGAGTCTTACTCAACAAGAACTCCTTCTTTGACTGATCCATTTTGAACTACTTCAAAATCTTATCAAGGTATGTACTCATCAAAAGTCTTATCAAGCATCTTGATCTATCTCTATAGATCTTGATGCCCAATATGTAAGCAGCTTCACCGAGGTCTTTCTTTGAAAAACTCCTTTCAAACACTCCTTTATGCTTTCCAGAATATTCTACATTATTTCTGATCAACAATATGTCATTCACATATACTTATCAGAAATGTCGTAGTGCTCCCACTCACTTTCTTGTAAATACAGGCTTCACCGTAAGTCTGCATAAAACCATATGCTTTGATCACATCATCAAAGCGTATATTCCAACTCCGAGATACTTGCACCAGTCCATAGAAGATCGCAGGAGCTTTGCACACTTTGTTAGCACCTTTAGGATCGACAAAACCTTCTGGTTGCATCATATACAACTCTTTTTGAGATATCCATTCAGGAATGCAGTTTTGACATCAATTTGCCAGATTTCATAATCACAAAATGCGGCAATTGCTAACATGATTCGGACAGACTTAAGCATCGCTAAGGGTGAGAAAGTCTCATCGTAGTCAACTCATTGAACTTGTCGAAAACCTTTCGCAACAAGTCGAGCTTTGTAAATAGTAACATTATCGTCTGCGTCAGTCTTCCTCTTGAAGATCCATTTATTTTCGATGGCTTGCCGATCATTGGGCAAGTCAACCAAAGTCCACACTTTGTTCTCATACATGGATGCCATCTCAGATTTCATGGCCTCAAACCATTTCGCGGAATCTGGGCTCATCATCGCTTCCTCATAGTTCGTAGGTTCATCATGGTCTAGTAACATGACTTCCAGAACTGGGTTGCCGTACCACTCTGGTGCGGAACGAACTCTGGTTGATCTACGAAGTTCAGCATAAACTTGATCTGAAGTTTCATGATCATCATCATTAGCTTCGTCACTAATTGGTGTAGGAATCACTGGAACTAGTTTCTGTGATGTACTACTTTCCAATTCGGGAGAAGGTACAATTACCTCATCAAGTTCTACTTTCCTCCCACTCACTTCTTTCGAGAGAAAACTCCTTCTCTAGAAAGGATCCATTCTTAGCAACGAATAACCTGTGATAGAAGGTGTACCCAATAGTCTCCTTTGGGTATCCTATGAAGACAGATTTCTCCGACTTGGGTTCGAGCTTATCAGGTTGAAGCTTTTTCACATAAGCATCGCAGCCCCAAACTTTAAGAAACAACAACTTTGGTTTCTTGCCAAACCATAGTTCATAAGGCGTCGTCTCAACGGATTTAGATGGTGCCCTTCTTTAACATGAATGCAGTTGTCTCTAATGCATAATCGAAAACGATAGTGGTAAATCGGTAAGAGACATCATAGATCGCACCATATCTAATAAAGTACGATTACGACGTTCGGACACACCATTACGTTGTGGTGTTCCAGGTGGTGTGAGTTGTGAAACTATTCCACATTGTTTTAAATGAAGGTCAAACTCGTAACTTCAAATATTCGCCTCCGCGATCAGATCGTGGAAACTTTTATTTTCTTGTTATGATGATTCTCTACTTCACTCTAAAATTTCTTTGAACTTTTCAAATGTTTCAGACTTGTGTTTCATCAAGTAGATATACCCATATCTGCTCAAATCATCTGTGAAGGTCAGAAAATAATGATACCTGTGGCGAGCCTCAACACTCATTGGTCTGCATACATTGGTATGTATGATTTCCAACAAGTCAATTGCTCGCTCCATTGTTCCGGAGAATGGAGTTTTAGTCATCTTGCCCATGAGGCATGGTTCGCAAGCACCAAGTGATTCATAATCAAGTGATTCCAAAAGTCCATCACTATGGGGTTTCTTCATGCGCTTTACACCAATATGACCTAAACGGCAGTGCCACAAATAAGCTGCACTATCATTATTAACCTTGCATCTTTTGGCTTCAATATTATGAATATGTGTATCACTACGATCGGGATCCAACAAACTATTTTCATTGGGTGTATGACCATCAAAGGCTTTATTCATGTAAACAGAATAACAATTATTCTGTGACTTTAAATGAATAATCGTATTGCAACAAACATGATCAATCATATTCATGCTCAACACAAATGCCAAATAACATTTATTTAGGTTCTACACTAATCCCGAAAGTGTAGGGTGTGTGCGAGGATGATCATATCAATCTTGGAACCAATTCCAACACACATGCCACTTCACCTTTAACTAGTCTCTGTTCATTCTGCAACTCTCGTTTCAAGTTACTAATTTTTGCAACTGAACTGGTATCAAATACCCAGGGGTTGCTATGAACACTAGTAAAATACACATCAATAATCCGTATATCAAATACACCTTTGTTCACTTTGCCATCCTTCTTATCCGCCAAGTACCTAGGGCAGTTCCACTTCTAGTGACCATTTCCTTTGCAGTAGAAGCACTTAGTTTCAGGCTTGAGTTTAGCTTTGGGTTTCTTCATGGGAGTGACAACTTTCTTGTCATTCTTCTTGAAGTTCCCCTTCTATCCCTTTGCCCTTTACTTGATACAAGTGGTCTTGTTAACCATCAACACTTGATGCTCTTTCTTGATTTCTACCTTCGCCGATTTCAGCATTGCGAAGAGCTCGGGAATTACTTTCGTCATCCCTTGCATATTATAGTTCATCACGAAGTTCTACTAACTTGGTGATAGTGACTAGAGAACTTTGTCAATTACTATCTTATCTGGAAGATTAACTCCCACTTGATTCTAGTAATTGTAGTACCCAGACAATCTGAGCACATGCTCACTGGTTGAGCTATTCTCCTCCATCTTGTAGGCAAAGTACTGTCACAGGTCTTATAACTCTCGACACGGGCATGAGTATGAAATACTAACTTCAACTCTTGGAACATCTCATATGCTCCGTCGCGTTCAAAACGTTTTTGAAGTCCCGGTTATAAGCCGTAAAGCATGGCGCACTAAACTATCAAGTAGTCATCATACCGAGCTTGTCAAACGTTCATAACGTCTATATCTGCTCCTGCAATAGATATGTCACCTAGCGGTGCATCAAGGACATAATACTTCTGTGCAGCAATGAGGATAATCCTCAAGTTACAGACCCAGTCCGTGTAAATTGCTACCATCATCTTTCGACTTAGTTTTCTCTAGGAACATGTAAAAAATAAACGGGGAGCAACATCGCGAGCTATTGATCTACAACATAGATATGCTAATACTACCAGGACTAAGTTCATGATAAATTAAAGTTCAATTTAATCATATTACTTAAGAACTCCCACTTAGATAGACATCCCTCTAGTCATCTAAATGATCATGTGATCCAAATCAACTAAACTATGTCCGATCATCACGTGAGATGGAGTAGTTTTCAATGGTGAACATCTTATGTTGATCATATCTACTATATGATTCACGCTCGACCTTTCAGTCTCAGCGTTCCGAGGCCATATCTGCATATGCTAGGCGCGTCAAGTTTAACCCGAGTATTCTGCGTATGCAAAACTGTCTTACACCCGTTGTATTTGAACGTAGAGCCTATCACACCCGATAATCACGTGGTGCCTCAGCACGAAGAACTTTCACAACGGTGCATACTCAGGGAGGACACTTGTACCTTGAAATTTTGTAAGGGATCATCTTATAATGCTACTGTCGTACTAAGCAAAATAAGAAGCATAATAAGATAAACATCACATGCAATCAAAATATGTGACATGATATGGCCATCATCATCTTGTGCTTTTGATCTCCATCTTGAAAGCACCGTCATGGTCACCTTCGTCACCGGCACGACACCTTGATCTCCATCATAGCATCGTTGTCGTCTCGCCAACTATTGCTTCTATGACTATCGCTACCGCTTAGTGATAAAGTAAAGCAATTACATGGCGACTGTATTTCATACAATAAAGCGACAACCATATGGCTCCTGCCAGTTGCCGATAACTTTACAAAACATGATCATCTCATACAATAACGTATAACTCATCATGTCTTGACCATATCACATCACAACATGCCCTGCAAAAACAAGTTAGACGTACTCTACTTTGTTGTTGCAAGTTTTACGTGGCTGCTACGGGCTTAGCAAGAACCGTTCTTACCTATGCATACAAAACCACGACGATATTTTGTGAAGTATGTGCTGCTTTAACCTTCACAAGGACCGGTCATGCCACACTTGATTCAACTAAAGTTGGAGAAACTGACACCCGCCAGCCACATGTGTGCGAAGCACGTCGGTGGAACTAGTCTCGCGTAAGCGTACGCGTAATGTCGGTCCGGGCCGCTTCATCCAACAGTACCGCCGAATCAAAGTATGACATGCTGGTAAGCAGTATGACTAGTATCGTCCACAAATCACTTGTGTTCTACCCGTGCATATAATCTACGCATAGACCTGGCTCATGATGCCACTGTTGGGGAACGTAGTATTTCAAAAATTTCCTACGATCACGCAAGATCTATCTACTAGATGCATTGCAATAAGAGGGAGAGTGTGTCTACGTACCCTCGTAGACCGAAAGTGGAAGCGTTTATCAACGCGGTTGATGTAGTCGTGCACCTTCACGATCCGTCCCGATCTAGTACCGAACGTACGGCACCTCTGCGTTCAGCACACGTTCAGCTCGATGACGTCCTCGCCTTCTTGATCCAGCAAGACGGGCGAAGTAGTAGATGAGTTCCGGCAGCACGACGGCGTGGTGACAGTTGTTGATGAAGAACAATCTTTGTAGGGCTTTGCCAAGCACTGCAGAAACTAGATGGAGGATAAACTAGAGGGTCGGGGTTGCCGGCACACGGCTTGGTGTATCTTGATGTGTCTTGGGTGCTAGCCCTACCCCTCTATTTATATGTTGAGCCCTGGGGTCGAAACTTGGAGCAAAAGCCTCCTCAAAGTCGGTTTTGCCCGAAAGGAAAGAGTCCCACTCGGACTCCAGGGCTAGACGCCAAGGTTCCCGACGTCTACCCCCTAGAAGCCAGGGTTCCCGGCGTCTAGCCTCTGGTCTCCGCAAAACTTCCTTTTGCACTTTCCTAAAGCCTCGTGGGCTTTCCCCTTTGGCCCAAATAAAGTGTTTTCGTATCGAAACATTTCGGGAAACATCCGGAACCCCTTCCGGTGAATTCCGGAACCCTTCCGGAGGTCAAACACTATTATCCCATATATTAATATTTATCTCTGGACCATTCCGGAGTTCCTCATCATGTCCGTCATCACATCCGGGACTCCGAATAACATTCGGTCACCAACATACATAACTCATTAAATACTATATCGTCAACGAACGTTTAAGCGTGCGGACCCTATGGGTTTGAGAACTATGTAGACATGCCCGAGACATCTCTCCGGTCAATAACCAATAGCGGAACCTGGATGCCCATATTGGCTCCTACATATTCTACGATGATCTTTATCGGTCGAACCGTATAACAACATATGTTGTTCCCTTTGTCATCGGTATGTTACTTGCCCGAGATTCGATCGTCGGTATCTCAATACCTAGTTAAATCTCGTTACCGGAAAGTCTCTTCACTCGTTCCGTAATAAATCATCTCGTGACTAACTCATTAGTCATTTGCTTGCAAGGCTTATTATGATGTGCATTACCGAGAGGGCCCAGAGATACCTCTCCGACACTCGGAGTGACAAATCCCAATCTTGATCTATGCCAACACCACAAACACCTTCGGAGACACCTGTAGAGCATCTTTATAATCACCCAGTTACGGTGTGACGTTTGATAGCACACAAGGTGTTCCTTCGGTATTCGGGAGTTGCATAATCTCATAGTCATAGGAACATGTATAAGTCATGAAGAAAGTAATAGCAGTAAAACTAAACGATCATAGTGCTAAGCTAACGGATGGGTCTTGTCCATCACATCATTCTCCTAATGATGTGATCCCATTGATCAAATGACAACTCATGTCTATGGTTAGGAAACATAACCATCTTTGATCAATGAGCTAGTCTAGTAGAGGCATACTAGGGACACTCTGTTTTGTCTATGTATTCACGCATGTACTAAGTTTCCGGTTAATACAATTCTAGCATGAATGATAAACATTTATCATGGTATAAGGAAATATAAATAACAACTTTATTATTGCCTCTAGGGCATATTTCCTTCGGCCACGACTCAAAGTATCCCTCTCCTGGGTACTGAGGTGGATCCTGAGGGTTCCATTGGTTTGCGAGCTCCTGAGGCTCCCACTGAAAGATAGGCTCGCAATAAGGATCAAGGGCCGGTGCTGGCTCATGCACCATTGGCGGTGGAAGCCCCCAGGATCAGTAGATGTCATCGGGCCAAATAGTGTACTTGCCTGAATGAATATTAAACAAACAAGGAGCAAGCAAGATAATAGTCTGGAAAGTATTCTGACTGAATATGAAATTATAAATAAGCTTCTTTTCCTTATCAGAACGAATGAATTTATGTGCTACCATGCTGTCATAATCTAAATAAATAGTGGGTAGCAGTTTCTCCTCTTTTTCAAAATGCCTAATGGGTATCTCAAAGCGTTGAGCAAGGCGAGTGGCGAAAATACCCCCGAATATAGGACCCTTAGTATGGTTCAAGCTCAATCGTCTAGCAACCATAGCACCCAAACTGAGTTCTATCGCGAAGTAAAGCATGGCACAAAATGGCAAGGTGAGGGGTACTGAGGCGTCCACTCTCTCCATGACCAACCAAACATCTCCCGGCAAATAATGAATAGTAACGTAAAATAGGAAAATATAAACTGACAACTCTCGCTTCTGACACCATTCTCCTTTCCCCTATGGTAACTGCATCAATAAAAATCTTCCACGTCTCTAGGACGTGGTTCTTTGACGCTACCTTCCTAAGGTAGTTTGCATACCTCACAAAACTCATAAAGGTTCATCTCCTTATGCTCATCATATAAATCAAATTCTACCATGGGTGCTGATCTTCTAGCATGAAAATGAAAATTTTGCACGGAATTATTTGTTAAGAGAAGATACTGATCACACTGGTCGTGGAGGAAGTCGGTGATGCCGACATTTTTAGCCAAATAATAGAAATCTTCATAGATTCTGGACGCTTGTAAGAATGCATCACATGGCCATTCACATGCCTGAATCTCCATGGTACGAGAAAGATTATACTTGGGCTTGTCCTTCTCCTTATTCTCCTTTGCCTTGGACCCCGGCTCGAAGAGCCTCTCAACAATCTCCTCATCTTTTTCTTACTCTGAAAAATTCTGAAACTTTTAGTGACTCAAAATAAAGGTGAACCAAACTCAACAAAAGTGATAGCAACTACTCCTACTAGTGCCTAGAGGCTATATCATGCATCAGAACTGCTTTGGACCATATGAATTTGACATGCAAGCTCAAGAACAAGGTCACTACGGCAACAAAAATTTGCAATAAATAAAGCACTAGAACAAAAACAAATTGGACCATTGGAGGAGTCACATACCGAAGAACAATCCCCCAAAACAGTTTTACACATGATGGATTGAGAAAGGAGATGAAAATGGCAGCAAGATGAGCTAGAACACGGGTTTGAGCTGGTGGATGATTTTTCTGGAGGAAGAAGGAGAGGATGGGTGCTGGAATAACTGGAGGGGGGCCACATGGGACCCACAAGGACAGGGGGCGCGTCCAAGGGGTAGGGGCGCACTCCACCCTTGTGGCCCACTGGTGCAGCCCCCTGGTGCATACTCAGTGCCAAAAATCTTAAAATATTCTAGAAAAAATCATATTAAATTTTTAGGGCATTTGGAGAACTTTTATTTTCGGGACATTTTTTTTGCACGGAAAATTCAGAAAACAGACAGATAATACTATTTTTTCTTTATTTAATCTAAATAATAGAAAGTAAAAGTTGAGTACAGAAGGTGATGTTCTCTGAATCCATCCGTCTCATGCTCATCAAAAGGAATCCATCAATGAGGTTGATCAAGTCTCATTAACAAACTTCTTTCGAATAACATAAAACCGGAGAATTTTCGAATAACACTAGGTTACCTCAATGGGGATATGCATGTCCCCAACAATAATTATATCATATTTCTACTTAATAGTAGGAAGAGGGAATTCAAAACCTCCAATAGTGATAGTAAAAAAAATTCCAATAGAATTGACGATATTGACCTGAGGTTGTTTCTTCGGAAAGTGTATTGTATGCTCATTACCATTTACATGGAAAGTGACATTGCCTTTGTTGCAATCAATCACAGCCCCTGCAGTATTCAAAAAGGGTCTACCAAGGATAATTGACATACTATCGTCCTCGAGAATATGAAGAATAACAAAGTCCGTTAAGATAGTAATGTTTGCAACCACAACAGGCACATCCTCACAAATACCGATAGGTATAGCGGTAGATTTATCAGCCATTTGCAAAGAAATTTCAATAGGTGTCAACTTATTTGATTCAAGTCTACAATACTGATGTAGGTTGGAACCCTAGATGGCCGATCTTTAACGAAATGGAGAGGATCCCACAAAGAACACGATGAACACGGGGAGAAAACTCAAGGGAAAACACTCAAGAACAAGTCCAATCACACATCCACTAGACAATCAAACACACAAGATCACAAGGTACATGAAAAACAAAGGGAAAGATACAAGGTAAAGTTCATCTCCGTGAGGAGGTCTTGAATCTGCGAAGGATCTCCCCGTTAGGGGTCTTGAATCAAAGGTGGATCTTCTCCGTAGAGGGGCCGCGGTCTCTCTCGTGGAGTAGATCTGTAATGGATGAGCAAAACTCTATCTCACATATGAGCTAAACCAATGCTAACCCTAAAATGGTGGAGGTGGAGGAGTATATATAATCTAGGGCCACCAAGGGGTAAGTGAGGGGCGAAAGGGATACATGGGCCTCGCGCCCAAACACTGTGCGCAGACAGGTACCGGTCGTCCGCTGGACACAGGACGTCCGGTGGCTCGGGAGGGACCGGACGTCCGGTATCTCTCGGACTTCTGGTATTTTCCGCTATTTGGGTTCTGTGAAGGATGTCACGGACGTTCGGTGGCCGCCGGTCGTCTGGTCGCCTAGGACGCGTCGGACGTCCGGTGTGTAGCGGACGTCCGGAGCCTGTAGCTTGCAGCAGCTCCATTTCTTCTGTCTTCTCTTCCACGCTTCCCTCGCTGATGGTGTAGGTGATCCTTGTCGCTTGCACTCCTCCTCATCATCCGTGAAGCTCCGACAATACCTATGCATGCACAAGAGTGGAGTGTCAAGTAGTATACTGTAATGCCACGGATGTAATTCTTTCCCTTTTGGGTAATATATAATATCTCTGGCTTCATCACTTCCATTACGGATTCTTTGTCTTTCGGGTTTTCGTCGTTTTGTCGTGTGCGTGTGTTCATTCATTCATATCATGTAGTCATGTGCATCGCATTGCATTTGTGTTGTCGTTGCATCCGGTCCCACTCGTTCCTTCCCGTTGTCCGTTTCGCGTTCCAGAGCTCTCTCACGTGTCCGTGGCGTCCCCGAGGCCTACTTTGGTGTTTGGCCGTGTAATGTTACCGGTTTGGCGCGAGACTTGTCGTGTGTTGTTGTTTTGGTATGTGTAACCCGCCTGTCAAATCTCGTCGCGTTTGGATTTCGTTTGGTGCTCCAACAGTTATTCTCGTGGGCTGAAAGTGCCTCCACTTTGAGGCCCAAGACACCCCTCCAACAGCCCACCAAACCAGCCCAAACCCCTCCCTTCATCTAGGCCATCCAATTCTGATCGCGTGGCCGAAAACCACACCTCATTTGGACAACCCTAGCTCCTTGTGCCTATATATTTGTCCACTTCCCCATTTTTTGCCCTAAAAAAAACCCTAGTAGTCATCCCCTTCCTCCAGCCTTCTTCAACCTCTAGCCGCCGGAGATTCGCCGGAGTTGATAGAGGCAAAGGTGTCCCATCTTTCGATGAGATGGTGGCTATCGTTTTGGAGGAAATCGACTTTGACGATCCGACTACGAACGTGTGAGGACGTCACGCCTTAGCAATCGCTAAACCAACTCCGAGAGGTTATTGACCACGCCGGAGCACGATCAACCTGACCACGAAGGTCTGTTTCCTGCAGGCAAACGAAGAACAAGCAAGAAACCGAGATTGCAATCTGGATATTGCGAATTCAAGAGGAAAGCTTTATTGATCAAGTGGGGTTCTGTGACGTCTTGGTCTGGTTGTTGAACACAAACGAAGTACGCGAAGTTGCAGCTATGGCGAACTTTAATCTAAACAAAACCCAAAATCTAAACGACGCCCTAAGGGCTGTATATATGAGGGAAAGAGGGGGGAATTTCGTGGCCCTTGGTGGAGGGGTCCGAAACCAACCCTAACTCTTGTTTCCCCACACATACGGACTCTAAAAACGACCTATACTCAAGTATTTCGAAATTACATGGGCCTGGCCCAATAATAAGGTGACGCAGCACCTATAATAGCCTCTGGACGAAATTTATGAAGTGGCATCTTGTATATTTCGTCCAAGGCTTCTCGCACTCATTATGGTGGCTTCAAAGTCCTGAAATCATCCATTGTAACTCCATTCTTGTCCCCCTTGCGCACGCCATCATCTCCATGCTTGATCTTGCTCCAATGTTCATCCTTCTTGTCCAAGCTAGGCCCTTCATTTGTAAGCAAGACAAATGTATCCAATTTAGGCAGCATCATATTCTCATGAACATTACATTCATTACCAAGAAATGAAAGTACCTGGTAATTTAATTGGCGTGCGCGAGCTCTAGTAATTGGTCCTGTATATGTGTCAGTTGGAGCTGTGGGTGTAACCTTGTTAGTGATGTCCTCATCAGGAGTTCCTCTCCACCTCGCCGCCGGTCCGGCCTCCGCCACCGCGCCGACCCCGCGCCGCCGGCCGGCCACCTCACCGGGCCCTCCTCCCAGCCAGGGCCGCGCCGCCCTCCTCCAACTCCGGCGCTCCGCCGCCAAACGCTCACCGCCGCCGGCCTCAGGCGGGCTTGCCGCGCCTCCAAGCCGCCGGCCTCGCCTCTCCTCCCGCCGAAGCTGAGCCCTCCGCCGCCGGTCCGGCAGGCGCCGCCGCCGGGCGCCTCCTCCCGCCGGCCCCCCAGGCCGCCCTTCTCCCGTCGCTGGTCGAGCCGAGGCACCGCCCCGCGCCGCTCGGGAGGCCGAGCCGCCGCCGCATCGGGGAGGCCCGATCCCGATCCTCCAGATCGGATCGCCTCGCCTCCGCCTAACGGGCCGAGCCCCGCAGGCCCGTTGACCCTCTTCGCCCGGTGGAACCGCCAGGGGCCCGATCCGCTCCGCTTCGCCCGGTTGCCTGATCCGCTTCCCCGGACCCGACCCGCATCGCCCGTTGACCGCCGCCCGGTTGACTTTGACCAGATCTGGAGGTTGCCTCTTTTTCTCTAAGTCCTGAGATTTTTAGTGTCTGATGCTATTTTCAAACGGTGATAACTTTTTGTGCGTTGGTCTGATTTGAGTGAATGATATGTCAAATTGTTCGTGGAGACATGTACTACATTTTGTTCCATTATGCCATACATGTTTGATTTCATCTAGATGCTTAAATATCTGTTGCAAGAGTGCATCTTGATAAAAACTGTTGTTAGTGTTGTTTTTCATGCCATCTTTGCAATGTGATAACTTTTTGCATGTTTATCCAAATGAAGCAAATGAGATGTCCACGTGTTCGTCTTGTCATGCTCTACATGTTGATTGCTTAGATCTTTCATGAATTGGAGGGTAATCCCCAAGAACAAGATGAGCACAAAGGGAAGAACACAAGAGAAACACTCAAGAACAAGCCCAAATTACACATCCACTAGACTCACATACACACAAGATCCACACAGGTACAAGAACAACAAGGGGACCATGGATACATGATAGAGTTCATCCCAATCCTATCAGGAGAGAGGTCTTGATGATCCTATGATGGGGATCCTTCCCTAGATGGGGTCTTGAATCCACTAGGGATCTTCTCCAAGATGGCGGTCTTGGACTCCAATGGAGTAGTCTCTCTCTCTCAAGAGGAGAAGGTAGGAGCAAAGCTCACATACAAATGAGCTATCATATTTGCTGCCCTCTAAATGAGCTAGGTGGGGGTATTTATAGTCTAGGGGCGAAATAAGAGGTGGAGATGGGTACATGGGCAAAAGCCCAACAAGGCACGTAAGCCCTCGGATTGGTCCGGGCACCCGAGGGTCCTAGGCCCGGGAACCCGGAGGACGGTTGGGCGCAGGCGGCCGGGCACCCGGGGGCCAAGGTCGGGCACCTAGGGGTGGCGGAGGCAGCGTCGGGGTGGTGCGGGCACCCGGGCCCTCCATGGCCGGGCACCCGGGGCCGGCTAGGAGCGGTGCCAGGGGAGTGGCCGGGCCTTCGGGGCCAAAGTGCCCGGGCACCCGGGGTGTCCAGGACTCCTTCTTCTCTCGTGTCGTGCGTCCATCTTCCTTCTCCTCCTCCGTAGGTCTCCGGTGAACTTGGTGATCCCTCCGTGCTTTCTCGTGACGATCTCAGAAGTACCTAAGAATGCATAACGTTTCGAGGTGAGTTAGTGACCAAGTACAAGGGATATTCATGTAAATCTGGAAGAGGAGCGGGTTCACCTTAAGTCCAGTAGGTTCACTTGGGGCTTGAGGTGCTATGACAGTGTACATGGAGATAGCTGTAGGATGCTCTGCATCAGGAAAGATCCGACCTCGGATCAAAAACCTCATCACCATTGAAACGGTAGTCGTGAACGGACTTGTAGTTGGACGAAGTTGAGGGCATGTCGCAATCCAAGTACTCCAAGGTGTCTACGGTGTGTGGTACATGCAAAATGAGCAAACACAAAGTACACTTGGAAATACAATGTTTAGTGCTCACAAATTGTCCATTATGTAAGAATGAGTCCGTGTGACAAGGTACATGAAGCTTAGCAAGATGATATAGTGTGAGATGTAAAGCATTCATGTGATCAAATGCATTTGTGGTGCACACAAAGGTGTTGTGAATGTGATAAATGCAACCATTATGCAAAATGATGTCATAGTGTGATGCTTTATCAAGAGCATGAACATGGCAATGGATGCTCAATATGTGTATGTTATCATGCAATTGATGGAGGACAAGATGATCATGATGTATGAATATGCCATCAAGAAAGATCACAACAAATTTGCTAAGGAAATGCACAAGCTCATATATCATGGATGACATGGGAATACAAGATGCAACAAGGCAATCATAATGTGAGTCAACCCATGCGCAAGATGCAAATTTGTTATGGGAATGATATGTCCATGGAGCATGGCATGTGAGCACACAATCAACAAATATGAAGGTTTTGGTGCAATGTGTCAAAGGAGTTTTGATATACCAATGCTCGATGTCGTGGCAAGAGTGGTAGACCGGTGGTGCATGCATATGGTCCATCTTCAATGTCAGTCCTCCATCCCGTTGATGTATCATGTAGACAACAAGAAGGGAACAACAATGAAAGTATGGCCCATCCAAAATGCATATGTGAGGATGGCTCACAAAGAAGGAATTCACCTTATGTATGTTCTCGAAGATGTTGGTGTCGCGCAACGTGTATGCCTTCACATGCCCAAGATGCCTCGTGATGGTACCGCCTTATGAATCCTTCATAATGAAAGAACATGACAAACACTTGGAAAAACAAATGAGGTTAGCCGGAATGCAAAACCTAGCATTCGTGCGAGAAAATACCCAACAAGTGCTTGCATCATTCTTATCATAAGAAAGTACAAGGGTGTGCTGCATGGTATGTAGGCATAAGATGCGAGAACAACCAAGTGCAATAGGCTCAATCAAGCAAGTATGCATCACAAGAAGGGTGTCAAAGTCTTCGAGATCAACAAGCATAGCACGGTTGCACTCATTATAAGTGAAAATGAGAGATGCAACTACTGGAGACAAGTGACAATGATCAAGATATATCATGTGAAATGCATGAACATATATGTCATCAACCCAAGAAAGCAAGTAAGAGTGGAACATGGGTGATGCAATATAGCAAGCAATCATAGCAATCAAGTCAAACAAGCTAGTAGTGCAAAGATGCAACGTACTAGAGGTAATCACGACAAGCATGTCATGTGTGCAAATTGTAGGCATGAATAATGCACATGGCATAGCACAAGCATGAAAGCAAGATATGAGCAAAATAGGATCAATGTATCGGCGAGAGGCCATATGTAAATAGCAATAGGGCATCATGACTCTCCCAACACAACAAGCATCAATAGCGTGGGGCACAAAGAAATCATGGTAGTAGCTACAAGTATCTCCACCAAGCATGCAAATACACATATAGGTAGCATAATGGTGAATCATGTGTAACGGCAAGAAAGGGTCACAATTGCATGGCAAAGTCATATTAAGAGGTATAGCATGAAAAGTGAACACGATAATATGGGCATAAGATGACAAATGGTAAATAACCCATAGTCGTGTGAGAGCCAAGGAAAAGAGATGCGCGTAGTGGTTGCGCGAAGAGAACGGTGGTAGCGACAATCCACAGGATCCCAAATCATCGTTTCTCTCAAGAGCTCGTTTTGTAACTCATGGGATTGTGAGGTTGACAAATGTTCATGAGTACCTACACAAAATAAAGACAAAGGAAAAATTGTGTGTGCATGGTATATGTACACATCATCCATCATGATGCGCATGTGCATGTGTTGGTTAGCACAAAATAGCCAATGCTCAAATAAATGAGATGCGTGATATAGAAACATGTCATCCATCATGAGAGGTTTGTTGTTATGTATAGCATAATGGAGACTCGAATTGTCTAATGCATCACACGAAATATGTAGAGCATTGTTATTCATGGAATGCATATGGTGCACACAATCATGGTAATCATGCAAGGTATGGAATGCATCAAGATCTCCTAGTATGTATGAGGAAACTATGGGGGTCTCCTCATGAGCATCAATGGAAACATCACATGGAGAATATTGATAACATCCAAAACAATGCATATACGGAACAATGTGAGCATGGCATGGCATAGTTGATGAATTGCGCAAATCATGTAAAGGAAGCATGGCAATATCATCGCAAGAGAAACACAAGCCAATGACCATCATCTTGTCATCTATGCCACAAGTGAAAATGGGATTTACTTTAATGGGGCATGCATAGGTACTATGTTGAGATTGAAATGATACAATATGTGAGATCTCACTCATAACATATGACAAGTTCAAAGGATTATCAAACATGATGTGACCAAAAGAATTTTCACATGATATCCTATGGAGCATAGCATCACAACTAGGCAACTCAACATGCTCATCATCATATTCATCATAAATAGGTGAGTCATGACTTTAAGAAGTCGCACTAGCATGAAGCATGGGAATAGGTGTGTCAACATCATGCAAGCAATCATTGGTAAGATAGTCCACTAGTGGGACAAGAGAAGCACCATTACCCATGTTACCTTTAGAGCTTCACTCATGTGTTGTAGGTGAGGTTGAAACTTGATGGGGGTGCATCTTTTCCACCATGGCCATCGGGCTTTCCATTGGCGGGATGGACTCGTCAAGGATTGGCGCGTCGTCATGTAGGAGACCTAGCACCAAATAAAACACTATCAGAGTAGAGGTTAAGTCGTTAGAAATCATAGTGGCCTCACATGCCCTCTCAACTACCTCACTCACTAAGTGGTGTGGCTCACTCTCTCCCTCTTGGATGCTCTCACTCGTATGGTTGGTGGAGTCACTCAAATGGCTCTCAACCTCACATAGGATGTGTGACATGCTCTCATGTGTGGGGCTAGTGGTGGTCATACTCATTGATGAGGACATGGCTAGCACAGTTACACCCACAACCCCTGCTACTATACCTATTGGACCAATTACTAGAGCTCGCGCATGCCAGTTAAATTATCAGGTACTTTTGTTTCTTGGTAATGTTTCTAATGTTCACGAGGATGTGATGCTGCCTAACTTAGATCTATTTGTGTTGGTTATAGTTGAAGCACCTAGCAAGGACAAGAAGTATGAACACTGGAGCATGATCAAGCACTATGATGAAGGCGCGCGCGAAGGGAGCAAGAACGGAGTTTCTAGAGGAGATTTCTACACTTTGAAGCCACCATGATGACATACAAGAAGATGGACAAAATATACAACATGTCTTTCATAAAATTCGTCCATAGCTTATTACTGGTGTTGTGTCACCTTAGTTTTGGGCTAGGCCCATGAATTTTCGAAATACCTCTCATTTGGTTTTTTAGAGCCCATATTGTAGGGGAAACGACTTAGGAGGTGTTTTAGTCCCACCTTGCCAAGGGTGGACAAAATACCCTCTCTTTTCCCCTATAAATACAACCCTTAAGGCACCGTTTAGACTTGGGGTTTTATTTAGTTAAAAGTTAGCCATTGCTGCAACTTCGTGTACTTCGTTCGTGTCCAACGACCAGACCAAGACCGCTTATGAAATCCCACTCTTATCAATACTTCATCCATATATGAAATATTCAGATTGCTTATCAAATTCTTGTTTGTTCTTCGATTGCTTGCAGGAGTAGACCTTCGTGGTCAGGTTGATCATGCTCCGACGTGGTCAATAACCTCTCAGAGTTGGTTTAGCGATTGCTAAGGCGCAACGTCGTGCACGTTTGTAGTCGGATCGCCAAAGTCGTCTCCACGAAATCGATAGTTATCATCTCATCGAAAGATTGGGCCCCTCACCTCTATCAAGTGGTATCAGTTTTTAGGTTGCTCGGTGAGATTTTTTCAGTTTTTCTTAGTCTAGTTGCATTTGTTCTTCATACTTAGAGTCCAAGAAAAAGCCACAAAAAACAGTTAGATTAGTTCATCCGTGTCCCAGACAGTGTGAGCCTTTTTCGCTATTACTATTTAGTTTTTGCATTGTTGAATTTACGGTTGCATCGTGTGTCGAGTTGCTAGTTTTGGTGTCTAGTCTTTTAGAGTTTCGAGTTCTAGTCACGTATTGTTCACGTTGTGTCCGTTCACACCATCATCCACTTCATTGTCATCTTCCGCTACCACTGTTTTGTTCACCGCCATCATCACCATCCATCCATTGTTGTTGTTCGTCGCCGTCTTGGAGCATCATTCGTCTCTGATGAGGACATGACTAACATGGTTACACCCACAGCTCTAACTGACACATATACAGGACCAATTACTAGAGCTCGCGCACGCCAATTAAATTACCAGGTACTTTCGTTTCTTGGTAATGATTCTAATGTTCATGAGAATATGATGCTGCCTAAATTGGATACATTTGTCGTGCTTACAAATGGATACATTTCTTGGATGAACATTGGAGCATGATCAAGCATGGAGATGATGGCATGCGCAAGGGGAACAAGAATGGAGTTACAAGTGATGATTTCAGGACTTTGAAGCCACCATAATGAGTGCGAGAAGCCTTGGACGAAATATACAAGATGCCACTTCTTAAATTTCGTCCAGAGGCTATTATAGGTGCTGTGTCACCTTATTATTGGGCCATGCCCATATAATTTCGAAATACTTGAGTATAGGCTGTTTTTAGAGTCTATATGTGTGGGGAAACTAGAGTTAGGGTTGGTTTCGGACCCCTCCACTAAGGGCCACGAAATTCCCCCCTCTCCCCCCATATATACAGCCCTTAGGATGTTGTTTGGACTTTGGGTTTTGTTTAGATTAAAGTTCGCCATAGCTGCAACTTCGCGTACTTCGTTTGTGTTCAACGACCAGACAAAGACGTCACAGAACCCCACTTGATCAATAAACCTTTCATATTGAATTCGCAATATCCAGATTGCAATCTCAGTTTCTTGCTTGTTGTTCGTTTGCCTGCAGGAAACAGACCTTCGTGGTCAGGTTGATCGTGCTCCGGCGTGGTCAATAACCTCTCGGAGCTGGTTTAGCGATTGCTAAGGCACGACGTCCTCGCACGTTCGTAGTCGGATCGTCAAAGTCGACTTCCTCCAAAACGATAGCCACCATCTCATCGAAAGACGGGACACCTTTGCCTCTATCAAGTGGTATCAGATTTCCAGATTGCTCGGTGAGATTTTACAGTTTTTCGTAGATTAGATCGAGTCTGTTCTTCATACCTACAGTCCACGAAAAAGCTAAAAAAAAGGAGTCCGGAGACCCCCGTGCGGTTTTTAGGCCAAAATTTCGACAGGTGAAAATATTTTTCCCTATCCTATTTTTAGGCTTTTCTGAGTCTTTTGAGACCCGTGCCATCATATTGTTTTTTTACCGCACTTTTTCGTCGTCGCTGCCCTGTTTCCGAAAAAACAATCGTCAAAAAAATTTCGTGCCTATCATCTGAGTTTGACTTGGGAAGAGTTTTGAGACACTCGCCATTATAGTGATTTTCGGCATCAAAAAAAAACTGGAGCGCAATTTTTTTTTCAGAGTGTGTTGTCCCCTTGATTACGTGCAGCGCCGTGATTTTGTTAGTGTTCTAGGCTCGCGTCTCTAGTACGGTCTAGCCTAGGACCAGCACAGTACCGTCGTTGAGCGTTTATTCAACTTTGCATCTATGAATTGATTATTGCTGACCCTTTTTGCTACCATATTATAAGCCTTCCCAGCTCCACATGCATCTACGTCGTGTGTTTGACTCTCCCTGGTAATTGTTTTATCCAAGCTTTGAGAGTTTTGACTACCACGGTTGCCGATCACCACCTGCTGCTGGGTAAGAACTGGTAAGAATTTGAGATTTGCTTGTCGGATTTGTGACACCCGCCACCACCACCACCACTTGTTAGTAGTCTGTAGGATCATATTCTTGTGTGTTTCTATTGCTGCTAACCATGCCAGGATCACAAGCCGACGAGACTGACTGGGAGAACTTGACGAACAAGGAGCTTCATGATAAGATTCAGCAAATGATGAGTGGACAGGTGCAAGATGTGCTAAACAGATTTGAAGAGTCCATGGAGAAGATAGATGGCATGGAGAAGACGTTTGAAACAAAGCTCGATAACAAGTTTGTTGAATTGCTTTCGCGTTTTCCACCACCACCGACCACTGCAGCTGTCGCACCTCTACAACAACAACAACAACATCGCCTTCCAAATCAAGTGGGACGAGCACATCGCCTTCCCCTTGAGCCTAGTCAAACTTCTGGTGCCACTGTTGATGTTTCTGTAGCTCCTGCTGCTACTGCAGAGGTGGAGGACCATTACGAGGATGAGGTTGACCAAAATCAGAACTACGTGCAACCACCAGCACCACCACCACCATGTCGTCCTCATGCATATCATCGCAACGGTAGGGTTGCACCACCACCTGAGGTACATGACCATCTTCCTAAACTGAAATTGAATATTCCACCATTTGAGGGTAGATATGTTCCTGATATATATCTTACTTGGGAGTTAGAAACTGAACAACGTTTTACATGTTTACGATATCCCGAGGAGAGACGTGTTCCTGCTACTGTTTGTGCTTTCAGTAGTTTTGCATGTGTTTGGTGGTCTGAACATTGTAGATTATATCCTATTCCAGCTACTTGGGCTACTTTGAAAACTGCTATGCGTACTCGTTGGGTTCCACCATATTATCAACGTGAATTACTTCAAAAATTGCAGCGCTTAAGACAAGGAAAAAATTCTGTAGAAGAATATTATCAGCAATTACACACTGGCCTGATTAGATGTGGTATTGTTGAGGAGAATGAAGCTATGCTTGCACATTTTATGGGTGGATTAAATAGAGAGATTCAGACCATTCTAGAGTATAAGGATTATAATAATATCACTTGTTTATTCCATCTTGCTTGTAAAGCTGAACGTGAAGTGCAGGATCGACACGCATTGGCGCGGACTAACTTTTCTGCAAGTCGACCGTCATCATGAACACCGCGTGCATCCTCTACTTCCACACATTCTACTGCACCGACACCTCCATCAGCTGTTACCTCCAGCTGTGATACAAGGAAGCAGGCACAACCACCATTATCTGCCAAGAGCACACCTATTGGACCTGCACAGAGTTCTTCTTCTTCCATGGCATCAACAGGGCACACCAGTGATATTATTTGTCGTCGTTGTAAGGGAAGAGGACATTTTGCGAGAGAATGCAAATCTCAGCGTGTGATGATTGCTACTAAGGATGGTGGATATGAGTCCGCTAGTGACTATGATGAGGAGACTTTGGCTCTTATTACACGTGAAGAACACGGTGGAGACGATTCTGATCATGAGACGCAATACATGGCTCCTCAAGATGCTGACAGGTATGAATGTTTAGTTGCTCAACGTGTTTTGAGTGTGCAGGTTACACAAGCTGAGCAAAATCAGAGGCATAATTTGTTCCATACAAAGGGGGTTGTGAAGGAACGTTCTGTTCGCGTGATCATAGATGGAGGGAGTTGCAAAAACTTGGCTAGCATGGAGATGGTGGAGAAGCTATCTCTCACCACAAGACCACATCCACATCCTTACTACATCCAATGGTTCAACAACAGCGGCAAGGTTAAGGTAACACGTACTATTCGTGTGCATTTTAGTATCTCTACATATGCTGATTA
>LR738713.1:259263691-259296360 GCA_902687465.1 Secale cereale | reverse complement strand
AAAAAAGGCATACTGTGTTGGTGTTTGATCTGATTTTGCGGGGAGTTTTCGAGGGCGTTTGACTGCAAAAAAAGACAACAACAAGGAAAGAGCACTTGCGTTGATAGTTTGGATCTTGGAAAGAAAAAAAAAGGTGGAGAGAGAAATTGCCTGGGTGCTCACGCGAGGGAGAACCTTACAGACAGTACGCTGATTTGTTTGGTGATAGGCAGTTCTGAAAAAACAAATCAAAGATTACGTGACAAGTACTAGTACCAGTTTTTTCCCAAACAGTTGAGCTTTTGTTTGGAACGTCGTACAATTCCTTTGGACTATGCAAGTGTTCAGTTTCGTCTGTCCACTGCCACGTGAATTTTCATTTGTGTCTTAGGCTCGCGTCTCTAGTGAGTCTAGCCTAGAACCAGCACTCGACCACTTTGAGCGAATTTTCAGCTTGCATTAATTAACATGGTTGTAGCATTTTTTTCACATATATAAAGCCAACCCAGCTCCACATATTTTCTACACCGTGCATACATATGTTCACCTGACAATCGCTTTATCAACTTTGAGAGTTATTGACACCGCTGGTTGCCGGTCACCACCTGCTGCATGGTAAGAACTTGTAAGACTTTGATATTTGCTATACTGTGAGCGTTTTACCACCACATCCCAGTAGTTCATAGGAACATTATTATTGGATTTTGTTTCTTGTTTCTACTAACCATAACAGGATCTAGAGTCAATTCATGGGCTTTGTCGATCGCGGGAGACATGCCACAACCTATGCAAATTCCACAACGATCACGAGAGGTGCATAAACATCCAAATGCACATGATCAGGTTATTGTTCCTATACCATCATTTAATGGCCATTTTAGACCTGCATTATATATTGAATGGGAGTTCGACATAAACAATATATTTGCTTCCCATAATTTTGATGAACTTAAAAAAGTTAAGGTTGCGGTTGGTTCTTTCACTAGTTATGCTTTAGTTTGGTGGAGTGAATATTGTCGGTTATACCCTAATCATGTACCTACTAATTGGGATGATTTAAAACTTGTGATGAGAGATAGATTTGTCGATGTTTATTATACTCGTGGCATAATTAAAAACAACAACATTTGAAACAAGGTAGTGACACCATAACAAAATATTATGTTGATTTATGAACTACTTTGTTGCACTCCTTTTTAGAGGAAAGTGAAGATGATTTTATGGATAGATTTTGGGGAGGATTAAACCGTGATATCCAGGAGATGGTAATTCATGAAGAGTGTTATCCTATGGACCATTTGTTTTGTCTTGCTTGTAGTGCTGAACAGGAAATAAAACGACGTGTTGTCCATAAGGAGAATAAGCGCCAGGTGCACATTCCAAGAGATGATATGGTTGTTCCTTCCACTACTAGGCATACTATGACAGACACATCCATTGTTGTGAGGACTACATCACCTCCACCATGTGACACATCACCTCCGAGAGTGCCTACATCATCTGAGTTGATCATAAGAGGTAATGACAAAGGTACCGATATTCCACCTCCACATGAGTATGATGAATGCCTTGTCAATTTAAATGAACCATGCGATGAGCTATCCACTACTTTGATCACACCAACTATTTTAGAGGAATATGTTTGTGATTTGACTTTGCCATGTGATCAAACAATTGTGAGTGAACCAATTAAATTAACTATTGATGCGAAAGAACCATTTGAATCAGGGAATAAATTAGATTTGGATCAAATACATGTGAAAATAGTTGTGCCAATGTTTAATCATTTTGATATGACCTCTAATCTTGGTGATGGTTCATCAAGGTTGGGATGGTTTAATGATGAGCATTGCCAATCTTTTGTAACGATTAAGAACTTCACTTATATGTGCAAATTGAGTTGCAATATTTTTATGCCTTTGACTTTCTGTGACAATATATTGGCTTTAAATTTCACGACTTTGGAAGGGTGCTCTTGTATAACTGTGTTACATGTGCCACAACTGAGATCAGTAAAAATGGATGACATATACATATACAACATGTACACCTTGTCTCTTTTGTTAGTCATATTTCAGATTAAGCAACGCCGAGAAGGGGAGGATGATGAGGACATGGCTAGCACAGTAACACCCACAACCCCTGCTACTATAGCTATTGGACCAATTACTAGAGCTCGCGCACGCCGGTTAAATTATCAGGTACTTTCGTTTCTTGGTAATGTTTCTAATGTTCATGAGGATGTGATGCTGCCTAACTTAGATATATTTGTGTTGGTTACAGTTGAAGCACCTAGCATGGACAAGAAGTATGAACACTGGAGCATGATCAAGCACTATGATGAAGGCGCACGCGAAGGGAGCAAAAACGGAGTTTCTGGAGGAGATTTCTGCACTTTGAAGCCACCATGATGACATACAAAAAGATGGACGAAATATACAACATGTCTTTCATAAAATTCGTCCATAGCTTATTCCTGGTGTTGTGTCACCTTAGTTTTGGGCTAGGCCCATGTATTTTCGAAATACCTCTCATTTGTCATTTTTAGAGCCCATATTTTAGGGGAAACGACTTAGGAGGTGTTTTAGTCCCACCTTGCCAAGGGTGGACAAAATACCCTCTCTTTTCCCCTATAAATACAGCCCTTAAGGCACCGTTTAGACTTGGGTTTTATTTAGTTAAAAGTTAGCCATTGCTGCAACTTCGTGTACTTCGTTTGTGTCCAACGAACAAACCAAGACCGCTTATGAAACCCCACTCTTATCAATATTTCATCCATATTCGCAATATTCAGATTGCTTATCATATTCTTGTTTGTTCTTCGATTGCTTGCAGGAATAGACCTTCGTGGTCACGTTGATCGTGCTCCGGCGTGGTCAATAACCTCTCGGAGTTGGTTTAGCGATTGCTAAGGCGCAACGCCGTACACGTTTGTAGTCGGATCGTCCAAGTCGTCTCCACCCAATCGATAGTTATCATCTCATCGAAAGATCGGGCCCCTCGCCTCTATCACGCATCCTCTCATAGGAAATGCACTTAATGTCACATATGGTGGAGTCACTCATTTCACTCATGTGGTGGTGCGATGTAGGGTGGAACCCTAGGTGGCCGATCTTTCACGAAAAGGAGGGATCACAAGGACGAACACGAGGGGCACGAGGAAAAAACACAAGAGGGACAAGAAGAAAACGCTCAAATCAACAAGTTTAGGTCACACAAATTCTAGATCCGGGAACACAAAGAATGATACACGATACACGATCAACTAAGGACGATACAAGTAGCGGTAGTCATCTCCGTGAGGAGGTCTTGATGTTCTTCTCCGTGAAGGAGGTCTTGAATCCGGGTGGATCTTCTCCGAGGAGGCCGCGGTCTCGTGGGAGAGGAACCACTAAGGTTTTAGGTGAGCTAACACAAAGCTAACCCTAGAAAGTATGGTTGGAGTCCTTTATATAAGCTAGGAGGGGCGAAGGGGTACATGGGCCTCGGCCCAAGGTCATGCACGCAGGCACGGTTCTGATGATCTGAATGTTGGTCCGGATGATCCGGGCTTTGGGGGTCCGGATGATCCACGGCGGCGTCCAGATGATCCGGCCGGGTCTTTTCTGCAGCGGGAGGTCCGGATGTCCAGGTCCTGGTCCGGACATCCTGGTGCGGCCGGATGATCCGGGTCCGAGTCCGGAAGATCCGGCTTCGGCGAGGTAGCTTCGGGTGTCGGGGCGCACATTATCCGGATCGTCCGGGCGGGGGTCCGGATCGTCCGGATCATCCGGCCAGTCTGAGACATGGCAGATTTCTCCTCTGTCTTCCTTCTTCGATTCCTCTTGTTCCTTGGTTTCTCCATGGTTGCTCTCGAGGTACCTGAGTATGCATAGAGTTTCTGATGAGGATAGCAGCCATGTCTCGTGTGAATCGAAACAACGTAGAGAGAGCAGTGAAGTCACCTCGGTCTCGAGAGCTCGTGCTCGAGCGCGTGTCATAGGTCCACTTGGCACTTGGTGAGACGATGCTAGGTCCATGGGGATGACCTTGGGATGCTCCGCATCATCTCCCCTCCATTGGGAAAGATCCGACCTCGGATCGAAATATTCATCACCATGGAAAGGGGAGAGGTCCTTGACGTTTAAGACATCGCTCACGTTGTACTTGCCGCGTGGAATGTCGATCTTGTAGGCATTGTTGTTGTAGCGTGCTAGCACCTTGAAGGGTCCGTCGGCCCGAGGTAGTAGTTTGCACTTGCGCTCATTGGGGAAACAGTCCTTGCGAAGATGCAGCCATACGAGATCTCCCGGGTGGAAAACCATTGGTTTCTTGTTGGCGTTGAGCTTGGAGGCTAGGCGATGTACTTGCCGCTCGATCGTTGCCCTTGTATCTTCATGCACCTTCTTGAGGTAGCTTGCTCGAGCACTTGCGTCCAAGTTGATGCGCACTTGTAGAGGTAGAGGTAGGATGTCCAATGGGGACAACGGGTTGAAGCCGTAGACAACCTCGAAGGGGGACTTGTCGGTAGTCGAGTGTCTTGCGCGGTTGTAGGTGTACTCGGTGATGGGCAAGCATTGCTCCCATTCCTTGATGTTCTTCTTGATCAACACACGAAGAAGCGTCGAAAGTGTGCGGTTCGTCACTTTTGTTTGGCCGTCGGTTTGTGGGTGATATGCCAAAGAGAAGAGAAGCTTGATGCCTAGTTTGGCGCATAGAGTCTTCCAAAAGTAGCTCAATAACTTGACGTCCCGATCCGACATGATAGTCTAGGGTACTCCATGTAGACGAATGATTTCCCTACAAAAGAGATTTGCCACATGTGAAGCATCGTCGATCTTGTTACAAGGAATGAAATGAGCCATTTTAGAAAATCTATCCACGACAACAAACACGGAATCCTTTCCATTTTGATTCCTAGGCAATCCAAGTATAAAGTCCATGCTTATGTCTTCCCATGGATGGTATGGAATAGGAATTGGCATGTAAAGACCATGAGATTGAGCTTTTGACTTAGCTTTGCGACATGTAGAGCATCGGTTGGTGAGGCGTGAGACGTCACGGAGCATCTTGGGCCAAAATTAGTTCTTGGATAGCGTAGCAAATGTCTTGTCACGTCCAAAGTGTCCCATGAGTCCTCCACCATGAGATGCCTGCAAAAGGAGCAAACGAAGCGAAGACTCAGGAATGCAAAGTTTGTTAGCTCTTATAAGATATCCATCCTTGATGTAGTAACGTTCCCAAGAAGTGTGAGTCAAACAATTAGCATAAGGATTTGCAAAGAAAGGATCATGCTCATATAACTCTTTTATGTGCTCAAAGGCAATAACATTCAACTCAAGTTTTGTGACAAGCATGCATTTGCGGGAAAGCGCATCCGCCACAACATTCTCTTTGCCTTTGATGTACTTGATGACATAGGGACAAGACTCTATGAACTCACTCGACTTAGCATGACGCTTGTTCAACTTAGTTTGACCCTTGAGATACTTGAGCGTCTCATGGTTCGTATGAAGAATGAATTCATGAGGTCTAAGGTAATGTTCCCAAACACACAAAACTCTCACCAAGGCATAGAGCTCTTTATCATAGATGGGGTAGTTAAGTTGCGCTCCGGATAGCTTCTCGCTAAAGTACGCAATTGGGCGCTTTTCTTGCATTAGCATGCCACCTATGACGGTACCACTAGCGTCACAATGAATCTCAAAAGGTTTATCAAAGTTTGGTTGTGCAAGAAGAGGTGCGTGGGTGAGCAAGTCTTTTAGCACATTGAACGTGGTGTCTTGTGAAGGACCCCAAACAAAGGGTGCGTTCTTCTTGCTCAAGGCGTGTAGAGGCATAGCAATTGTGCTAAAGCCTTCACAAAACGTCGATAGAAACCGGCTAAACCAAGAAAGTTATGCACTTGTTGGAGATTCGTTGGTTGAGGCCAAGTTTTAATTGCTTCAATTTTAGTCTCATCCACGTGAACACCTTGGGAAGAGACGACAAATCCTTAGAAAACGACCTTGTCAACATCAAAAGTGCATTTTTCCATGTTAGCATATAAGCGCTCTTTCCGAAGGGTTTGTAAGACCATACGGATGTGTGTCACATGGTCCTCAAGCGACTTGCTAAAAACGAGGATGTCACCAAAATAAACCACTACAAATACGCCTATGTAGGGTCGTACAACAAAATGCATGAGACGCATAAATGAACCGGGCGCTTTCGATAAATCCATTGGCATGACCAGCCACTCATATAACCCAAACTTGGTTTTGAAAGCCGTTTTCCACTCATCACCCTCTTGAATGCGAATTTGGTAGTAGCCACTTTTAAGATCAATTTTCGAAAAGATGGTGGCACCACATAATTCATCAAGCATGTCGTCTAAGCGTGGGATAGGGTGACGGTTTCGAACGGTGTTAGCATTTATCGGGCGACAATCGGAGCACATGCGGAAGCTTCCATCTTTCTTAGGCACGAGAATAACCGGAATGGCACAATGGCTCAAGCTTTCACGTACATGACCTTTGTCGATGAGTTGTTGTACAAGCCATTGTATCTCCTTGGTTTCCTCGGGGTTGACGCGGTAAGGAGCCTTGTTCGGAAGTGGTGCGCCGGGTATGAGGTTGATGCGGTGTTCGATTCCGCAAAGTGGAGGTAGACCCGGTGGTAGCTCATCGGGAAAGACGTCCGAGAATTCCTGTAACAAGTGAGACAACACTAAAGGTGGAGGTGGTGAAGTGTTAGTAGGTTCGGCTTCCCCTTTGCATAAAAGTACAAGGTGAAAGACACTCGAGGGGTTCTCACACACTTCTATCATCTCACTTTTGGTGGCGAATAGCACTAGTTGTTTCTTGTCACTCATCGTGGAGTCGCTCATATTTGGCTTATGGATCTCACTCACTCTCTCCACGATGGTTGGTAGGTACGCGTTTCTCGGCGGCTACTTGACTTGGTGACATTGGGCGTAGCACGAACTCTTTACCCTTCATCTTGAAGCTATAATGGTAGGTCCGTCCATTGTGTGTGACTCCACGATCGTATTGCCATGGTCGTCTGATGCGGAGCATCCTTCGTTCATCCCCATGTACACTACGACTACTACCCAAACCCCAAGTGGACACAAGGTGAACCCGTTCCTCGATGCTTCCCCTTTTCATTCACGCGAGACTTGGTTGCTACCTAATGCAAAGACACTACATGTGCTTAGGAACCGAGGAGACGACCAAGGAGATGCTCGAAGCATAGGACAAATCCACGCTGAAGCGGATCAAGAAGTGCCTCAAGTGGAGTCGCCGCGAAGCTACAGCGGCCAGACATCCGGCCGACCCCCGGACATCGGGCGCCCCACGTCAAGCCGGACATCCGGCGCCAGCCCGGAAATCCGACGCCCATCACAGACGCTGGACCATGCCACCCTGGACATCCGGCCCCAGCGCCCGGACATCCGGCGTCTCGGGAAGGTCCGGACATCTGGCTTGTTGGGGAACGTTGCATGGGAAACAAAAATTTTCCTACGCTCACCAAGATCAATCTAGGAGATGCATCTACGAGAGGAGAGTTGGATCCACATACCCTTGTAGATCGCTAAGCGGAAGCGTTCAAGAACGCGGTTGATGGAGTCGTACTCGCCGCGATTCAGATCGCCGAAGATCCTAGCACCGAACGGACGGTGCCTCCGCGTTCTTCACACGTGCAGCCCGGTGACGTCTCCCATGCCTTGATCCAGCAAGGAGAGAGGGAGAGGTTGGGAAGACTCCATCCAACAGCAGCACGACGGCATGGTGGTGGCGGAGGAGCGCGGGACTCCAGCAGGGCTTCGCCAAGCGCTGCAAGAGACGAGGAGGGAGAGGGGTAGGGCTGCGCCAAGAGGGAGACGTTCTCATGTCTCTAGCAGCCCCAAAACCTCACATATATATAGGGGGAAGGGAGGGCTGCGCCCCCTTTAGGGTTTCCCACCCCTAGGGGTGCGGCCAGCCCTAGAAAACCCATCTAGGGTGCGGCCAAGGGGGGGGAGAGAGAGGGGGCGCCCTAGGGTGGGCCTTAAGGCCCATCTGGACCTAGGGTTTGCCCCCTTCCCCTCTCCATGCGCCTAGGGACTTGGTGGGGGGGCGCACCAGCCCCCTTGGGGCTGGTCCCCTCCCACACTTAGCCCACGCAGCCACCTGGGGCTGGTGGCCCCACCTGGTGGACCCCCGGGACCCTCCCGGTGGTCCCGGTACATTACAGATATCGCCCGAAACTTTTCCGGTGACCAAAACAGGACTTCCCATATATGAATCTTTACCTCCGGACCATTCCGGAACTCCTCGTGACGTCCGGGATCTCATCCGGGACTCCGAACAACATTCGGTAACCGCGTACATACTTTCCCTATAACCCTAGCGTCATCGAACCTTAAGTGTGTAGACCCTACGGGCTCGGGAACCATGTAGACATGACCGAGACAACTCTCCGGCCAATAACCAACAGCGGGATCTGGATACCCATGTTGGCTCCCACATGTTCCACGATGATCTCATCGGATGAACCACGATGTCAAGGATTCAATCAATCCCGTATACGATTCCCTTTGTCTATCGGTATAGCACTCGCCCGAGATTCGATCGTCGGTATACCGATACCTTGCTCAATCTCGTTACCGGCAAGTCTCTTTACTCGTTCCGTAACACATCATCCCGTGATCAACTCCTTGATCACATATTGTGCACATTATGATGATGTCCTACCGAGTGGGCCCAGAGATACCTCTCCGTCATACGGAGTGACAAATCCCAGTCTCGATTCGTGCCAACCCAACAGACACTTTCGGAGATACTTGTAGTGCACCTTTATAGCCACCCAGTTACGCTGTGACGTTTGGTACACCCAAAGCATTCCTACGGTATCCGGGAGTTGCACAATCTCATGGTCTAAGGAAAAGATACTTGACATATAGAAAAGCTTTAGCATACGAACTACACGATCTGTGCTAGGCTTAGGATTGGGTCTTGTCCATCACATCATTCTCCTAATGATGTGATCCCGTTATCAACGACATCCAATGTCCATGGTTAGGAAACCGTAACCATCTATTGATCAACGAGCTAGTCGTCTAGAGGCTTACTAGGGACATGGTGTTTGTCTATGTATCCACACATGTATCTGAGTTTCCTTTCAATACAATTCTAGCATGGATAATAAACGATTATCGTGAACAAGGAAATATAATAATAACCAATTTATTATTGCCTCTAGGGCATATTTCCAACAGTCTCCCACTTGCACTAGAGTCAATAATCTAGTTCACATCGCCATGTGATTAACACTCACAGGTCACATCGCCATGTGACCAACATCCAAAGAGTTCACTAGAGTCAGTAATCTAGTTCACATCAATATGTGATTAACATTCAATGAGTTCTGTGTTTGATCATGTTATGCTTGTGAGAGAGGTTGTAGTCAACGGGTCTGCTACATTCAGATCCCTATGTACTTCGCGAAACTTTATGTCATATCGTAGATGCTGCTACCACGTTCCACTTGGAGCTATTCCAAACTGTTGCTCCATTATACGTATCCGGTATCTCCACTTAGAGTTATCCGGATAGGTGTTAAGCTTGCATCGACGTAACTCTTTACGTCGAACTCTTTATCACCTCCATAACCGAGAAACATTTCCTTATTCCTCTAAGGATAATTCTGACCACTATCTAGTAATCCACTCCTGGATCACCTTTGTACCCTCTTGCCAGACATGTGGCAAGGCACACATCAGGTGCGGTACTTAGCATGGCATATCGTATAGAGCCTATGACAAAACCATAGGGGACGACCTTCGTCCTTCCTCTTTCTTCTGCCGTGGTCAAGCTTTGAGTCTTACTCAACTTCACACCTTACAAATCAGGCAAGAACTCCTTCTTCGACTGACCTATCTTGAACTCCTTCAAAATCATGTCAAAGGTGTGTGTTTCTTTTGAAAGTATCATCAGGCGTCTTGATCTATCTCTACAGATCTTGATGCCCAATTATGTAAGTAACTTTATCCAGGTCTTCCTTTGAAAAACATTTCAAACAACCCTTTATGCTTTCCAGAAATTCTACATCATTTCGGATCAATCATATGTCATTCACATACACTTATCAGAAATGTTGTAGTGCTCCCACTCACTTTATTGCAAATACAAGTTTCCAACAAACTTTGTATACCCAAAAACTTTGATCACCCCATCAAAGTGTATATTCCGACTCCGAGATGCTTCCTCTAGTCCATGGAAGGATCGCTGGAGCTAGCATATCCTTTTAGCATCCTTAGGATGGACAAAACCTTTCTGATTGTATCACATACAACCTTTCCTTACGAAAACTGGTAAGGAAACTTGTTTTGTCATCCATCTGCCAGATTTCATAAATGCAGCTAATGCTAACATGATTCCGACGGACTTAAGCATCGCTACGGGTGAGAAAATCTCATCGTAGTCAACTCCTTGAACTTGTGGAAAACTCTTTGCCACAAGTCGAGCTTCATAGACAGTGACATTACCGTCCACGTCCGTCTTAGTTTTAAAGATCCATTTATCTCAATGGCTTGCCGATCATAGGGCAAGTCCACCAAAGTCCATACTTTGTTTTGATACATGCATCCTATCTCGGATTTATCGGTTTCTAACCATTTGTCGGAATATGGGCCCACCATCGCTTCTCCATAGTTCGTAGGTTCATCGTTGTCCAACAACATGACCTCTAAGACAGGATCACCGTACCACTCAGGAGTAGTACACATCCTTGTCGACCCACGAGGTTCGATAGCAACTTGATCTGGAGCTTCATGATCACTATCATTAGTATCCTCTTCAACTGTCGTAGGTTCCACAGAAACATCTTTCTGTGTTGCACTACTCTCCGGTTGAAGTGAGGGTTCGAAAACCTTATCAAGTTCTATCTTCCTCCCACTCAATTCTTTCGAGAGAAACTCCTTCTCGAGAAAGGACCCATTCTTAGCGACAAACATTTTTGTCCTTGGATCTGAGATAGAAGGTATACCCAACCGTTACCAGTGGGTATTCCATGAAGATGTATTTGTCCGCTTTGGGTTCGAGCTTTTCCTGGCTGAAGCCATAAGCATCGCAGCCCCAAACATTTAAGAAAACAACAACTTTGGTTTCTTGCCAAACCATACGACGTCGTCTCAACGGACTTAGATGGTGCCCTATATAAAGTGAATGCAGCTGTCTCTAATGCATAACCTCAAAATAATAGCGGTAGATCGGTAAGACACACCATAGATCGCACCATATCTCATAAGGTTCGATTACGATGTCCGGACACACCATTACGCTGTGGTGTTCCAGGGGACTTCAACTGCGAAACAATTCCACAATGTCTTAAGTGATTGCCAAACTCATAATTAAGATAATATCCCCTTGATCAGATCGTAGGAACATGATCTTCTTGTTATGATGATTCTTAATCTTCACTCTGAAATTTTTGAACCTTTCAAACGTTTCAGACTTTTGCTTCATTAAGTAAATATACCATATCTACTCAAATCGTTAGTGAAGATGAGAAAATAACGATATCCACCACACGCCTCAATTCTCATTGGATCACATACATCAGCATGTATGATTTCCAATAAGTCACTTACCCGTTTCATTGTACCTGAAAACGAGATCTCAGTCATCCTGCCCATGAGGCATGGCTCGCATGTGTCAAGCGATTCAAAATCAAGTGACTCCAAACGTCCATCAGCATGGAGTTTCTTCATGCATTTTATGCCAAAATGACCTAAGCGGCAGTGCCACAAGAAAGTGGTACTATCATTATTAACTCTACATCTTTTGGCATTAATATTATCATTATGTGTATTAGCATGATCGAGATTTAACGAACCATTGGGTGCATGACCATAAAGGTATTATTCATGTAAACAGAATAACCATTATTCTCTAACTTAAATGAATAACCGTATTGCGATGAACATGATCTAATCATTTTCATGCTCAACGTAGACACCTGATAACATTTATCTAGGTTCAACACTAATCTCGAAAATAGAGGAAGTGTGCGATGGTGATCTCATCAACCTTGGAAACACTTCCAACACACATCATCACCTCGTCCTTAGCTAGTCTCCGTTCAGTCCGTAGCTTTTGCTTCAAGTCACTAATAATAGCAACTGAACCGGTATCCAATACCCAGGTGCTACAAGGAGTACTACTAAGGTACACATCAATAACACGTATATCAAATATACTTTGTTGAAGTTGCCAGCTATCATATCTACCATGTATTTGGGGTGGTTCCGCTACCATGTGACCGTTACCCTTACAATCGAAGCACTTAGTCTCGAGGTTTGGGTGCAACCTTGGGTTCCCTCATTAGAGCGACAACTGGTTTGCCATTCATGAAGTTTCCCTTCTAGCCCTTGCCCCTTTTGAAACCAGTGGTCTTGCTAAACCATCAACACTTGATGCTCCTTCTTGATTTCTACTTTTGCGGTACTAAGAACCGCTATCAGCACCGGGATCATCTCCATCCTTTGCATGTCATAGTTCATCACGAAGTTCTAGTAGCTTGGTGATAGTGTCTAGAGAATTCTGTCAACCACTATCTCACCTGGAAGATTAACTCCCACTTGGTTCAAGTGATTTCAGCACCCAGACATTCTGAGCACATGCTCACTAGTTGAGCCATTCTCCTCCATCTTTTTGGCAAAAGAACTTGTCAGAGGTCTCATACCTCTCAGCACGGGCATGAGCCTGAAATCCCAATTTCAGCTCTTAGAACATCTCATATGTTCTATGGCGTTCAAAACGTCATTGGAATCCCGATTCTAAGCCGTGAAGTATGGTGCACTAAACTATCAAGTAGTCATCAGGACGTGTCTCTCAGGTGTTCACAACATCCATAGACAACGTTGTAGGGGTTTGCACATTGAGCGGTGCATCAAAGACGTAAGCTTTCTGTGCAGCAGTGAGGACACTCCTCGGACTACGGACCCAGTCCGCATCCTTGCTTACAATATCTTTCAACTTAGTCTTTCTCTAGGATCGTATTTAAACAGGGAGCTACAACGCAAGCTATTGATCTACAACATAATTTGCAAAGGCAACTTAGACTATTGTTCATGATAAGTGAGTTTACTTATAACTCCCACTCAAATTGACATCCCTCTGGTCATCCGAGCGTGACATGATCCAAATCCACCAACCCAAGTCCGATCATCACGTGAGATGAGGTGGTGTCAATGGTGAACATCTTCATGTTGATCATATCTACTATATGACTCATGCTCGACCTTTCGGTCTTCCGTGTTCCGAGGCCATGTCTGTACATGCTAGGCTCGTCAAGTCTAACCCGAGTGTTTTGCATGTGCAAAACTGGCTTGCACCCGTTGTATGCGAACGTAGAGTCTATCACACCCGATCATCACGTGGTGCTTCGAAACGACGAACCTTCGCAACGGCGCACACTCGGGGGGAACACAATTTTATCTTGAAATTTTAGTGAGGGATCATCTTATAATGCTACCGTCGTCCTAAGCAAAATAAGATGCATAAAAGGATTAACATCACATGCAAATCACAAGTGACATGATATGGCCATCAACTCGTGCTTTTGATCTCCATCTCCAAAGCACCGGCATGATCTCCATCGTCACCGGCGCCACACCATGATCCCCATCATCATGATCTCCATCATCGTGTCGCCATCGGGGTTGTCGCGCGCCCACCATGCTCTTACTACTATTGCTACCGTTTAGCGATAAAGTAAAGCATTACATAGCGCTTAATGATTGACACGCAGGTCATACAAAAAATTAAAGACAACCCTATGGCTCCTGCCGGTTGCCGTATACATCGACATGCAAGTCGATATTAACTATTACAACATGATCATCTCATACATCAAATATATCTCATCATGTCATTGGCCATATCATATCACATACATACCCTGCAAAAACAAGTTAGACGTCCTCTAATTTGTTGTTGCATGTTTTACGTGGCTGCTATGGGTATCTAGCAAGAACGCTTCTTACCTACGCAAAGCCACAACGGTGATATTTAAGTTGCTATTTAACCTTCTACAAGGACCGCCTTTGTCGAATCCGATTCAACTAAGGTGGGAGAGACAGACACCCGCTAGCCATCTTATGCAACTAAAGTCACATGACTGTCGATGGAACCGGTCTCATGTACGAGGACATGTAAGGTTGGTCCGAGCCGCTTCATCCCACAATACCGCTGAATCAAGAAAAGACCAAGGAGGGAAGCAATCTAAACATCAACGCCCACAAACTCCTTTGTGTTCTACTCGTGAAAACATCTACGCAAGATCCTAGCTCATGATGCCACTGTTGGGGAACGTTGCATGGGAAACAAAAATTTTCCTACGCTCACCAAGATCAATCTAGGAGATGCATCTACGAGAGGAGAGTTGGATCCACATACCCTTGTAGATCGCTAAGCGGAAGCGTTCAAGAACGCGGTTGATGGAGTCGTACTCGCCGCGATTCAGATCGCCGAAGATCCTAGCACCGAACGGACGGTGCCTCCGCGTTCTTCACACGTGCAGCCCGGTGACGTCTCCCATGCCTTGATCCAGCAAGGAGAGAGGGAGAGGTTGGGAAGACTCCATCCAATAGCAGCACGACGGCGTGGTGGTGGCGGAGGAGCGCAGGACTCCAGCAGGGCTTCGCCAAGCGCTGCAAGAGACGAGGAGGGAGAGGGGTAGGGCTGCGCCAAGAGGGAGACGTTCTCATGTCTCTAGCAGCCCCAAAACCTCACATATATATAGGGGGAAGGGAGGGCTGCGCCCCCTTTAGGGTTTCCCACCCCTAGGGGTGCGGCCAGCCCTAGAAAACCCATCTAGGGTGCGGCCAAGGGGGGGGGGAGAGAGGGGGCGCCCTAGGGTGGGCCTTAAGGCCCATCTGGACCTAGGGTTTGCCCCCTTCCCCTCTCCATGCGCCTAGGGACTTGGTGGGGGGGCGCACCAGCCCCCTTGGGGCTGGTCCCCTCCCACACTTAGCCCACGCAGCCACCTGGGGCTGGTGGCCCCACTTGGTGGACCCCCGGGACCCTCCCGGTGGTCCAGGTACATTACCGATATCGCCCGAAACTTTTCCGGTGACCAAAACAGGACTTCCCATATATGAATCTTTACCTCCGGACATTCCGGAACTCCTCGTGACGTCCGGGATCTCATCCGGGACTCCGAACAACATTCGGTAACCGCGTACATACTTTCCCTATAACCCTAGCGTCATCGAACCTTAAGTGTGTAGACCCTACGGGCTCGGGAACCATGTAGACATGACCGAGACAACTCTCCGGCCAATAACCAACAGCGGGATCTGGATACCCATGTTGGCTCCCACATGTTCCACGATGATCTCATCGGATGAACCACGATGTCAAGGATTCAATCAATCCCGTATACGATTCCCTTTGTCTATCGGTATAGCACTCGCCCGAGATTCGATCGTCGGTATACCGATACCTTGCTCAATCTCGTTACCGGCAAGTCTCTTTACTCGTTCCGTAACACATCATCCCGTGATCAACTCCTTGATCACATATTGTGCACATTATGATGATGTCCTACCGAGTGGGCCCAGAGATACCTCTCCGTCATACGGAGTGACAAATCCCAGTCTCGATTCGTGCCAACCCAACAGACACTTTCGGAGATACTTGTAGTGCACCTTTATAGCCACCCAGTTACGTTGTGATGTTTGGTACACCCAAAGCATTCCTACGGTATCCGGGAGTTGCACAATCTCATGGTCTAAGGAAAAGATACTTGACATATAGAAAAGCTTTAGCATACGAACTACACGATCTGTGCTAGGCTTAGGATTGGGTCTTGTCCATCACATCATTCTCCTAATGATGTGATCCCGTTATCAACGACATCCAATGTCCATGGTTAGGAAACCGTAACCATCTATTGATCAACGAGCTAGTCGTCTAGAGGCTTACTAGGGACATGGTGTTTGTCTATGTATCCACACATGTATCTGAGTTTCCTTTCAATACAATTCTAGCATGGATAATAAACGATTATCGTGAACAAGGAAATATAATAATAACCAATTTATTATTTCCTCTAGGGCATATTTCCAACATGGCTCCCACCCGGACATCCGGCCCCTGTCTGCGCACAGTGTATCGGGCCTGAGGCCCATGTATCCCTCTCCCACTTACCCCTTCGTGGACCTAGACTATATATACTCCTCCACCTCCTCCTAGTTAGGGTTAGCTTAGGTTTAGCTCATTTGAGACAGAGCTTTGCTCATCCACTAGTGGTTCATCTCATTGGGAGTGACTGCGGCCCCTCCACGGAGAAGATCCACACGGATTCAAGACCTCTGCGGAGAAGATCCTACGGGATACCAAGACCTCCTCACGAAGAAGACTATCGCTACTTGTATCGTCCCTTGTTGATCATGGATCTTGTATTTCTTTGTGTTTCGAGGATCTAACATATGTGTGACTTGTTCTTGTTGGTTTGAGTGATTTTCTCGTGTTTCCCCTCGTGTTCCCTCTCGTGTTCTTCGTGTTCTTCGTGGGATCCCCTCCATTTCGTGAAAGATTGGCCATCTAGGGTTCCACCCTACATCATATGGTATCAAGAGCCATGGTTTCTCACGAAATTGGAGCCCCCCACCTAGTTTAGTGATCATATGGTATCAAGTGCCACGGTTTCTCACGAATTTGGAGCCCCCTCCACCGTTTTCTAGCTTGATTTTGTTGTGTTCTTCCCCAATTTCGAAAATCCCCACCAAAAATAGCCCCAAATTTTTTTTGTGATCTGTTGGCTTGATGAGGTTTTGTTGATTTTGATCCATGGATTTGCTTGGTTTCAAGTGGATCTAGCATTTCCCCAAGTTTCCCCATCTTTCCTCCACAAAATCCGTCAAATTTTGCCCCCAAAATCATCAAATTCAGCCTCCAAACGAGTTTGGAAGTCCCAATCCCGATCTGGAATCGTCGGGCCGGACATCCGGGCCATAGGCCAGACACCGGACCATCGGGCCAGACATCCGGGTCCCCGGCCGGACGTCCGGCTCCTGGAGGAAAAAATTGCGCAAGTTTCTGGACATCAGGTCCCGGAAATCCGGACCCGACCCCGGATGTCCGGCCCCTGGGAATTCAGCCACCCGTGTTTCACCGTTTTGTCCATAACTAATTCATCCGGAGTCCGATTTCGACGTTCTTGAGCTCGTTTTGAAGCTCTTTTCATCCCAAATAACAAAAAAATACCACCATCATCATTTCACTCCATCATATTTTGTGGATTTTGGCATCTTTGCCTAGGGCTTCCACCATATCATCCACATAACCACCACCGACTTCCGCAACCTAACCATTTTGTCCCCCATAGCATTTGTGGTTGCTTGAGTAGTTATTTGAGTCTCCTAAGGTGTTTAGGCTACTTAGGGACAATTGCTTCTTCATCAACCACCACCACCACTTCCGCATAACCATTGCCCATTATACATAGCCAACCAAACTTAACCCAATTTTGTTCGAGCTTGTTTGAGTTGTGGCTTGTGTCTCCTAAGGTGTTTCGGCTACTTAGGGACCGTGACTTCAACTCCGACATCGTGTATAGTCCATCATTCCACTTCTGCAACCACCATGGCATTGCCGTTACCACCATTTGATATTTTTCCTTGAGATTTTGAGTTGTGGTTTTTCCGTTTCCTAAGGTGTTTCGGCTAATTAGGAACGGGTCTACATCAAGAGCACCACCTCTCATCATCGACACGGACAGTAACTTAGACGACATCATTGTATATTCCCTTGCAATTGCATTGTTAACCCCTAGCCCATTTTTGCGTCACCTACCTATCGAGACTAGCCATTTGAGTATTGCCGGCAACATGACTTGTGCACATTAGTGATCATACTTCCCATATCATACGTACCATATCACCGTGGTGCATATCTTGGTATCATCTCTTGTGACACAAGGTTGTTATCGCATATACTCACTTGCTATCTTGGTTCGTGAAGTTTTGCATGAGAAAAGAGCTCAAAAGAGAAAGAGCCAAACAAGCTTTTAAGCACAAAGAAAAAGATAAGCAAAGAGCTTTTAAGCAAGAACCATAGCATCATACTACATTAAGATTGTCATACTCGATCATTTTTGATCATACCACCGGAATACCATACATATAGCATACTTGGGATATAAGTCGTTGCATTTTTGCTTAGTAGGTTGTGCACAAGTTCGTATCCGCCTATTGTGCAATTGCGCTAGCATCTCTCTAGTGTTGTGAAACAAGAGCATTTTCGTTAATTCCACATTTTGGCTCATTCCTTGGTTGCACGACCCCATCTATCTATCCGTGTGTGTGTGTGTTTTCGTGTGCCACCCATCTTGCTATTGGTCTACTTGTTGCATTTGCAAATTTGTGAATCTTTTTCAACATTATTGACTCTTGCTAACATTTTGCATCAAATTTTTGTGCCACTATCCTCACCGAGCTCCACCATAAGCTTTACTTGTGTAGGTGTGATAAACCGACAAGAATTGGTACCAATTGTGCTATTTCCTTGTTCCACATTTGAGTGATCATTGATCCATCTTCAACATCGGTCAAGGTACATTTGGTATAGTTCTTCTCTTTCTCCCACTCATACTTGCTAGTGTATTGTGATGGATAGGCAAGGCATTTCATCTCCGGCCTTCGACATCGACGGCGCGAACAATGACATCCACGCGAAAACCATCGGACTACAACGAGAAATGCAAGAGTGCTTGGGCAACATCGCCATCGAACTACGACACTCCGAGACAAGGACAATGGCTTCCTTCGACGACTTGTACGACTCTTTCAACAAACAAATGGCGGAGCTCCGACACTTGGTGGTCGATTACAAGTCTTCTTCCCCTTCGTCATCCTCTCGGCGGCGACGTTCAAGTCACAAGTCTTCGGAGCGCAAACATGATGCAAGTGCAAGTCTTCCACGGCCACACCGCCATGGCGACCATCGACATCGTCATGAAGGGCAAGTCACCTCCAAGCATCATGTGCACGACGACGACGAACGACATCTACCAAGAGCTCAAGCACGACAATGACATGATCATCATGAAGATGCTCAACAAGCGCATACCTACAAGTCCGAAGAAGCTCTACATCACGCCAAGGCCAAGCTTCAAGAGCATAAGAGAAGACCGCGGGACAAACACACCCAAGACGGAGCTACGACTACAACCACCACTTCGGCATCTTCGCCAAGTGCTATCAAGGCATCTTCGCCTTCGGACGTACGGCATCTTCGCCTACTTCCCATGAGTTCGCCTACATCGACATCTCCAACTACAAGGCGACCACCTACGAGCGAGAGCGACACTTCCATATTCGGAAGCTCCCCACATCAAGACGGCCACAAGATGGTCGATCAAGGGCCATCCCCATCAACTGTGGCGACGAGCATGAACCTCTTCAACAACATGAAGACGGCGCCCAAATATGACGACTACTCCGAGTCAAGCTACGCGAGCGCACATGATACATTTCCTTTGGTCTCGGAGGAGAGTGGTGATTTGCCACACCCTACGGCATTCACCTTTGGAGGCGTTATGGATGAGGCGGCGAAAGGAGTTGAGTTTGGAGACGTTTGCACCTACATTTCTCCGACACCCATATATCATGAGATGCCCCAATTTCCATTTGAGGAGAGACACCACCATATGAGTGACTCCACCATATGTGAGATTGAGAGCATTTATTTCGAGAGGACGAGAGTGATCACCACTATCCCCACACATGAGAGCATGCCACACATCATATGTGAGGTTGAGAGCCATTTGAGTGACTCCACCAACCAAACGAGTGAGAGCATCCAAGAGGAAGTGAGTGAGCCACACCACTTAGTGAGTGAGGTAGTTGAGAGGGCATGTGAGGCCACTATGATTGCTAACGACTTAACCTCAACTCCAAGTGTGTTTTCTTTGGTGCTAGGTCTCCTACATGACGACGCACCAATCCTCGACGAGTCCATCCCGCCAATGGAAAACCCGATGGCCATGGTGGAAGAAGATGCACCCCCACATGGTACCATCAAGTTGCAACCTCACCTACAATACATGAGCGATGCTCCAAAGGTAACATAGGTGATGGTTCTTCTTTCGTCCCACTTGTGGACTATATCACCAATGATTGCTTGCATGATGTCGATTCACCTATGACCATGTTTCATGCTAGTGCAACTTCCTCATGTCTTGACTTACCTATTTATGATGAATATGATGATGAGCATGTTGAGTTGCCTAGTTGTGATGCTATGCTCCATAGGATATCATGTGAAAATTCTTTTGGTCACATCATGTTTGATAATCCTTTGAACTTGTCATATGCTATGAGTGAGACCTCCCATGTTGTATCATTGCAATCTCAACATAGTAGCTATGCATGCCCCATTAAAGTAAATCCTATTTGCACTTGTGGCATAGATGATAAGATGATGGTCATTGGCTTTTGTTTTTCATGCGATGATATTGCCATGCTCCCTTTACATAATTTGCGCAATTCATCTACTATGCCATGCCATGAACACATTGTTCCAAATATTCTTTGCTTTGGATGTTGTCAATATTCTCCATGTGATGTTTCCATTGATGCTCATGAGGAGACCCCCATAGTTTCCTCATACATACTAGGAGATCTTGATGCATTCCATACTTTGCATAGTTCCCATAATTGTGTGCACCATATGCATTCCATGAATAACAATGCTCTACCTACTTGTCATGATGCATTACGCAATTCGAGTCTCCATTATGCTATACATAACAACAAACCTCTCATGATGGATGACATGTTTCTATATCACGCATCTCATTTATTTGAGCATTGGCTATTTTGTGCTAACCAACACATGCACGTGCGCATCATGATGGATGATGTGTACATATACCACGCACACACAATTTTCCTTTTGTCTTTGCTTTGTGTAGGTACTCATGAACATTTGTCAACCTCACAATCCCATGAGTTGATAAAACGAGCTCTTGAGAGCAACGATGACTTGGGATTCCGTGGAATCGCCTTACCACCATTCTCTTCGCGCAACCACTACGCGCATCTCTTTTACTTGGCTCTCACATGGCTATGGGCTATTTGCCACTTATCACATTATGCCCATACTATCGTGTTCACTTTGCATGTTATGCCTCTTGCTATGACTTTGCCATGCAATTGTGACCCTTGCTTGCCTTTACACATGATTCACCATTATGCTACTTATATGTGTATTTGCATGCTTGGTGGAGATACTTGTAGCTACTACCATGATTTCTTTGTGCCCCATGCTATTGTTGATTCTTGTGTTGGGAGAGTCATGATACTCCATTGCTATTTACATAGGACTTCTTGCCACCACAATGATGAGACTTTGTCCATACCTTGCTTTCATGCTTATGATATGCCATGTGCATTATTCATGCCTCCTATTTGCACACATGCCATGATTTCCATGATTACTTCTAGTATGTTGCATCTTTGCACTACTAGCTTGCTTGACTTGATCACTATGCTTGCTTGCTATGTTGCATCACCCATGTTCCTCTCTTACTTGCTTTCTTGGGTTGATGACATATATGTTCATGCCACTCACATGATATATCTTGATCATTGTCACTTGTCTCCATTAGTTGCATCTCTCGTCACTTGTATTGAGTGCAACAATGCTATGTTTGTTGATCTTGGAGACTTTGACACCCTTCTTGAGATGCATACTTGCTTGATTGAGCCTATTGCACTTGGTTGTTCTCGCATCTTATGCCTATATACCATGCACCACACCCTTGTAGTTTCTTATGATAAGAATGATGCAAGCACTTGTTGGGTATTTTCCCGCACGAATGCTAGGTTTTTCCGAGATGCACTTGTTGGCTAACCTAATTTATTTTTCCGAGTGTTTGTCATGTTCTTTCATTTTGAAGGATTCACAAGGCGGTACCATCACGTGGCATCTTGGGCATGTTAAGGCATACACGTTGCGCGACAACAACATCTTCGAGAACATACATAAGGTGCATTCCTTCTTTGTGAGTCATGCTCACATATGCATATTGGATAGGCCATACTTTCATTGTTGTTTCCTTCTTGTTGTCTACATGATACATCTACGGGATGGAGGACCGACATTGAAGATGGACCCTTTGGATGCACCTTCGGACCTTCACTCATGCCACGACTTTGAGCATTGGTATATCAACACTCCTTCGGCACATTGCACTAAAACCTCCATATTTGTTGATTGTGTGCCCACATGCCATGCTACATGGACATATCATTCCCATAACAAATTTGCATCTTGCTCATGGATTGACTCAACTTATGATTGCCTTGTTGCATCGTGTATTCCCATGTCATCCATGATATATGAGCTTGTGCATTTCCTTTACAAATTTGTTGTGATCTTTCTTGATGGCATATTCATACATCATGATCATATTGTCCTCCATCAATTGCATGATAACATACACATATTGAGCATCCATTGCCATGTTCACGCTCTTGATAAACCAGCACACTATGACATCATTTTGCACAATGGTAGAATTTGTAGCTTTGTGCACCATGCCAATTACCCTACCTTTGTGTGCACAATAAATGAATTTGCTCACATGAATGCTTTACATCTCATACTATATCATCTTGCTAAGCTTCATGTACCTTGTCACACGGACTCATTCTTACATGATGGACACTTTATGTGCGCTAACCATTGTATTCCCAAGTGTACTTTGTGTTTGCTCATTTTGCATGTACCACATATCGGAGACACCTTGGAGTACTTGGATTGCGACATGCTCTCTACTTCGTCCAACTACAAGTCCGTTCACGACTACCGTTTCCATGGTGATGAGGTTTTTGATCCGAGGTCGGATCTTTCCTAAGGGAGGGGAGATGATGCGGAGCATCCTTCGTTCATCCCCATGTACACTACGACTACTACCCAAACCCCAGGTGGACACAAGGTGAACCCGTTCCTTGATGCTTCCCCTTTTCATTCACGCGAGACTTGGTTGCTACCTAATGCAAAGACACTGCATGTGCTTAGGAACCGAGGAGACGACCAAGGAGATGCTCGAAGCATAGGACAAGTCCACACCGAAGCGGATCAAGAAGTGCCGCAAGTGGAGTCGCCGCGAAGCTACATCGGCCGGACATCCGGCCGACCCCCGAACATCCGATGCCCCGCGTGGAGCCGGACATCCGGCGCCAGCCCGGAAATCCGGCGCCCATCATAGAAGCTGGACCATGCCACCCCGGACATCTGGCCCCAGCGCCCGGACATCCGGCTTCTCGGGAAGGCCCGGACATCTGGGCCCTGCCCGGACATCCGGCCCGTGTCTGCGCACAATGTATCGGGCCTGAGGCCCATGTATCCCTCTCCCACTTACCCCTTCGTGGACCTAGACTATATATACTCCTCCACCTCCTCCTAGTTAGGGTTAGGTTAGGTTTAGCTCGTTTGAGACAGAGCTTTGCTCATCCACTAGTGGTTCATTTCCTTGGGAGTGACTGCGGCCCCTCCACGGAGAAGATCCACACGGATTCAAGACCTCTGCGGAGAAGATCCTACAGGATACCAAGACCTCCTCACGGAGAAGACTATCGCTACTTGTATCATCCCTTGTTGATCATGGATCTTGTATCTCTTTGTGTTTCGAGGATCCAGCATATGTGTGACTTGTTCTTATTGGTTTGAGTGATTTTCTCGTGTTTCCCCTCGTGTTCCCTCTCGTGTTCTTCGTGTTCTTCGTGGGATCCCCTCCATTTCATGAAAGATCGGCCATCTAGGGTTTCACCCTACATCATCGTCCAAGTAGAAGGTGACACACGGACATAGGGACCACATCACACTCAAGTGTGTCCTCGTAGGCACCTATCTTGAAGGATACTTGCACGGTGTGCTCGACTCGAACAGTTCCGGCGTCGCTAAGCCATTGGACCTTGTAGGGATGAGTGTGCTTCGACTTCACCAATTGTAGCTTGGCGCATAGCTCTTCGCTTGCGAAGTTATGACAACTTCCGCCATCGATGATAACCTTGACGGAGCGTCCATTGATGCCGGCCTTGGTATGGAAAATGTGACATCGTTGATCGTCATCTTGTTGATGTTGTAGTGTCAAGACCTTGGAGACAACGAGATTGGGACTCGAGTCATTGTTGCAAAACACTTGGTCGTCTTCATCTTCCTTCACTTAGCGATGCATAGCTACATGTTCGAGGGCTTCCATCTCATCGTCGCTCATTGAGTCGTAAGACCCGTCATCATTGATGATCATGGTACGAACGGTCTTGCACTCAAATGACTTGTGGCCTCGCCCTTGGCACTTGAAACATTTGATGGAACTCTTCTTTGAGTTGTCCTTGGTTGGAGTTGTAGATGATGACGCTCTTTGCTTGAAGTTTCTCGTAGAAGGTGGACGACTAGATGTAGTCGCATTCTTGTAGCTTGACTTGTCACCGAAGTTTGTAGATGGCTTGGTAGAGTGTCGGTGTACAAAAAGAGGGGTGCACTTTTTTGTACCCCTATGACTGTGCACGGGCAGTCTGAGCCACGGCGCCATCCCACCAAGCAAGGCAAGGGAGGCAAGCCGGGGCAAGACTGAAGCTTGATGAAGACTGGAGCGACACCAAGAACAAGACCACGAAGAGCAAGGGTGATACGGTGTATCCCATGATCATCCCCATGTTCACTCGACGAGACCTCAACCTCACACAATTGGACACAAGGTTCACTCGCTCCTCTCTGAACCCCCACTTTCTACATGTGAGACATGGCTACTACCTCAAATATATGTGCTATGCATGACCAGGAACCAAGAGGGAGGCCATGGAACAGCTAGGAGCGTTGGACAAGACGGCGAGGACACCAAGTACAAGGAACAAGAGAAGCTGCTGGAAAAGCTTCAGGCTCCGGACGTCCGGCATCTACCGGACGACCGGCGTCTCCCAGGCGACCGGACGACCGGAGGCCAGCGGACGTCCGTGACTTCGACGACAGAAGGAAAATAGCAGAAGTCCGAAGACTTCCGGACGTCCGGACCCTCGCGAGCCACCGGACGTCCGGTAGCCGTCGGACGTCCGCTACCTGCTGTCTGCGCACAGTTATCGGGCCAGAGGCCCATGTATCCCTCTCCCACTTACCCCTTCGTGGCCCTAGACTATATATACTCCTCCACCTCCTCCTAATGAGGGTTAGCTTAGTGATAGCTCGTTTGATACTATCTAGTGGTTCATCTCCTTGTGAGTGACTGCGGCCCCTCCACGGAGAAGATCCACTACGGATTCAGGACCTCCTTCATCGGAGAAGATCCCCAGGGATATCAAGACCTCCTCACGGAGAAGAACCGGTTACCCTTTGTATCGTCCCTTGTTGATCATGGATCTTGTATCCCTTTGTGTTTCGAGGATCTAGCATATGTGTGACTTGTTCTTATTGGTTTGAGTGATTCTCTCGTGTTTCCCCTCGTGTTCCCTCTCATGTTCTTCGTGTTCATCGTGGGATCCACTCCATTTCGTGAAAGATCTGCTGATTAGGGTTCCACCCTGTATCATATGGTATCAAGAGCCACGGTTTCTCACGAATTTGGAGCCCCCTCCACCGTTTTCTAGCCTTGTTTTGTTGTGTTCTTCACCAATTTCGAAAATTCCCCACCAAAAATAGGGCCAAATTTTTTTGTGATCTGTTGGTTTGTTGATATTTTGTTGATTTTGATCCATGGATTTGCTTGGTTTCAAGTGGATCTAGCATTTCCCCAAGTTTCCCCATCTTTCATCCATGAAATCTCATCAATTTTGACCCCAAAATCTCCATTTTCCGCCCAAAATCGCGTCCCGGATCTCAAATCTCGCGTTGACCCCGACCCACCGGACGACCGGCGTTTTATAGGACGTCCGGACCCTCACGAAGCACCGGACGTCCGGAATTCACCGGACGACCGGAACCACCTATACAGAAGAAATTACTGGATTTCCGGTCTTTTCCGGACGTCCGGTACACCCAGTTTTTGAATTCGGCTGATTTTTGTTTTGGTCATAACTAATTCATACGAACTCCGATTTGAACGTTCTTGAGCTCGTTTTGAAGCTCTTGACATTCCCCTTTCCACAAAAATACCACCATATTCATTTGACTCCATCATATTTTGTGGATTTTGGCATCTTTGCCTAGGGCCTCCACCACATCATCCGCATAACCACCACCGACTTCCGCAACCTAACCATTTTTGTTCCCATAGCATTTGTGGTTGCTTGAGTAGTGATTTGAGTCTCCTAAGGTGTTTAGGCTACTTAGGGACCATTGCTTCTTCATCAACCACCACCACCACTTCCGCATAGCTTAGCCCACTATACATTACCAACCCAACTTAACCAAATTTTGTTCGAGCTTGTTTGAGTTGTGGCTCGTGTCTCCTAAGGTGTTTCGGCTACTTAGGGACCGTGACTTCAACTCCGACATCGTGTATAGCCCATCTTTCCACTTCCGCAACCACCACGGCATTGCCACTACCACCATTTGACATTTGTCCTTGAGATTTTGAGTTGTGGTTTTTCCGTTTCCTAAGGTGTTTCGGCTAATTAGGAACGGGTCTACATCAAGAGCACCGCATCTCATCATCATCATCATCATCGGACGGTAACTTCGACGACATCATATTCCCCTTGCAATTGCATTGTTAACCCCTAGCCCATTTTTGCGTCACTTACCCATCGAGACTAGCCATTTGAGTATTGCCGGCAACGTTACTTGTGCACATTAGTGATCATACTTCCCATAGCATACATACCATATCACCGTGGTGCATATCTTGGTATCATCCCTTGTGACACAAGGTTGTCATCGCATATACTCAATTGCTATCTTGGTTTGCATGAGAAAAGAGCTCAAAAGAGAAAGAGCCAAACAAGCTTTTAAGCACAAAGAAAAAGATACGCAAAGAGCTTTTAAGCAAGAACCATAGCATCATACTACATTAAGATTGTCATACAAGATCATTTTGGATCATACCACTGGAATACCATACATATAGCATACTTGGGATAGAAGTCGTTGCATTTTGCATAGTAGGTTGTGCACAAGTTCGTATCCGCCTATTGTGCAATCGCGCTAGCGTCTCTCTAGTGTTGTGCAACAAGAGCATTTTCGTGGATTCCACATTTTGGCTCACCCCTTGGTTGCACGACCCCACTTATCTATCCGTGTGTGTGTTTCCGTGTGCCACCCATATTGCTATTGGTCTTCTTGTTTCACTTGCGAATTTGTGAATCTTTTTCAACATTATTGAGCCTTGCTAACATTTTGCATCAAATTTTTTGTGCCACTATCCTCACCGAGCTCCACCATAAGCTTTACTTGTGTAGGTGTGAGAAACCGACAAGAATTGGTACCAATTGTGCTATTTCCTTGTTCCACATTTGAGTGATCATTGATCCATCTTCAACATCGGTCAAGGTACATTTGGTCTAGTTCTTCTCTTTCTCCCACTCATACTTGCTAGCGTCTTGTGATGGATAGGCAAGGCATTTCATCTCCGGTCTTCGACATCGACGACGCGAACAAGGACATCCACGCGAAAACCATCGGACTACAACGAGAAATGCAAGAGTGCTTGGGCAACATCGCCATCGAACAACGACACTTCGCGACAAGGACAATGGCTTCCCTCGATGACATGTGCGACTCCTTCAACAAACAAATGGCGGAGCTCCGAAACTTGGTGGTCGATCACAAGTCTTCTTCCCCTTCGTCATCCTCTCGGCGGCGACGTTCAAGTCACAAGTCTTCGGAGCGCAAACATGATGCAAGAGCAAGTCTTCCACGTCCACACCGCCATGGCGACCACCGACATCGTCATGAAGGGCAAGTCACCTCCAAGCATCATGTGCACGACGACGACGAACGACATCTACCAAGAGCTCAAGCACGACAACGACATCATCATCATGAAGATGCTCGACAAGCGCATACCTACAAGTCCGAAGAAGCTCTACATCACGCCAAGGCCAAGCTTCAAGAGCATCAGAGAAGACTGCGAGACAAGCACACCCAAGAAGGAGCTACGGCTACAACCACCACTTCGGCATCTTCGCCAAGTGCTATCAAGGCATTTTCACCTTTGGATGTACGGCATCTTCGCCTACTTCCCATGAGTTCGCCCACATCGACGTCTTCATCTTCTACGAGCGACGGCGACAAGACGGTCGAGCATGGGCCATCCCCTTCGACCAAGGCGACGAGCATGACCCTCTTCGACACCATGAAGACGGCGCCCATATTGGACTACTACTCCGGGTCAAGCTACGCGAGCAAGCATGAGACCTTCTCTTTGACCTCGGAGGAGCATGATGGCTTGCCACACCCTACGGCAATCATCTTTGGAGGCATTACGGATGAGGAAGTTGAGCATGGAGACTTTTGCACCTACACCTCTTCGACATCCACTTATGACGAGATGCCCCAAATCCCATGTGAGGAGTGCCACCACCACATGAGTGACATGAGTGACTCCACCATATGTGACATTGAGTGCATTTCCTATGAGAGGATGAGTGGGACCACCACTAGCCCCACACATGAGAGCATGCCATTTCTCCTATGTGAGGTTGAGAGCCATTTGAGTGACTCCACCAACCATACGAGTGAGAGCATCCAAGAGAGAGTGAGTGAGCCACAACACCTAGTGAGTGAGGTAGTTGAGAGGGCATGTGAGGCCACTATGCTTTCTAACGACTTAACCTCTACTCCGAGTGTGTTTTCTTTGGTGCTAGGTCTCCTACATGACGACAATACTACCCTCGATGAGTCCGTCCCTCCAATGGACAAAGCGATGGCCATGGTGGAAGAATATGCACCCCCCACATGGTACCATCAAGTTGCAACCTCACCTACAACACATGAGCGGAACTCCAAAGGTAACATAGGTGATGGTGCTTCTCTCGTCCCACTAGTGGACTATCTTGACAATGATTGCTTGCATGATGTTGACACACCTATTGCCATGCTTCATGCTAGTGCGACTTCATCATGTCATGACTTACCTATTTATGATGAATATGATGATGAGCATGTTGAGTTGCCTAGTTGTGATGCTATGCTCCATAGGATCTCATGTGAAAATTCTTTTGGTCACATCATGTTCGACAACCCTCTAAACTTCTCATATGCTATGAGTGAGATTTCTCATATTGTTTCATATCAATCTCAACATAGTAACTATGCATGCACCATTAAAGTGAATCCTATTTGCACTTGTGGCATAGATGACAAGATGATGGTCATTGGCTTGTGTTTCTCTTGCGATGATATTGCCATGCTTCCTTTACATGACTTGCGCAATTCATCTACTATGCCATGCCATGAACACAATGTTCCAAATATGCTTTGCTTTGGATGTTGTCAATATTCTCCATGTGAACTTTCCAATAATGCTCATGAGGAGACCCCCATAGTTTCCTCATACATCCTAGGAGATCTTGATGCATTCCATACCTTGCATGATTACCATGATTGTGTGCACCATATGCATTCCATGAATAACAATGCTCTACATATTTCTTGTGATGCATTACATAATTCGAGTCTCCATTATGCTATACATAACAACAAACCTCTCATGATGGATGACATGTTTCTATATCACGCATCTCATTTATTTGAGCATTGGCTATTTTGTGCTAACCAACACATGCACGTGCGCATCATGATGGATGATGTGTATATATACCACGCACATACAATTTTTCCTTTGCCTTTGTCTTGTGTAGGTACTTTTGCAAACTCGTCAACCTCACAATCCCATGAGTTGACGAAAAGAGCTCTTGAGAGCACCGACGATGTGGGATCCCGTGGATTGTCCCTACCACCGTTCTCTTCGCGCAACCACTACGCGCATCTCTTTTACTTGGCTCTCGCACGGTTATGGGCTATTTGCCACTTGTCACATTATGCCCATATTATCGTGTTCACTTTGCATGTTATGCCTCTTGCTATGACTTTGCCATGCAATTGTGACCCTTGCTTGTCTTTACACATGATTCACCATTATGATACTCCTATGTGTATTTGCATGCTTGGTGGAGACACTTGTAGCTATTGCCATGATTTCTTTGTGCCCCATGCTATTGTTGATTCTTGTGTTGAGAGAGACATGATATCCCATTGCTATTTCCATATGGCCTCTCATCAACACATTGATGCTATTTTGCTCATATCTTGCTTTCATGCTTGTGCTATGCCATGTGCATCATGTATTCTCACTATTTGCACACATGCCATGATTGCCATGATTACTTCTAGTATGTTGCATCTTTGCACTACTAGCTTGCTTGACTTGATCACTATGCTTGCTTGCTATGTTGCATCACCCATGTTCCTCTCTTACTTGCTTTCTTGGGTTGATGACATATATGTTCATGCCACTCACATGATATATCTTGATCATTGTCATTTGTCTCCCCTAGTTGCATCTCTCATCACTTGTATTGAGTGCAACAATGCTATGTTTGTTGATCTTGGAGACTTGGACACCATTCTTGTGATGCATGCTTGCTTGTTTGAGCCTAATGCCTTTGGTTGTTATCGCATCATATGCTTACATGCCATGCCACTTTACCTTGTCCTTTCTTATGATATGCATCATGACTACACTTGTTGGGTATCTTACCATACGAATGATAGGTTTTGCAAGTCCGCTAACCTCATTTGTTTTTCCGAGTGTTTGTCATGTTCTTTCATTTTGAAGGATTCACAAGGCGGTGTCGTCATGCGACAACTTGGTCATGCGAAGGCATACATGATGTGCAACACCAACATTCGCGACAATCTCCTTAAGGTGAACTCCTTCCCTTTGAGCCATCCTCACATACACATATTGGATGGGTCATTCTTTCATTGTTGTCTTCTTCTTCTTGTCTACATGATACATCTATTGGAGAGAGGACCTACATTGGAGATGGACCTCCAAGATGAGGAGCGCTCGAACTTATTGGATGCACCTTCGGACCTTCACTCATGCCACGACATCGAGCATTGGTATGTCAAAACCCCTTTGACACATTGCACCAAAACCTTCATATTTGTTGATTGTGTGCTCACATGCCATGCTCAATGGACATATCATTCCCATAACAAATTTGCATCTTGCCCATGGATTGACTCACATTATGATTGCCTTGTTGCATCTTGTATTCCCATGTCATCCATGATATATGAGCTTGTGCATTTCCTTAGCAAATTTGTTGTGATCTACCTTGATGGCATATTCATACATAATGATCACCTTGCCAAACATCAATTGCATGATCACATAGTCATATTGAGCATCGATTACCATGTTCATGCATTTGATACACCGTCCCACTATGACATCATTTTGCACAATGGTTGCATTGATCACATTCACCACACCTTTGTGTGCACCTCAAATGCATTTGATCACATGAATGCTTTACATGTCATTGTACATCTTTTCGATAAGCATCTTGTGCCTTGCCATGCCCAAATTTGTCACACGGACCCATTCTTACATGATAGACACTTGTGCGCTAACCATTGTATTTCCGAGTGTCGTTTGTGTTTCCCCTTCTTGCATGTCTACCACTCCGACGACACCTTGGACTACTTGGATTACGCCAAGTCTTCATCTCGGTCCAACTACAAGTCCGTCCACGACAACCGTTCCCATGCTGATGAGGTTTTTGATCCGAGGTCGGATCTTTCCCAAGGGAGGGGAGATGATACGGTGTATCCCATGATCATCCCCATGTTCACTCGACGAGACCTCAACCTCACACAATTGGACACAAGGTTCACTCGCTCCTCTCTGAACCCCCACTTTCTACATGTGAGACATGGCTACTACCTCAAATATATGTGCTATGCATGACCAGGAACCAAGAGGGAGGCCATGGAACAGCTAGGAGCGTTGGACAAGACGGCGAGGACACCAAGTACAAGGAACAAGAGAAGCTGCTGGAAAAGCTTCAGGCTCCGGACGTCCGGCATCTACCGGACGACCGGCGTCTCCCAGGCGACCGGACGACCGGAGGCCACCGGACGTCCGTGACTTCGACGACAGAAGGAAAATAGCGGAAGTCCGAAGACTTCCGGACGTCCGGACCCTCGCGAGCCACCGGACGTCCGGTAGCCGTCGGACGTCCGCTACCTGCTGTCTGCGCACAGTTATCGGGCCAGAGGCCCATGTATCCCTCTCCCACTTACCCCTTCGTGGCCCTAGACTATATATACTCCCCCACCTCCTCCTAATGAGGGTTAGCTTAGTGATAGCTCATTTGATACTATCTAGTGGTTCATCTCCTTGTGAGTGACTGCGGCCCCTCCACGGAGAAGATCCACTACGGATTCAGGACCTCCTTCATCGGAGAAGATCCCCAGGGATATCAAGACCTCCTCACGGAGAAGAACCGGTTACCCTTTGTATCGTCCCTTGTTGATCATGGATCTTGTATCCCTTTGTGTTTCGAGGATCTAGCATATGTGTGACTTGTTCTTATTGGTTTGAGTGATTCTCTCGTGTTTCCCCTCGTGTTCCCTCTCGTGTTCTTCGTGTTCATCGTGGGATCCACTCCATTTCGTGAAAGATCTGCTGATTAGGGTTCCACCCTGTATCAAAGGGGACGAAGCGGTCTCCTCCGACAAGATCCTTGCTGGGGCCGGCTCTGGCAGCCCCGGCAAGACCCTTGC
>LR738713.1:259221357-259263681 GCA_902687465.1 Secale cereale | reverse complement strand
CCCCCCGCTTACAGAGCGAATCACCCTTGAGTCCACCACCCCCATGGGGGGAGGATTCGGGAGATATCCCCGTGGTGGCATGCAGATCTTTGTGAAGACCTTCAAGATCAAATGCAAGGTAAGAAGACGATCCTTGGCGGGATCCCAGCCAAGGAGGTCCACAAGACCACCGGCAAGCACCTTGCTGGGGATGACAGCAGGCGCCACGGCAAGACCCTTGCCGGGGCCCTGGCAAGGCCCTTGCCGAGGACATCCACCGGACCACCATCAGTCCCGCACCAACTGGGTTTCCACCGACCCACACGGCTACCGACCCAACCAGCTGGACAGGATCCTGCGTGGCGACCCACGGATCTTCATGGAGGCCGCCGTTGCGCCACCTCAGCTGCCTGTCTGCCTACATGGCACCTCAGGCACCGCTGGCCAGGGCGCGTGTCGACACGAGGAGGAGCGGCGACGGACAAGACGGGCGTCTCGCCTCGTCCCAGATAAAGCAAGGACACCTAAGCAGGGCGCATTAAATGCACCTTGACCTGCAATGCGAGGGATAACCTCGCATCACTGTACCCTTTCCACCTCCTGTGTGCCACTGTGGCAGCCCCTTTTCCCTATAAAAGGAGGCCCGAGGCGACCAGGAGAAGGATTCGGCTTTTCGGAACCCCTCACGACTCTTTTGGAGCTCCTCGTTAGTTGAAGAACACCAACATATAATCCACCAAAGCAGGAGTAGGGTTTTACGCATCTTTGCGGCCCGAACCTGGGTAAAGGAACCATGTCCTGATCGTTAGATCTGCTCTTCTCTCAACCCCGCGCCCCGCAACCGTAGTAGGAAATCTTGTTATCCCATAGGTGTCGATCCAAATACACCGATATAGAGGTAGGAGGAACCGAAGTAATTGAAGCTTGATAGGAAGAGCCGAAGTTCTTGGAGGTGAACTTGGAGTACTTGTAGTCATCTTGAACTTGTCGCTCCGCTTTGGTGGCTTGGTGTACTAGCTCGAGGTGATTTGTGTATGGTTGGAAGTCCGCAATCTTCTTGGTAGGATAGTTGAGTCCATTCAAGAATCTCGCCATCGTTTGTTCTTCATCTTCCGTGATGTTGGCTCTTATCGTGGCAATCTCCATCTCCTTTTAGTACTCTACAACGGACTTGGTACCTTGCTTGAGGAGTTGTAGCTTCTTGAACAAGTCACGATTGTAGTGTGTTGGCACGAAGCGTGCTCTCATGACTTCCTTCATTTGAGCCCAAGTAGTGATAGGAGGTTCACCTTTTACTTCTCTTCGTTCGATGATTTGCTCCCACCAAATGAGAACATAGTCTTGGAACTCAAGGGAAGCCATTGCAATTTTCTTTTCTTCATCAAAGTTGTGTAGGCAAAAGATCTTGTCAACCTTCAATGCCCATGAGAGGTAGTATTCGGGATCAATGCTTCCGGAATACTTTGGCATGGTGAATTTAAGCTTGCCATAGTGATGCTCTTCATTGTTGGTTTGCCTATTGTGAAGGCGTTCTTGATTTGGACGATTGTCAATCTCATGTTGCTCTTGGCGGAGTAGATGTTCATTGTCATGGTGTACTTGCCGAGCTTGTGGTTCTTGTTGAGGTTGTTGCGTTTGTCGCGCTTGAGGAGGAACTTCTTCTTGCATTCGTTCTTGGTGTCGCCTCTCTTGCATCTCATCGCGAAGGAAATCCTCTTCTTGACGAGTGTGTCGATTGCGAGTTGCCACATTGCAATGTGAATCACGTAATGCTCGTTGCGCCTCAAGAGTTTGAGATTCTCGGCGTTGTTGTGCTTGATCATGAGCCGCGGCATCTTGTTCTTCTTGGTGTTGACGTGCTCGCTCTTGTTGTTGTTGGCGTAGTCGTTGCCGTTCTTGTGCTTGCTCAAGTGTAGCTTGGTTTTGATGATGTCAACTTTCTTGTTCGTCAAGTAGCTGTTGGGAGCTCTTGTCATGAAGTGTATTCCGGTTGTCATGTCGAGCTTGACGTGCCTCTTGATGAAGAGTGTTTGATGTAGGGGTAGTTGAGCCGGACGTGTAGTCGGTATGGCAACTTGAGCGGCTTCGTCGTTGAGAAGATGTGGATGAGGAGCGTCGGTTGACTATTAAAGTCCGTAGCGCATCGAATTGAGTAGACATGTTGGTGTTGATGATGTCGAATTGCTCTCTTGTTCTTGCTTCAAATTGGCGTGCGTCGGTGGCGACTTGCTCAATGTGCTCTCGCATAGCTTCACTTTCTTGATGTAGAGCTTGTTGGACACCGAAGAGATGTAGTTGGTGACGTAGTTGTTCGATTCTTGAGGATCATCGAAGAGCGGGTTCATAGATGTACTTGGCCTATCCATCATCACAAGCAAGTATGTGAGTGGGAGAAAGGAGAAGACAATACCAAATGTACATTGACCGAAGTTGAAAATGGATCAATGATCATTCAATAATGTAACCCAGAAATAGCACTATTGTTACCACTTCTTGTCGATTCTCACACCTACACAAGTAAAGCTTTGAGAGTGATGAGGACATCACTAACAAGGTTACACCCACAGCTCCAACTGACACATATACAAGACCAATTACTAGAGCTCGCGCACGCCAATTAAATTACCAGGTACTTTCGTTTCTTGGTAATTATTCTAATGTTCATGAGAATATGATGCTGCCTAAATTGGATACATTTGTCTTGCTTACAAATGAAGGGCTTAGCTTGGACAAGAAGGATGAACATTGGAGCAAGATCAAGCATGGAGATGATGGCATGCGCAAGGGGAACAAGAATGGAGTTACAAGTGATGATTTCAGGACTTTGAAGCCACCATAATGAGTGCGTGAAGCCTTGGACAAAATATACAAGATGCCACTTAATAAATTTCGTCCAGAGGCTATTATAGGTGCTGCGTCACCTTATTATTGGGCCAGGCCCATGTAATTTCGAAATACTTGAGTATAGGCTGTTTTTAGAGTCCGTATGTGTGGGGAAACAAGAGTTAGGGTTGGTTTCGGACCCCTCCACCAAGGGCCACGAAATTCCCCCCTCTTTCCCTCATATATACAACCCTTAGGGTGTCCTTTAGAATTTGGGTTTTGTTTAGATTAAAAGTTCGCCATAGCTGCAACTTCGCGTACTTCGTTTGTGTTCAACGACCAGACAAAGGCGTCACAGAACCCCACCTTGATCAATAAAGCTTTCCTCTTGAATTCGCAATATCCAGATTGCAATCTCAGTTTCTTGCTTATTCTTCGTTTGCCTGCAGGAAACAGACCTCCGTGGTCAGATTGATCGTGCTCCGGCATGGTCAATAACCTCTCGGAATTGGTTTAGCGATTGCTAAGGCGCGACGTCCTCGCACGTTCGTAGTCGGATCGTCAAAGTTGACTTCTTCCAAAACGATAGCCACCATCTCATCGAAAGATGGGACACCTTTGCCTCTATCACCTAGAGAGTGACTGCGGCCCCTCTTCGGAGAAGATCCACCCGGATTCAATGTCTAAACGACGCCCTAAGGGCTGTATATATGGGGGAAAGAGGGGGGAATTTCGTGGCCCTTGGGGGAGGGGTCCGAAACCAACCCTAACTCTTGTTTCCCCACACATACGGACTCTAAAAACAGCCTATACTCAAGTATTTCGAAATTACATGGGCCTGGCCCAATAATAAGGTGATGAAGCACCTATAATAGCCTCTGGACGAAATTTATGAAGTGACATCTTTTATATTTCGTCCAAGGCTTCACGCACTCATTATGGTGGCTTCAAAGTCCTGAAATCATCACTTGTAACTCCATTCTTGTTCCCCTTGCGCATGCCATCATCTCCATGCTTGATCTTGCTCCAATGTTCATCCTTCTTGTCCAAGCTAGGCCCTTCATTTGTAAGCAAGACAAATGTATCCAATTTAGGCAGCATCATATTCTCATGAACATTAGATTCATTACCAAGAAACGAAAGTACCTGGTAATTTAATTGGCGTTTTGATGTCTACTAATTGGTCCTGTATATGTGTCAGTTGGAGCTGTGGGTGTAACCTTGTTAGTGATGTCCTCATCATCCTCCCCTTCTTGAATTGAAGTCGTCCTCGACGGAAGCTCATCTTCCTCACCCAAGTAAGGCTTCAAATCTGCAATGTTAAATGTGGGACTAACCCCAAAATCTGCACGCAACTCAAGTTTATATGCATTATAATTTATTTTCTCTAACACCTTGAAAGGACCATCAGCACGTGGCATTAGCTTTGACTTGCGCATATTAGGAAACCTATCCTTACGCAAATGTAACCAAACAAGATCTCCAGGTGCAAAGACAACACATTTTCTACCCTTATCTCCAACAATTTTATATTTAGCATTCATGCGCTCAATATTTTCCTTAGTTAACTCATGCATTTTTAAGATCAATTCAGCATGTTGTTTAGCATCAAAATTAACCTTCTCCGAAAATGGAAGAGGCAACAAATCAATAGGTGCACGTGGTAGGAAACCATAGACAATTTCAAAACGGCACATCTTAGTAGTAGAATGCAGCGAACGATTATAAGAAAATTCTATATGAGGCAAGCATTCTTCCCACATTTTCTTATTATTCTTCAAAACAGCCCTAAGCATAGTAGACAAAGTTATGTTGACTACTTCAGTATGACCATCAGTTTGGTGGTGACAAGTAGTACTAAAAAGCAGTTTAGTCCCCAACTTAGCCCATAAACATCTCCAAAAGTGGCTAAGAAATTTAGTATCACGATCTGAAACAATAGTATTTGGCACACCATGCAAGCGAATAATTTCACGAAAGAACAAGTCAGCAATATTAGCAACATCATCGCTTTTATGACATGGTATAATGTGTGCCATCTTTGAGAACCTATCCACGACAACAAATATGCTATCCCTCCCCTTCCTTGTTCGAGGTAAACCCAAAACAAAGTCCATAGATATATCTTCCCAAGGAACACTAGGAACAGGCAAAGGCATATATAAACCATGAGGATTGAGTCGTGACTTAGGTTTTTGACATGTAGTGCAGCGACCAACAAAACGCTCAACATTCCATCGCATCTTTGGCCAAAAGAAATGTGTAGCAAGTACGTCCTCCGTCTTTTTCACGCCAAAGTGTCCCATTAATCCTCCTCAATGCGCCTCCTGCAACAACAAAAGACGAACAGAGCTAGCTAGAATGCATAGCTTGTTAGCACGAAACACAAATCCATCATTAACGACGAACTTGTTCCATGTTCTCCCTTCTTTACAATTCTGCAATACATCTTTAAATTCAGCATCATGCACTTATTGATCTTTGTTGGTCTCCAAACCAAATATTTTGAAGTCAAGTTGTGAAAGCATAGTATAACGACGAGACAATGCATCAGCAATAACATTTTCTTTTCTCTTCTTGTGTTTAATAACATAAGGGAAAGTCTCTATGAATTCAACCCATTTAGCATGTCTATGGTTCAGTTTTGCTTGACTTTTAATGTGCTTCAAAGATTCATGATCAGAATGTATAACAAATTCTTTGGGCCATAAATAATGTTGCCATGTTTCCCAAGTCTGAACACCTTATCATAAGTAGAATAATTCAGACTAGGTCCACTCAATTTTTCAGAAAAGTATGCAACAGGTTTACCATCTTGTAATAACACACCTCCTAACCCAATTCCACTAGCATCACATTCAAGCTCAGAAGTCTTATTAAAATCAGGAAGTTGGAGTAAAGGAGCATGTGCCAACTTATCTTTCAATACCGTGAATGCTTCTTCCTGTGCAGTACCCCAAACAAAAGGCACATTCTTCTTTGTAAGCTCATTGAGAGGTGCAGCAATGGTGCTGAAATCTCTCACAAAACGCCGATAGAATCCAGCGAGGCCAAGGAAACTCCTCACTTGTGTGACCGTTTTGGGCTGCGGCCAACTCTCAATAGCTTCAATCTTGGATTTATCAACCTTAATTCCCTGTGGAGTAACAACATAGCAAAGAAAAGAGACTCGGTCGATGCAAAATGTGCACTTTCCAAGGTTACCAAACAAACGTGCATCACGTAGAGCAATAAAAACAGCATATAAATGTTCCAAATGTTCCTCCAAAGATCTGCTATAAATCAATATATCATCAAATTATACTACCACAAATCATCCAATGAAAGCACATAAAACTTCATTCATTAATCTCATGAAAGTACTAGGTGCATTAGTTAACCCAAAAGGCATGACTAACCACTCATATAATCCAAACTTAGTTTTAAATGCTGTTTTCCATTCATCTCCCAATTTCATACGAATTTGATGGTATCCATTACGCAAATCAACTTCGGAGAATATTGTAGAGCCACTCAATTCATCAAGCATATCATCTAGCCTAGGAATAGGATGACGATAACGAATAGTAATATTATTAATGCCTCTACAATCAACACACATACGCGATGTACCATCCTTTTTCGGCAATAGAATAATAGGAACAGCACAAGGACTAAGGGATTCGCGTATATAACCTTTGTCGAGTAGCTCCTGTACTTGACGCATAATCTCCTTCGTCTCTTCTGGATTGGTATGGTATGGTGCGCGGTTGGGTAGCGATGCACCGGGAATTAAGTCAATCTGATGCTCAATCCCTCGAATAGGTGGTAATCCCGGTGGCATGTCTTGTGGAAAAACGTCGGCGAACTCCTGCAAAATGTTAGTGACATCAGGAGGCAAAGAGGAAGGCACGTCCTCGAATGAAAATAATGCCTATTTGCACACAAAAGCATAGCAAACAGATTTGCTAAAATCTAGCTCATCAATATCAGATTTGGTGGCAAGTAACGTGCACTTTTCAATTTAATTTCAGAAGCAATAGTAGATTGTTTATTATTAGGCTTCATTTGTTGCTCAAATTATTTTGCCACAATATGATTTCCATTCTTATTTTTCTGCTGTTTTGCTTTATTAGCTCTATTAATATCATCTTTCAAAATGGAATCAGGAGTCATAGGAAGCAAAGTAATATTTTTATCCTTATGAACAAGAGTATACTGATTGTTTCTACCATGGTGTATAGAATTTTTATCAAATTGCCATGGTCTACCAAGTAATAAGGAACATGCTTTCATATGTACCACATCACAATCAACAAAATCAGCATATGTAGAGATACTAAAATGCACACGAACAATACGTGTTACCTTAACCTTGCCGCTGTTGTTGAACCATTGGATGTAGTAAGGATGTGGATGTGGTCTTGTGCTGAGAGATAGCTTCTCCACCATCTCCATGCTAGCCAAGTTGTTGCAACTCCCTCCATCTATGATCACGCGAATAGAACGTTCCTTCACAACTCCCTTTGTATGGAACAAATTATGCCTCTGATTTTGCTCAGCTTGTGTTACCTGCACACTCAAAACACGTTGAGAAACTAAACATTCATACCTGTCAGCATCTTCAGGAGCCATGTATTGCGTCTCATGATCCGAATCGTCTCCATCGTGTTCTTTACGTGTAATAAAACCCAAAGTCTCCTCATCATAGTCACTAGCGGAGTCATATCCACCATCCTAAGTAGCAATCATCACACGCTGAGATTTGCATTCTCTCGCAAAATGTCATCTTCCCTTACAACGACGACAAATAATATCACTTGTGTGCCCTGTTGATGCCATGGAAGAAGAAGAACTCTGTGCAGGCCCAATAGGTGTGCTCTTGGCAGATAATGGTGGTTGTGCCTGCTTCCTTGTATCACGGCTGGAGGTTACAGCTGATGGAGGTGTCGGTGCAGTAGAAAGTGTGGAAGTAGAGGATGCACGCAGTGTCCATGATGAAGGTCGACCTGCAGAAAAGTTAGTCTGCGCCAATGCCTGTCGATCCTGCACTTCACGTTCAGCTTTACAAGCAAGATGGAATAAACGAGTGATATTATTATAATCCTTATACTCTAGAATGGTCTGAATCTCTATATTTAATCCACCCGTAAAACGCGCAAGCATAGCTTCATTCTCCTCAACAATACCACATCTAATCAGGCCAGTTTGTAATTGCTGATAATATTCTTCTACAGAATTTTTTCCTTGTCTTAAGCGCTGCAATTTTTGAAGTAATTCACGTTGATAATATGGTGGAACCCAACGAGTACGCATAGCAGTTTTCAAAGCAGCCCAAGTAGTTGGAATATTATCCGGATGTAATCTACAATATTCAGACCACCACACACAAGCAAAACTAGTGAAAGCACAAAGAGCAGCAGCAACACGTCTCTCCTCGGGATATTTTAAACATGTAAAACGTTGTTCGGTTTCTAACTCCCAAGTAAGATATATATCAGGAACATATCTACCCTCAAATGGTGTAATATTTAATTTTAGTTTTGGGAGATGGTCATGATCGCGTACCTGAGGGTATGGTGCAGCCATACCATTGCGATTATATGCATGTGGACGACCTGGTTGTTGTGGTGTAGGTTGTTGCACGTAGTTCTGATTTTGATCAACCTCTTCCTGGTAATCCCCCGCGTAATCATCCTCCTCCTCACCAGCAGCAGGAGACACAGAAGTATCAACAGCAGCACCAACAGGTTGGCCAGGCAGAAGAGGGACACGGCTCGCTTTGCGGAGGGCGATTTCGCGACGTGCAGGTGGTTGTTGTTGTTGTTGCAACAGTGCAGCATGTGGAGGTTGACGCGCAAGCACTTCAGCGAATTTGGCATCCAACTTAGTGTCAATTGACTTCTCAATGCCATCCATCCTCGCTAGTGCATTCTCAAAACTGGTCATGACATCTGCTACCTGTTGACCCATCATTTGCTGAAATTTATCATGCAACTCCTTGTTTGTCATGTTCTCCCACTCAGTCTCGTCGACTTGTGATCCTGGCATGGTTAGCAGCAATAGAAACACACAAAAATGATCCTACAAACTACTAGAAAATGGTGGTGGTGGGGCGTCACAAATCCGTCAAGCAAAACTCAAATTCTTACTTGTTCTTACCCAGCAGCATGTGGTGATCGGCAACCGTGGGAGTCAAAACTCTCAAAGGGCGGATCGATTACCAGGGAGAGTCGAACGCACGACGTAGATGTATGTGGAGCTGGGAAGGCTTATAAGATGGTAGCAAAAAGGGTCAGCAATAATCAATTCAGAGATGCAAAGTTGAATAAACGCTCAACGACGGTACTGTGCTGGTCCAAGGGAAGACCATACTAGAGACGCGAGCCTAGAACACTAAAAAAATCACGGCGCTGCACGTAATCAAGGGGAAAGCACACTCTGAATTTTTTTCGCCTCTTTTTTTTTGCGCTCTTTTTTTTGTGCAGCTTTTTGTTTTTGCCGAAAATCACTAAATGGCGAGTGTCTCAAAACACTTTCCAAGTCAAACTAAGATGATAGGCATGGAATTTTTTTTGACGATTTTTTTTTCGGAATCAGGGCAGCGACGACGAAAAAGTGCGGTTAAAAAACAACATGGTGGCACGTGTCTCATAAGACTCAGAAAAGCCAAAAAATAGGATAGGGAAAAAATATTTTCACCTGCTGATTTTTTTCCCGAGACCTACTCAGGCAAGGAAACACGAAACCGAAACTAGATGGATCTCGAAAGGCAATCTAAAACGAAAAGAACTCGGATTGGTGGTGGATATGTGGTGGTAGAATATGGCAGCGGTGGTGGTATATGGCAGCGGTGGTGGTATATGGATACAGATTGGTGGTGGTATATGGATACGGATCGGTGGTGGTATGTGGCAGTAGCGATGAAGATGTTGCGGCGGCGGCGTAACAACTTATGACCAGAACTCGAAACTCTAAAAGACTAAACACTAAGACCAGCAACTTGACATGATGATGCAACCGCAAATTCAACTAAGAAAACACGGAAAAGATTATGCAATGGCTCAGACTGGTTCGGATATGATGAACTAACCCTAATTGTTTTTGGCTTTTTCGTGGACTGTAGGTATGAAGAACAGACTCGATCTAATCTACGAAAAACTGTAAAATCTCACCGAGTAACCTGAAAATCTGATACCACTTGATAGAGGCAAAGGTGTCCCCGTCTTTCGTTGAGATGGTGGCTATCGTTTTGAAGGAAGTCGAGTTGGATGATCTGACTACGAACGTGCGTGGACGTCGCGCCTTACAATCGCTAAACCAACTCCGAGAGGTTATTGACCACGCCGGAGCATGATCAACCTGACCACGAAGGTCTGTTTCCTGCAGGCAAACGAAGAACAAGCAAGAAACTGAGATTGCAATCTGGATATTGCCAATTCAAGAGGAAAGCTTTATTGATCAAGTGGGGTTCTGTGACGTCTTTGTCTAGTTGTTGAACACAAACGAAGTCCGCGAAGTTGTAGCTATGGCGAACTTTAATCTAAACAAAACCCAAAGTCTAAACGACGCCCTAAGGGCTGTATATATGAGGGAATGAAGGGGGAATTTCGTGGCCCTTGGTGGAGGGGTCCGAAACCAACCCTAACTCTTGTTTCCCCACACATACGGACTCTAAAAACAGCCTATACTCAAGTATTTCGAAATTACATGGGCCTGGCCCAAAAATAAGGAGACGCGGCACCTATAATAGCCTCTGGACGAAATTTATGAAGTGGCATCTTGTATATTTCGTCCAAGGCGTCACGCACTCATTATGGTGGCTTCAAAGTCCTGAAATCATCACTTGTAACTCCATTCTTGTTCCCCTTGCGCATGCCATCATCTCCATGCTTGATCTTGCTCTAATGTTCATCCTTTTGTCCAAGCTAGGCCCTTCATTTGTAAGCAAGACAAATGTATCCAATTTAGGCAGCATCATATTCTCGTGAACATTAGATTCATTACCAAGAAACGAAAGTACCTGGTAATTTAATTGGCATGCGCGAGCTCTAGTAATTGGTCATGTATATGTGTCAGTTGGAGCTATGGGTGTAACCTTGTGAGTGATGCCCTCATCACTAGGATATGAACCACAAGAAAGTATCAAAATGAGCTATCCCAAAGCTAACCCTAAAATATGGAGGGGATTGAGTACTTATAATCTAGGGGACGGAATGGGGGTACACGGGTCGAAACCCAAGTGGCTGCGCCCAGGCAGGGCCGGGCGTCCGGGCGTCGGGCCGGATGCGTTGGCAAGGCGCCAGATGTCTGGGGTAGCGGGGACGAGTCTCGGGTGGCTTCTGTGGAGTGGCGCCGGATTTCCGGGCCCGAGGCCGGATGTCCGGGCCTTGCCTGGCCGGATGTCCGGGGCCTGGCCGGATGTCCGGGCCCTGTAGCTTCGGCTGCTGGTGCCCTGTAGCTTCGGCTGCTGGTGCCCTTCTGTGACCGGTTGCTCAAGAGCCGCATGTCCGGGCCAGGGGGCCGGATGCCCGGGTCTTGGAGCCTTCTTCAGCCCTTATCGATGCAAATATTCGTCCGTGCGCTTGGGGATTTGTCCATCTTCACACGCCTCTCCGATGGGGTCTTCTTCACACCTGAGCACACAAAACACATCCGTTTGAGGTAGTAGCCATGTCTCGCAAGATTCATATGGAAGTTGGACTAGGAGGGATGTCACCTCGGTCTCGAGAGCTCTAGCATGAGCACGTGTCATTGGTCCTTGAGGCACTTGGTGAGGTGATGGAGGGTCCATGGGGACGACCTTGGGATGCTCCGCATCATCTCCCCTCCCTTGGGAAATATCTGACCTCGGATCGAAATCTTCATCACCATGGAAAGGGGATAGATCCTTGACGTTGAAGGTATCGCTCACGTTGTACTTCTCTCGTGGGATGTCGATCTTGTAGGCATTATTGTTGTAGCGTGCTAGCACCTTGAAGGCTCCGTCGACACGAGGTAGTAGTTTGGACTTGCGCTCATGTGGGAAACATTCCTTGCGAAGATGAAGCCAAACAAGATCTCCCGGTTGGAACACCATTGGTGCCTTGTTGACGTGGATCTTGGTGGTGAGACGATGGACTTGTCGCTCGATCGTTGCCCTTGTATCTTCATGCACCTTCTTGATATAGCTCGCTCGTGCACTTGCGTCCATGTTCGTGCGCTCTTGTAGAGGTAGAGGTAGGATGTCCAATGGAGACAAGGGGTTGAGGCCGTAGACGACCTCGAAAGGGGACTTGCCGGTAGTGGAATGTCTTGCGCGGTTGTAGGCGTACTCGGCGATGGGTAAGCATTGCTCCCATTCCTTGATATTCTTCTTGATCAACACACGAAGAAGCGTCGAAAGTGTGCGGTTCGTCACCTCCATTTGGCCGTCGGTTTGTGGATGATATGCCGAAGAGAAGAGGAGCTTGATGCCGAGTTTGGTGCATAGAGTCTTCCAAAAGTAGCTCAAGAACATGACGTCCCGATCCGACACTATCGTCTTGGGTACTCCTTGTAGATGAATGATTTCCCTACAAAAGAGATTTGCAACATGTGAAGCATCGTCGATCTTGTTACAAGGAATGAAGTGAGCCATTTTAGAAAATCTATCCACGACAACTGATGAGGACATGGCTAGCACAGTTACACCCACAACCCCTGCTACTATACCTATTGGACCAATTACTAGAGCTCGTGCACGCCAGTTAAATTATCAGGTACTTTCGTTTCTTGGTAAAGTTTCTAATGTTCATGAGGATGTGATGCTTCCTAACTTAGATATATTTGTGTTGGTTACAGTTGAAGCACCTAGCATGGACAAGAAGTATAAACACTGGAGCATGATCAAGCACTATGATGAAGGCGCGCGCGGAGGGAGCAAGAATGGAGTTTCTGGAGGAGATTTCCGCACTTTGAAGCCACCATGATGACATACAAGAGGATGGACGAAATATACAACATGTCTTTCATAAATTTCGTCCATAGCTTATTACTGGTGCTGTGTCACCTTAGTTTTGGGCTAGGCCCATGTATTTTTGAAATACCGCTCGTTTGGTTTTTTTTAGAGCCCATATTGTAGGGGAAACGACTTAGGAGGTGTTTTAGTCCCACCTTGCCAAGGGTGGACAAAATACCCTCTCTTTTCCCCTATAAATACAGCCCTTAAGGCACCGTTTAGACTGGGGTTTTATTTAGTTAAAAGTTAGCCATCGCTGCAACTTCATGTACTTCGTTTGTGTCCAACGACCAGACCAAGATCGCTTATGAAACCCCACTTTTATCAATACTTCATCCATATTCGCAATATTCAGATTGCTTATTCATATTCTTGCTTGTTCTTCAATTGCTTGCAGGAATAGACCTTCGTGGTCAGGTTGGTCGTGCTCCGGCGTGGTCAATAACCTCTTGGAGTTGGTTTAGCGATTGCTAAGGCGCAACGTCGTTGCACGTTTGTAGTCGGATCGTCAAAGTCGTCTCTACCAAATCGATAGTTATCATCTCATCGAAAGATCGGGCCGCTCGCCTCTATCAAGTGGTATCAGTTTTTAGGTTGCTCGGTGAGAATTTCCAGTTCTTTTACTAGTCCAGATCGCATCTGTCCTTCATACCTAGAGTCCAAGAAAAAGCCACAAAAAAAGTTAGATTAGTTCATCATATCCCAGACAGTCTAAGCCTTTTTGTCATTGCCACTTAGTTTTTGCATTGTTGAATTTTCGGTTGCATCATGTGTCGAGTTGCTGGTTTTAGTGTCTAACCTATTAGGGTTTCGAGTTCTAGTCACGTTTTGTTCACACCGCTTCCGCACGCACATTGTATACTTCATTGACATCTTTTGCTGCCACATCTAATATGCATCGCCATTACCATATCCACCTGCCATTGTCATTCTAGCCATCATCCTTTGTTCGTTGCCATCTTGATTCATCTTGGAAAGAGAGGAAACAATCTGAAAAAAGTGATCTGTTTGCTATTCGGGATCAGAGGAAAGTTTGGATCGCTAGAAAAAGAAATTGTGCAGCCCTTTGGTAGTTGCCACGTTTGGAGTTTGGAGAAGAGGAAAGAAAAAGAGATTTAAAAGAAGAAGAAAAAGCTGTTAGGATTGGAGTCCTAGCCATTCATTTTTTGGGAAAGTGAGTTTAAAAGAGAGAGAAAGACTCACAAGGAAAGTGCTAGTCGGTTTTTAATTGGAAGGATCTTGATGATTGAGTCGAGAGAGAGAGAGAGAGAGAAAAAGGCGAGTAAGATCAGCCATAAAACAAATGTGAAGAGTGCCAAGTTTGGGACAAAACTTGCCTGCTCCCTCCCCATACTCCCATCCGTGCTCCCACTTCATCCTACGGCTGTTATTTTCCCTTTTTCCTTTCTAATCTAATCATCATCCCCCCTGATTTTAAGGGGGTGGGGCCGGGCCTAATTTTGTTCCAATCAAATCAAGCCGCGTATGCGGGAGCACGGATGGGCACACACGAAGGGAGCAGGCAAGTCTCGTCCCCAAGTTTGAGGCTGTTCACGTCAGGTTGGGAAGGTGCTAAAAACGAAATCATTTTCTATTGGAAGGCAACTGCCAATCGGTTTGGTTGGCAACCAATTTTTTTTGGGCAGTTCTCTATTAAAAAAGATACAAGGAAAGGTGTGAATTGTGTGCTACTATTTGGAAAGTAATACGCAAAAAGAACATATTTGGCATCTTCGGATCTGAGTGTTCTAGTGAGGCCCGTTTAATATTTTTTTAAAGAGGAGTTTCCTTACGGGAGTATTGGAGATCGCAACAAAAATAAGGAAGGAGAATACATACGGGAGAAGTGCAAAATCGCAGCAAAGAAAAAAAAAGGAAGGTGCCCATCGGTTGCCTTGTTCGGAAAGGCAGATCCGAATTTTTATTGTTGGTTCGCTGCCTCTTTGGATTGAAAAACGTGGGATGTACTAGTAGTACTTTTGTTTGGTTGCCAAGTTTGGATTTCCGAGGAAAATAGAAGGGAAGCATCTCCTTGCTGGGATTGGAAAAGTAAATAGTAATAAAAAGATTAAGCTGCTGATCGGTTTGGGTTTGTGGCTGATTTTCTTGGGCAGTTGAAAAAGGAAAAAAATCAACCACGAGATTGGTACACATTCTGTTCAACTTGGCGCTACCCTTTTTGGCAGTAAGAGTCGCAAAAAAATAGGAAGAGTTTTGGCTCGAAGAGATAAAAAAAGTGAAAGAGGGAGAGTAAAAAAAGGTGCAAATCTGGTTGCCATTGCATGTGACTCTAGGGGTTATTTTTATCCAAGGGGGAGAAGCGCTGGAGTTATGTATCCAGTAAAAAAAGATTCAAGTGCAGATTTGTTTGTTTGCGTGCACGTGAAAAGTAAAGAAAAACAAAATACTATTCCAATCTGGTTGATGTGTTGAAGTTGTGTGCTATTGTGGCACGTTTGTTGTATGAACAACACCCACATTCACTCGTTGGCTGTGACTGCGTGAATCCTTTGTGTTTTAGGCTCGCGTCTCTAATGCAATCTAGCCTAGGACCAGCACTCGACCACTTTGAGTGAACTTTCAGCTTGCATTAATTAACGTGGTTGTAGCATTTTTTTACCACATATATCAAGCCAACCCAGCTCCATAGATTTCTACACCCTGTATACATACGTTCACCTGGCAATCGCTTTGCCCAACTTTTGGAGTTATTTGACACTGCTGGTTGCCGGTCATCACCTGCTGCATGGTAAGAACTTGTAAGAATTTGATTTGCTATACTGTGAGCGCTTGACCATCACTTCCCAGTAGTTCATAGGAACATTATTTTTGGATTTTGTTTCTTTTTTCTACTAATCATGACAGGATCCAGAGTCAACTCATGGGCTTTGTCGATCGCGGGAGATGTGCCACCACCTAAGGACATACCACAACCATCACGAGAGGTGCACAAACATCCAAATGCACATGATCAGGTTAATGTTTCTATACCACCGTTTAATGGCCGTTTTGGACCTGCTTTATATATTGAATGGGAGTTTGACATAAATAATATATTTTCTTCCCATAGTTTTGATGAACGTAAAAAAGTTAAGGTTGCGGTTGGTTCTTTCACTGGTTATGCTATAGTTTGGTGGAGTGAACATTGCCGGTTACACCCTAAATATATACCTACTACTTGGATTGATTTGAACGTTGCCATCCGACATACATTCGTCCCTGCTTATTATACTCGCGACATGCTTACAAAGTTGCAACATTTAAAACAAGGTAGTGACACCGTAACGAAATATTATGATGATTTACAAACTACCTTCTTACATTCTTCTTTACAAGAAAGTGAAGACGATTTATGGATAGATTTTGGGCAGGATTAAATCGTGATATTCAGGAGTTACTTATTCATGAAGAGTGTTATCCTATGGACCATTTGTTTCGTCTTGCTTGCAAAGCTGAACAGGAAATAAAGCGACGTGTGGCACCCAAGGAGAACAAGCGCAAGGTGCACATTCCCAGAGTTGATACGGTTGTTCCTTCAACTAATAGGCGTACTATGACAACCACATCCGTTGTTATGAGGACTACGTCACCACCACCATGTGACACGTCACCATCGAGAGTGCCTGCATCATACGAGTTGATCATAAGAGGTTATGATGAAGGTACTGATCTTCCACCTCCACATGTGTATGATGAATGCCTTGTCAATTTAAATGCACCATGTGATGAGTTACCCACTACTTTGATCACACCGCCTATTTTGGAGGACTATGTTCATGATTTGACTTTGCCATGTGATCTAACGAATGCAATAACAACCATTTTGAGTGCACCCATTGAATTAGTTTTTGATGCAAAAGAGCCATGTGAATCAGGGAATAACTTTATTTTGGATCAAATACGTTCGAAAATAATTGTGCCAGTGTTTAATCATTTTGATATGACCTCTAATCTTGGTGATGGTTCATCAAGGTTGGGATGGTGTAATGATGAGCATTGCCAATCATTTGTTACGATCAAGAGCTTCACTTATATGCGCAATTTGAGTTGCAATATTTTTATGCCTTTGACTTCCTGTGATAATATATTAGCTTTATATTTCACGACTTTGGAAGGGTGCTCTTGTATAACTGTGTTACATGTGCCACAACTGAGATCGGTAAAAATGGATGACATATACATATACAACATGCACACCTTGTCTCTTTTGTTAGTCATATTTCAGATTAAGCAACGCCGAGGACGGCTTTGTTTTCAAGAAGGGGAGGATGATGAGGACATGGCTAGCACAGTTACACCCACAACCCCTGCTACTATACCTATTGGACCAATTACTAGAGCTCGTGCACACCAGTTAAATTATCAGGTACTTTCGTTTCTTGGTAATGTTTCTAATGTTCATGAGGATGTGATGCTTCCTAACTTAGATATATTTGTGTTGGTTACAGTTGAAGCACCTAGCATGGACAAGAAGTATAAACACTGGAGCATGATCAAGCACTATGATGAAGGCGCGCACGGAGGGAGCAAGAATGGAGTTTCTGGAGGAGATTTCCGCACTTTGAAGCCACCATGATGACATACAAGAGGATGGACGAAATATACAACATGTCTTTCATAAATTTCGTCCATAGCTTATTACTGGTGCTGTGTCACCTTAGTTTTGGGCTAGGCCCATGTATTTTCGAAATACCGCTCGTTTGGTTTTTTTTAGAGCCCATATTGTAGGGGAAACGACTTAGGAGGTGTTTTAGTCCCACCTTGCCAAGGGTGGACAAAATACCCTCTCTTTTCCCCTATAAATACAACCCTTAAGGCACCGTTTAGACTGGGGTTCTATTTAGTTAAAAGTTAGCCATCGCTGCAACTTCGTGTACTTCGTTTGTGTCCAACGACCAGACCAAGACCGCTTATGAAACCCCACTTTTATCAATACTTCATCCATATTCGCAATATTCATATTGCTTATTCATATTCTTGCTTGTTCTTCGATTGCTTGCAGGAATAGACCTTCGTGGTCAGCTTGGTCGTGCTCCGGCGTGGTCAATAACCTCTTGGAGTTGGTTTAGCGATTGCTAAGGCGCAACGTCGTTGCACGTTTGTAGTCGGATCGTCAAAGTCGTCTCTACCAAATCGATAGTTATCATCTCATCGAAAGATCGGGTCGCTCGCCTCTATCAACAACAAACACAGAATCATTTCCATTTTGAGTTCTAGGCAAACCAAGGAAAAAGTCCATGCTTATGTCTTCCCATGGATGGTATGGAATAGGAAGTGGCATGTAAAGACCATGAGATTGAGCTTTTGACTTAGCTTTGCGGCATGTAGAACATCGATTTGTGAGGCGTGAGATGTCACGGGGCATCTTGAGCCAAAAGTAGTTCTTTGAGAGCGTAGCAAATGTCTTGTCGCGTCCAAAGTGTCTCGTGAGTCCTCCTCCATGAGATTCCTGCAAAAGGAGCAAACGAAGCGAAGACTCGGGAATGCAAAGTTTGTTAGCTCTCACAAGATATCCATCCTTTATGTAATAATGTTGCCAAGAAGTGTGAGTCAAACAGTTAGCATAAGGATGTGCAAAAAAAGGATCATGCTCATATAAATATGTGATGTGCTCAAAGCCAATAACATTCAACTCAAGTTGTGTAACAAGCATGCATTTGCGGGAAAGCGCATCCGCCACAACATTCTCTTTGTGTTTGATGTATTTGATGACGTAGGGAAAAGATTAAATGAACTCACTCCACTTAGCATGATGCTTGTTCAACTTAGTTTGACCTTTGAGATTCTTGAGAGTCTCATGGTTCGTATGAAGAATGAATTCATGAGGTCTAAGGTAATGTTCCCAAACACGTAAAACTCTCACTAAGGCATAGAGCTCTTTATCATAGATGAGGTAATTTAGTTGCGCTCCGGATAGCTTCTCACTAAAGTACGCAATGGGGCGCTTTTCTTGCATGAGCACGCCACATATGCCGGTACCACTAGCGTCACAATGAATCTCAAACGGTTTATCAAAGTTCGATAGGGCTAGAAGTGGTGCGTGTGTAAGCAAGCTTTTTAGCTCATTGAACTGTCTTGCAAAGGACCCCAAATGAAGGGTGCGTTCTTCTTGCTCAAGGCGTGTAGAGGCATAGCAATAGTGCTAAAGTCCTTCACAAAACGTCGGTAGAAACCGGCTAGACCAAGGAAACTACGCACTTGCATGAGATTCGTTGGTTGAGGCCAAGTTTTAATTGCTTCAATTTTAGTTTCATCAACGTGAACACCTTGCGAAGAAACGACAAATCCTAGGAAGATGACATTGTCAACGCCAAAAGTGCATTTCTCCATGTTAGCATATAAGCGCTCTTTCCGAAGTGTTTGTAAAACCATACGGATGTGTGTCACGTGGTCCTCAAGCGACTTGCTAAAAACGAGGTTGTCATCAAAGTAAACCACTACAAAGACGCCTATGTAGGGTCGTAGAACAAAATGCATAAGATGCATAAATGAACCAGGTGCTTCCGATAATCCCATTGGCATAACAAGCCACTCGTATAACCCAAATTTGGTTTTGAAAGCCGTTTTCCACTCATCACCCTCTTGAATGCGAATTTGGTAGTAACCACTTTTAAGATCAATTTTCGAAAAGATGGTGGCACCACATAATTCATCAAGCATGTCGTCTAAGCGTGGGATAGGATAACGGTATCTAACGGTGATAGCATTTATCGAGCAACAATCGGAGCACATTCAAAAACTTCCATCTTTCTTAGGCACGAGAATAACCGGAACGGCACAAGGGCTTAAGCTTTCACGTACATGACCTTTGTCGATGAGTTGTTGCACTTGCCGTTGTATCTCCTTGGTTTCCTCGGGGTTGACGTGGTAAGGAGCCTTGTTTGGAAGTGGTGCGCCGGGTATGAGGTCGATGCGGTGTTCGATTCCGCGAAGTGGAGGTAGACCGAGAGGTAGCTCATCGGGAAAGACGTCCGAGCATTCCTGCAACAATTGAGACAACACTAAAGGTGGAGGTGGTGAAGTGTTAGTAGGTTTGGCTTCCCCTTTGCATAGAAGCACTAGGTGGAAGACACTTGATGGGTTCCCACACACTTCTCTCATCTCACTTTTCGTGGCAAATAGCACAAGTTGCTTCTTGTCGCTCATCATGGAGTCGCTCATATTTGGCTTGTGGCTATCACTCTCCTTTTGGTGGCTCACTCTCTCACCATTCTCTCCACGATGGTTGGTAGGTAAGTGTTTGTCGGCGGCTACTTGACTTGGTGACATGGGATGTAGCACGAATTCCTTGCCCTTCATCTTGAAGCTATAGTGGTTGGTCCGTCCATTGTGTGTGACTCCACGATCATATTGCCATGGTCGTCCAAGTAGAAGGTGGCACACGGACATGGGGACCACATCACACTCAAGTGTGTCCTCGTAGGCGCCTATCTTGAAGGAGACTTGCACGGTGTGCTCGACTCGAAGAATTCCGGCGTCATTAAGCCATTGGACCTTGTAGGGATGAGGGTGCTTTGTCTTGATCAATTGGAGCCTTTCGCATAGCTCTTCTCTTGCCAAGTTATGACAACTTCCTCCATCGATGATAACATTGACAGAGCGTCCATTGATGCCGGCCTTGGTATGGAAAATATGACATCGTTGGTCATCATCTTGTTGGTGTTGGAGTGTGAAGACCTTGGAGACAACAAGATTGGGACTTGAGTCATTGTCGCAAAACACTTGATGGTCTTCTTCTTCGTTCACTTGGCGATGCATGGCTACATGCTCAAGGGCTTCCATCTCATAGTCGCTCATTGAGTCATAAGATCCGTCATCATTGATGATCATGGTACGAACGGTCTTGCACCCATATGACTTGTGGCCTCGACCTTGGCACTTGAAACATTTGATGGAACTCGTCTTGGAGTTGTCCTCGGTTGGAGTTGTAGATGATGAATTTCTTGGCTTGAAGTTGTTTGTAGAAGGTGGACGACTCGATGTAGTCGTATTCTTGTAGTTTAACTTGTCACCGAAGTTTGTAGATGGCTTCGTAGAGGTAGGAGGAGCCGAAGTCGTTGAAGCTTGGTTGTAGGAGCCGAAGTTCTTGGAGGTAAACTTGGAGTACTTTTAGTCCTCTTGGACTTGTCGCTCCACTTTGGTTGCTTGGTGTACTAGCTCAAGGAGGGTCGTGTAGGGTTGAAAGTCTTCAATCTTCCTTATATGATAGTTGAGTCCATTCAAGAATCTCGGCATTTTTTGCTCTTCATCTTCCGTGATGTTTTCTCTTATCATGGCAATCTCCATTTCCTTGTAGTACTCTTCAACGGACTTGGTACCTTGCTTGAGGAGTTGTAGCTTCTTGAACAAGTCACGGTTCTACTGTGTTGGCACAAAGCGTGCTCTCATGACTTCCTTCATTTGAGCCCAAGTGGTGATAGGAGGTTCGCCTTTTGCTTCTCTTCTCTCTATGATTTGCTCCCACCAAATGAGAACATAGTCTTGGAACTCAAGGGAGGCCATTGCAATCTTTTTCTCTTCATCGAAGTTGTGAAGGCGAAAGATCTTGTCAACCTTCAATGCCCATGAGAGGTAGTCTTCGGGATCAATGCTTCCGGAAAACTTTGGCATGGTGAACTTAAGCTTGCCATAGCGATGCTCTTCATTGTTTCCTTGCTTATTGGGAGGGCGTTCTTGATTTTGACGATTGTCAATCTCATGTTGCTCTTGTCGGAGTAGATGTCCATTATCATGGTGTGCTTGTCGAGCGTGTGGTTCTTGTTGAGGTTGATGCTCTTGTCGCGCTTGAGGAGGAACTTCTTCTTGCATTCGTGCTTGATGGCGTCTCTCTTGCATCTCATCACGAATGAAATCCTCTTCTTGACGAGTATGACGATTGCGCGTTGCCACATTGCGATGTGCATCACGTAATGCTCATTGTGCCTCAAGAGCTTGAGCTTCTCGGCGTTGTTGTGCTTGACGATTAGCCTCGGCATCTTGTTCTTCTTGGTATTGACGTGCTCGCTCTTGTTGTTGTTGGCGTAGTCGTTGCCGTTCTTGCGCTTGCTCAAGTGTAGCTTGGTTTTAACGATGGCGATTTTCTTGCTCTTGAAATAGCTCTTGGGAGCTCTGGTCATGAAGTGGGTTCCGCTTGTCATGTCGAGCTTGACGTGCAGCTTGACGAAGAGTGTTTGATGTAGGGGTACTTGAGCCTTCCGTGGAGTCGGTATGTCGACTTGAGAGGCTTCGTCTTTGAGAAGATGTGGAAGAAGAACGTCGGTTGACTATCAAAGTCCGTAGCTCGTCAAACTGGGTAGACATGTTGGTGTTGATGATGTCGAATTGCTCTCTTGTTTGTGCTTCAAATTGGCGCGCATCGGCGGCGACTTGCTCAATGTACTCTCTCATAGCTTCACTTTCTTGATGTAGAGCTCGTTGGACATCGAAGAGATGAAGTTTGGTGACGTAGTTATTCGATTCTTGAGGATCGTCGAAGATCGGGTTCGAAGATGTACTTGGCCTATCCATCATCACAAGCAAGTTTGTGAGTTGGAGAAGGGAGAAGACAATACCAATTGTACCTTGACCGAAGTTCAAAGTGGATCAATGATCACTCAATAATGTAACCCGGAAATAAAACTATTGGAACCCTAATCGGCAGATCTTTCACGAGATGGAGGGGATCCCACGATGAACACGAAGAACACAAGGAAAACACGAGAGGAAACGCTCAAATCAACACGAATACGGTCACACAGGTGCTAGATCCACGATACACGTCAAGTTACACGATCCATAGTCAGCAACGGTGGTACAAAGATAGTCTTCTCCCGGAGGAGGTCTTGGGGGTATCCCTTGGGATCTTCTCCGTGGTGGAGGTCTTGAATCCAAGGTGGATCTTCTCCGAAGAGGCCGCGGACTCGTAGGAGAGGAACCACAAAGGTCTATGATGAGCTATCACAAAGCTAACCCTAGATAGTTTAGGTAGAGTGCTATATATAGGCTAGGAGGGGTGAAGGGGTACATGGGCCTCGGCCCAACATCATGCGCGGAGGCACTGTCCGGATGATCCGGACGTTTGTCCGGATGATCCAGGCTTCGGGGGGCCGGATGATCCGGGGCGACGTCCGGATGATCCGGACACGTCTGATCTGTTGCGGGTGGCCCGGATGTTCGGGTCTTCGTCCGGATGTCCGGGAGGTGTCCGGATGATCCGGGCCGGGGTCCGGATGATCCGGCTTCGGCGTGGTGCTTCGGGTGTCTTCGGGCACATTGGCCGGATCGTCCGGACGGATGTGCGGATCATCCGGGCCTCGGTCGAATCGTCCGGGACATCGTCCGGATCGTCCGGGCAGGCTGAGTCCTGGTTGTTCTTCCCCTCCATCTTCCTCCTTCGATTCTTCTTGTCCCTTTACTTCTCCATGGTTGCTCCCGAGGTGTCTGAGTATGCGAAGAGTCTCCGATGAGGGTAGCGGCCATGACTCATGTGAATCAAAGTGACGTAGAGAGAGGAGTGAAGTCACCTCGGCCTCGAGAGCTCGTGCTCGAGCACGTGTCATGGGTCCACTTGGCACTTGGTGAGTCGATGGTGGGTCCATGGGGATGACCTTGGGATGCTCCGCATCAACTCCTCTCCCTTGGGAAAGATCCGACCTCGGATCGAAATCTTCATCACCATGGAAAGTGGAGAGATCCTTGACATTGAAGACATCGTTCACGTTGAACTTATTGCGTGGAAGGTCGAGATTGTATGCATTGTTGTTGTAGCGTTCTAGCACCTTGAAGGGTCTGTCGGCTCGAGGTAGTAGTTTGGACTTGTGCTCGTGGGGAAAACGGTCCTTGCGAAGATGTAGCCATACGAGATCTCCCAGTTGGAGCACCAAAGGCTTCTTATTGGCGTTGAGCTTGGACGCTAGACGATGTACTTGCCTCTCAATCGTTGCCCTTGTATCTTCATGCACCTTCTTGAGATAGCTTGCTCGAGCACTTACGTCCAAGTTTGTTCGTTATTGTAGAGGTAGAGGTAGAATGTCCAATGGAGACAAAGGGTTGAAGCCGTAGACGACCTCGAAAGGGGACTTGCCGGTAGTCGAATGTCTTGCGCGCTTGTAGGCGTACTCGGCAATGGGCAAGCATTGCTCCCATTCCTTGATGTTCTTCTTGATCAACACGCGAAGAAGCGTCGAAAGTGTGCGGTTTGTCACCTCAGTTTGGCCATCGGTTTGTGGATGATATGCCGAGGAGAAGAGTAGCTTGATTCCGAGCTTGGCGCATAGAGTCTTCCAAAAGTAGCTCAAAAACTTGACGTCCCGGTCTGACACGATTGTCTTGGGCACTCCATGTAGACGAATGATTTCCCTACAAAAGAGATTAGCCACATGTGAAGCATCGTCGATCTTGTTACAAGGAATGAAATGAGCCATTTTAGAGAATCTATCCACGACAACAAACATGTAATCTTTTCTATTTTGAGTCCTAGGCAATACAAGTACAAAGTCCATGCTAATGTCTTCCCATGGATGGAATGAAATAGGAAGTGGCATGTAAAGACCATGAGATTGAGCTTTTGACTTAGCTTTGCGACATGTTGAGCATCGGTTGGTAAGGCGTGAGACGTCATGTAGCAAATGTCTTGTCGCGACCAAAGTGTCCCATGAGTCCTCCTCTGATAGAGGCAAAGGTGTCCCGTCTTTTGATGAGATGGTGGCTATCGTTTTGGAGGAAGTCGACTTGGACAAACCGACTACGAACGTGCGAGGACGTTGCGCCTTAGCAATCGCTAAACCAACTCCGAGAGGTTAATGACCACGCCGGGGCACGATCAACATCACCACGAAGATCTGTATCATGCAGGCAAACGAAGAACAAGCAAGAAACTGAGATTGCAATCTGGATATTGTGAATTCAAGAGGAAAGCTTTATTGATCAAGAGGGGTTCTCTGACGTCTTTGTCTAGTCGTTGAAAATAAACGAAGTACGCGAAGTTGCAGCTATGGCGAACTTTAATCTAAACAAAACCCAAAGTCTAAACGACGCCCTAAGGGCTGTATATATGGGGGAAAGAGGGGGGAATTTCGTGGCCCTTGGTGGAGGGGTCCGAAACCAACCCTAACCCTTGTTTCCCCACACATACGGACTCTAAAAACAGCCTATACTCAAGTATTTCAAAATTACATGGGCCTGGCCCAATAATAAGGTGATGCAGCACCTATAATAGCCTCTGGACAAAATTTATGAAGTGGCATCTTGTATATTTCGTCGAAGGCTTCTCGCACTCATTATGGTGGCTTCAAAGTCCTAAAATCATCAATTCTAACTCCATTCTTGTTCCCCTTGCGCATGCCATCATCTCCATGCTTCATCTTGCTCCAATGTTCATCCTTATTGTCCAGGCTAGGCCCTTCATTTGTAAGCAAGACAAATGTATCCAATTTAGGCAGGATCATATTCTCATGAACATTAGAATCATTACCAAGAAATGAAAGTACCTGGTAATTTAATTGGCGTGCGCGAGCTCTAGTAATTGGTCCTGTATATGTGTTAGTTGGAGCTGTGGGTGTAACCTTGTTAGTGATGTCCTCATCATCCTCCCCTTCTTGAATTGAAGTCGTCCTCGACGGATGCTCATCTTCCTCACCCAAGTAAGGCTTCAAATCTGCAATGTTAAATGTGGGACTAACCCCAAAATCTACAGGCAGCTCAAGTTTATATGCATTATCATTTATTTTCTCTAACACCTTGAAAGGACCATCAGCACGTGGCATTAGCTTTGACTTGCGCAAATTAGGAAACCTATCCTTACGCAAATGTAACCAAACAAGATCTCCAGTTGCAAAGACAACACGTTTTCTACCCTTATCTCCAACAAGTTTATATTTAGCATTCATGCGCTCAATATTTTCCTTATTTAACTCATGCATTTTAAGATCAATTCAGCACGTTGTTTAGCATCAAAATTAACCTTCTCCGAAGATGGAAGAGGCAACAAATCAATAAGTGCACGAGGTAGGAAACCATAGACAATTTCAAAAGGGCACAATTTAGTAGTAGAATGCAACGAACGATTATAAGCAAATTCAATATGAGGTAAGCATTCTTCCCACATTTTCTTATTATTCTTCAAAACAGCCCTAAGCATAGTAGACAAAGTTCTGTTGACTACTTCAATTTGACCATCAGTTTGGGGGTGGCAAGTAGTACTAAAAAGCAATTTAGTCCCCAACTTAGCCCATAAACATCTCCAAAAGTGGCTAAGAAATTTAGTATCACGATCTGAAACAATAGTATTTGGCACACCATGCAAGCGAATAATTACACGAAAGAACAAGTCAGCAACATTAGCAGCATCATCGCTTTTATGACATGGTATAAAGTGTGCCATCTTCGAGAACCTATCCACGACAACAAATATGCTATCCCTCCCCTTCTTTGTTTGAGGTAAACCCAAAACAATGTCCATAGATATATCTTCCCAAGGAACAGTAGGGACAAGCAAAGGCATATATAAACCATGAGGATTGAGTCGTGACTTAGCTTTTTGACATGTAGTGCAGCGACCAACAAAACGCTCAACATCCCATCGCATCTTTGGCCAAAAGAAATGTGTAGCAAGTACGCCCTCCGTCTTCTTCACGCCAAAGTGTCCCATTAATCCTCCTCCATGCGCCTCCTGCAAGAACAAAAGACGAACAGAGCTAGCTGGAATGCATAGCTTGTTAGCACGAAACACAAATCCATCATTAACGATGAACTTGTTCCATGTTCTCCCTTCTTTGAAATTCCGCAATACATCTTTAAATTCAGCATCATGCACATATTGATTTTTGATGGTCTCCAAACCAAATATTTTAAAGTCAAGTTGTGAAAGCATAGTATAACGACGAGACAATGCATCAGCAATAACATTTTCTTTTCCCTTCTTGTGTTTAATAACATATGGGAAAGTCTCTATGAATTCAACCCATTCAGCATGTCTATGGTTCAGTTTTTCTTGACTTTTAATGTGCTTCAAAGATTCATGATCAGAATGTATAACAAATTCTTTGGGCCATAAATAATGTTGCCATGTTTCCAAAGTCCGAACAAGAGCATATAATTCCTTATCATAAGTAGAATAATTCAGACTAGGCCCACTCAATTTTTCAGAAAAGTATGCAACAGTTTTACCATCTTGTAATAACACTCCTCCTAACCCAATTCCACTAGCATCACATTCAAGCTCAAAAGTCTTATTAAAATCAGGAAGTTGGAGTAAAGGAGCATGTGTCAACTTATCTTTCAATACCATGAATGCTTCTTCCTGTGCAGTACCCCAAACAAAAGGCACATCCTTCTTTGTAAGCTCATTGAGAGGTGCAGCAATGGTGCTGAAATCTCTCACAAAACACCGATAGAATCCAGCGAGTCCAAGGAAACTCCTCACGTGTGTGACCGTTTTGGGCTGCGGCCAACTCTCAATAGCTTCAATCTTGGCTTTATCAACCTCAATTCCCCGTGGAGTAACAACATAGCCAAGAAAGGAGACTCGGTCGGTGCAAAAGGTGCACTTAACAAGGTTACCAAACAAACGTGCATCACGTAGAGCAATAAAAACAGCACGTAAATGTTCCAAATGTTCCTCCAAAGATCTGCTAAAAATCAATAAATCATCAATGTATACTACCACAAATCGTCCAATGAAAGCACGTAAAACTTCATTCATTAATCTCATGAAAGTACTAGGTGCATTAGTTAACCTAAAAGGCATGACTAACCACTCATATAATCCAAACTTAGTTTTAAATGCTGTTTTCCATTCGTCTCCCAATTTCATATGAATTTGATGGTATCCACTATGCAAATCAACTTTGGAGAATATTGTAGAGCCACTCAATTCATCAAGCATATCATCTAGCCTAGGAATAGGAGGACGATAACGAATAGTAATATTATTAATGCCTCTACAATATCACACATACGCGATGTACCATCCTTTTTCGGCACTAGAATAATAGGAACAACACAAGGACTAAGGGATTCGTGTATATAACCTTTGTTGAGTAGCTCCTGTACTTGACGCATAATCTCATTTGTCTCTTCTGGATTGGTATGGTATGGTGCGCGGTTGGGTAGCGATGCACCGGGAATTAAGTCAATCTGATGCTCAATCCCTCGAATAGGTGGTAATCCCGGTAGCACGTCTTGTGGAAAGACATCGGCGAACTCCTGCAAAATGTTAGTGACAGTAGGAGGCATAGAGGAAGGCACGTCCTCGAATGAAAATAATGCCTCTTTGCACACAAAAGCATAGGAAACAGATTTGCTAAAATCTAGCTCAGCAATATCAGATTTAGTGGCAAGTAAACATGCACTTTTCAATTTAATTTCAGAAGCAACAGTAGATGGTTTATTATTAGACTTCATTTGTTCTTCAAATTCTTTTGCCACAATCTGATTTTCACTCTTATTTTTCTCCTGGTTTGCTTTATTAGCTCTATTAATACCATCTTTCAAAATGGAATCAGGAGTCATAGGAAGCAAAGTAATATTTTTATCCTTATGAACAAGAGTATACTGATTGTTTCTACCATGGTGTATAGAATTTTTATCAAATTGCCATGGTCTACCAAGTAATAAGGAACATGCTTGCATAGGTACCACATCACAATCAACATAATCAACATATGTAGAGATACTAAAATGCACACGAACAGTACGTGTTACCTTAACCTTGCCGCTGTTGTTGAACCATTGGATGTAGTAAGGATGTGGATGTGGTCTTCTGGTGAGAGATAGCTTCTCCACCATCTCCATGCTAGCCAAGTTTTTGCAACTCCCTCCATCTATGATCACGCGAACAGAACGTTCCTTCACAACTCCCTTTGTATGGAACAAATTATGCCTCTGATTTTGCTCAGCTTGTGTAACCTGCACACTCAAAACACGTTGAGCAACTAAACATTCATACCTGTCAGCATCTTCAGGAGCCATGTATTGCGTCTCATGATCAGAATCGTCTCCAACGTATTCTTCATGTGTAATAAGAGCCAAAGTCTCCTCATCATAGTCACTAGCGGACTCATATCCACCATCCTCAGTAGCAATCATCACGCGCTGAGATTTGCATTCTCTCGCAAAATGTCCTCTTCCCTTACAACGACGACAAATAATATCACTGGTGTGCCCTGTTGTTGCCATGGAAGAAGAAGAACTCTGTGCAGGCCTAGTAGGTGTGCTCTTGGCAGATAATGGTGGTTGTGCCCGCTTCCTTGTATCACGGCTGGAGGTAACAGCTGATGGAGGTGTCAGTGCAGTAGAATGTGTGGAAGTAGAGGATGCACGCGGTGTCCATGATGAAGGTCGGCCTGCAGAAAAGTTAGTCCGCGCCAATGCCTATCGATCCTGAACTTCACGTTTAGCTTTACAAGCAAGATGGAATAAACGAGTGATATTTATTATAGTCCTTATACTCTAGAATGGTCTGAATCTCTTTATTTAATCCACCCATAAAACATGCAAGCATAGCTTCATTCTCCTCAACAATACCACATCTAATCAGGCCAGTTTGTAATTGTTGATAATATTCTTCTACAGAATTTTTTCCTTGTCTTAAGCGCTGCAATTTTTGAAGTAATTCACGTTGATAATATGTTGCAACCCAACGAGTACGCATAGTAGTTTTCAAAGCAGCCCAAGTAGTTGGAATATTATCCAGGTGTAATCTACAATATTCAGACCACCACACACAAGCAAAACTAGTGAAAGCACAAAGAGCAGCAGCAACACGTCTCTCCTCGGGATATTTTAAACATGTAAAACGTTGTTCGGTTTCTAACTCCCAAGTAAGATATATATCAGGAACATATCTACCCTCAAATGGTGGAATATTCAATTTTAGTTTAGGGAGATGGTCATGATCGCGCACCTGATGGTATGGTGCAGCCCTACCATTGCGATTATATGCATGTGGACGACCTGTTTGTTCTGGTGCTGGTTGTTGCACGTAGTTCTGATTTTGATCAACCTCTTCCTCGTAATCCCCCGCGTAATGGTCCTCCTCCTCAGCAGCAGCAGGAGCCACAGAAGTATCAACAGCAGCACCAACAGGTTGGCCATGCAGAAGAGGGACACGGCTCGCTTTGCGGAGAGCGATTTTGCGACGTAAAGGTGGTTGTTGTTGTTGTTGCAATGGTGCAGCAGGTGGAGGTAGACGCGCAAGCACTTCAGCGAATTTGGCATCCAACTTGGTGTCAATTGACTTCTTAATGCCATCCATCCTCGCTAGTGCGTTGTCAAAACTGGTCATGACATCTGCTACCTGTTGACCCATCATTTGCTGAAATTTATCATGCAACTCCTTGTTTGTCATGTTCTCCCAGTCAGTCTCATCGACTTGTGATTCTGGCATGGTTAGCAGCAATAGAAACACACAAAAATATGATCCTACAGACTACTAGAAAATGGTGGTGGTGGGGCGTCACAAATCCGTCAAGCAAAACTCAAATTCTTACCAGTTCTTACCCAACAGCAGGTGGTGATCGGCAACCGTGGTAGTCAAAACTCCCAAAGGTTGGATTGATTACCAGGGAGAGTCAAATGCACGACGTAGATGTATGTGTAGCTAGGAAGGCTTATAAGATGGGTAGCAAAAAGGGTCAGCAATAATCAATTCAGAGATGCAAAGTTGAATAAACGCTCAACGACGGTACTGTGCTGGCCCTAGGCTAGACCGTACTAGAGACGCGAGCCTAGAACACTAACAAAATCACGGCACTGCACGTAATCAAGGGAAAAGCATACTCTGAAAAAGGATTGCCTCTTTTTTTTGCGCTGCTTTTTTTTGTTGCCGAAAATCACTATAATGGCGAGTGTCCCAAAATCACTATAAGATGATAGGCACAAAATTTGTTTGACGATTTTTTTTCAGAATCAGGGCAGCGACGACGAAAAGTGCGGTAAAAAAACAGTATGGTGGCACATGTCTCAAAAGACTCAGAAAAGCCTAAAAATAGGACAGGGAAAACTCGGATTGGTGGTGGATATATGATGGTAGAATATGGCAGCGGTGATGGTATATGGCAGCGGCGGTGGTATATGGATATGGATTGGTGGTGGTATATGGATACGGATCGGTGGTGGTATGTGGCAGCAGTGATGAAGATGTTGTGGCGGCGGCGTGACAACTTATGACCAGAACTCAAAACTCTAAAAGCCTATATGCTAAGACCAGCAACTTGACACGACGATGCAACCGCAAATTCAACTAAGCAAACACGGAAAAGATTATGCAATGCCTCAGACTGGTTCGGATATGATGAACTAACCCTAAAATTATTATTTTTGGCTTTTTCGTGGACTGTAGGTATGAAGAATAGACTCGATCTAATCTACGAAAAACTGTAAAATCTCACCAAGCAACCTGGAAATCTGATACCACTTGATAGAGGCAAAGGTGTCCCGTCATTCGATGAGATGGTGGCTATCGTTTTGGAGGAAGTCGAGTTGGACGAACCGACTACGAACGTGCGAGGATGTAGCGCCTTACCAATCGCTAAACCAACTCCGAGAGGTTATTGACCACGCTGGAGCACGATCAACCTGACCACGAAGGTCTGTTTCCTGCACAAAAACGAAGAAACAAGCAAGAAACTGAGATTGCAATCTGGATATTGCGAATGCAAGAGGAAAGCTTTATTGATCAAGAGGGGTTCTGTGACGTCTTTGTCTGGTCGTTGAACACAAACGAAGTACGCGAAGTTGCAGCTATGGCAAACTTTAATCTAAACAAAACCCAAAGTCTAAACGACGCCCTAAGGGCTGTATATATGGGGGAAAGAGGGGGGAATTTCGTGGCCCTTGGTGGAGGGGTCCGAAACCAACCCTAACTATTGTTTCCCCACACATACGGACTCTAAAAACAGCCTATACTCAAGTATTTCAAAATTACATGGGCCTGGCCCAATAATAAGGTGACACAACACCTATAATAGCCTCTGGACGAAATTTATGAAGTGGCATGTTGTATATTTCGTCCAAGGCTTCTCGCACTCATTATGGTGGCTTCAAAGTCCTGAAATCATCAATTGTAACTCCTTTCTTGTTCCCCTTGCACATGCCATCATCTCCATGCTTGATCTTGCTCCAATGTTCATCCTTCTCGTCCAGGCTAGGCCCTTCATTTGTAAGCAAGACAAATGTATCCAATTTAGGCAGCATCATATTCTCATGAACATTAGAATCATTACCAAGAAACGAAAGTACCTGGTAATTTAATTGGCGTGCGCGAGCTCTAGTAATTGGTCATGTATATGTGTCAGTTGGAGCTGTAGGTGTAACCTTGTTAGTGATGTCCTCATCATCCTCCATGAGATTCCTGCAAAAGGAGCAAACGAAGCGAAGACTCGGGAATGCAAAGTTTGTTAGCTCTCATAAGATATCCATCTTTGATGTAGTAATGTTCCCAAGAAGTGTGAGTCAAACACTTAGCATAAGGATTTGCAAAGAAAGGATCATGCTCATATAAGTCTTTTATGTGCTCAAAGCCAATAACATTCAACTCAAGTGTCGTAACAAGCATGCATTTGCGGGAAAGCGCATCCGCCACAACATTTTCTTTGCCTTTGATGTACTTGATGACGTAGGGGAAAGACTCAATGAACTCACTCCACTTAGCATGACGCTTGTTCAACTTAGTTTGACCCTAGAGATACTTGAGCGTCTCATGGTCCGTATGAAGAATGAATTCATGAGGTCTAAGGTAATGTTCCCAAACGCGCAAAACTCTCACCAAGGCATAAAGCTCTTTATCATAGATGGGGTAGTTAAGTTGCGCTCCGGATAGCTTCTTGCTAAAGTACGCAATTGGGCCTTTTTCTTGCATGAGCACGCCACCTATGCCGGTACCACTAGCCCACTAGCGTCACAATGAATCTCAAAAGGCTTATCAAAGTTCGATAGGGCAAGAAGTGGTGCGTGCGTGAGCAAGTCTTTGATCTTAATGAATGCGGTGTCTTGCGAAGGACCCTAAACAAAGGGTGCGTTCTTCTTGCTCAAGGCGTGTAGAGGCATAGGAATGGTGCTAAAGTCCTTCACAAAACGTCAATAGAAACCGGCTAAACCAAGAAAGCTACGCACTTGTTGTAGATTCGTTGGTTGAGGCCAAGTTTTAATTGCTTCAATTTTAGTCTCATCAACGTGAACACCTTGGGAAGAAACGACGAATCCTAAGAAAACGACCTTGCCGACGCCAAAAGTGCACTTTTCCATATTAGCATATAAGCGCTCTTTCCGAAGGGTTTGTAAAACCATACGAATGTGTGTCACATGGTCCTCAAGCGACTTGCTAAAAACGAGGATGTCATCAAAGTAAACCACTACAAAGACGCCTATGTAGGGTCGTAGAACGAAATGCATAAGACGCATAAAAGAACCGCTTCCGATAAACCCATTAGCATGACAAGCCACTCATATAACCCAAACTTGGTTTTGAAAGCCGTTTTCCACTCATCACCCTCTTGAATGCGAATTTGGTCGTAACCACTTTTAAGATTAATTTTTGAAAAGATGGTGGCACCACATAATTCATCAAGCATGTCGTCTAAGCGTGGGATAGGGTGACGGTATCCAACGGTGATAGCATTTATCGGCCTACAATCGGAGCACATGCGAAAACTTCCATCGTTCTTAGGCATGAGAATAACCGGAACGGCACAAGGGCTCAAGCTTTCACGTACATGACCTTTGTCGATGAGTTGTTGTACTTGCCGTTGTATCTCCTTGGTTTCCTCGGGGTTGACGCGGTAGGGAGCCTTGTTCGGAAGTGGTGCACCGGGTATGAGGTCGATGCGGCATTCGATTCTGGGAAGTGGAGGTAGACCCGGCGGTAGCTTGTCAGGCCCAAGATGCGATTCTATCCCAATCACGTGACACTTACGTGATTGGGGCACAACCGCATTTCGGGCGCTAAGCAAGATGGATATCATTACATCGTACCATTACATACATACATGGGGGATACAACAATACATAGAAGTCACATGAATACAACATCAATACAAGGCATCCGACTACGGATGCAAACATGAAAAACACACGGCATCCATCTGATATCCCAGGCTGCCGACCCGGAACCTAACCCAAGACTGAAGAAGAAGAAGAAAGAACTCCAACACAAGAACATCGCTCTCACGTCAAGTCATCGGAAACCTGTACCTGCAACTGTTGTTGTAGTATCTGTGAGCCACGAGGACTCAGCAATCCCATACCCATGGGTAACAAGACTATCAAAGCTTAATGGGTATGAAGAGGTAAAGTGGTGAGGTTGCAGCAGCAGCTAAGCAATATATGGTGGCTAACTTACGAGTACAAGAATAAGATGAGCATCTACGCAATGGTCGCAAACTAGTAATGATCTCTAAAGATCCTGAACTACCTACGAGTCAAACATAACCCCACCGTGTTCTCTTCACAAAGTGAAACGAGACAGTCACGGTTACTCACACAGTGGTGTGTTTTACTTCGGATCCTCTGACAAGTTTTCTACAACCGGACATTAACAAATTCCAATCTATCACATAACCGCGGGCACGGCTTTCGAAAGATCATAACCCTGCAGGGGTGTCCCAACTTAGCCCATCACAAGCTCTCACGATCAGCTGAAGTAATAATAATTATTACCCCTTATCTTAGGGAAAAACCGATCAGGCTCGGCATCCCGGTGCACAAGACATTTCGACAATGGTAAAGTCCAGCAAGACCTCCTGGCGTGCCGACACCCTAATAGTAGCCGCGCGTATCTCGTCTCAGGCCACGTCCGGATGGGCGATTATACGAGTAAAACCAGCCCTCGGGTTTCCCCAAGGTGGCCACGCATACTCCCTGTTTGGGACCAACACCATCAGCACTGGCCCCCCTGCTATGTAGAAAAGAATCCCGAGGGCGCGACCCCCTATGCAAATTTAATTATTTAATTAAGTTGTTATTATGAGGCAAATTAAAACCAATGTTGGGCCTTGCTGGAGGAGTTTTATTCAAAGACGAAGTGTCAAGGGGTCCCCATATACCCAACCGTGTAAGGAACGCAAAATCAAGGAACATAATGCCGGTTTATCGGCGCCTAAGGTGGCATGAGTGGAACAAAACACCGAGCAAAAGGCCAAGCCTTCCACCCATGCCCAGTGGTGTGTTAATAATAACAATAGATATTGTGATATTCCCAAAGCACCAAGTTCCAACATGGAACAAATCTTCATCTTCACCTGCAACTAACGACGCTATAAGAGGGGCTAAGCAAGCGGGTAACATAGCCAAACAATGGTTTGCTAGGAAGGTGTCAAAAGTTAGAGGTTTCATGGCAACAAGGAGAGGGGCTGACAATAATGATGGGTAGCGCGACATATAACGATAGCATCGAGACAACTAAGCATGGCAATGATAGTAAAGGTATCCAAGGGGTATGGTCATCTTCCCTGAGATCCCGCAAGGAAGAAGAATGAGCCAATGAAGTAGATGAAGAATAAGCCTTGAAGACGAACCACATGAAGTTGAACGAATCCTCACGATCGCAACGGAACAAGCACTAACGAGAAGAAGCAAGCAATACGGTAAACACACAACACAAGAACATGACAATATGATCAACCAAGTATGATGCAAGACAAGTCTATATATGATGCAATACATGGCAAGGTATGAAACACAAGAACAACATCACCCAACAAGTTTAAATGAGGCCGGAAACTACATATAACAAATCCGGTAAGTCCTCATATGCATGTTTTGAAATTAATCCAGATCTGAACAAACCTTAAGTTAAAGTGGTTAAACATCAATTTAACATGCACCATGATGATGTACATGAAATTCTAGTCAAGTTTCATATAAAGTTTGTTTAATTCGGAGCTACGGCCTAGAAGATTTGAGCAAAACAAGACAAGCATGGCAATGGTGCAAGATGCACCCAAACATCAAGAAAACTCACTCCAAATACAAAAACAATATGATATTATGATTCTACATGCAAAATCACACAAGTTTCATATAAGGCACACCCAAAACGGAGCAACGGGCTAAAAGATACGAGCAAAACTAGTTACAAGGCAAAGCTGAAGTTAACAGCCACATAGCAACTTTGGAGCAAGATATATATAAGCTACATCACCCAAACATGATAAAAAGAAGCATGGACATGAAGTATACATGATACTTAACAAGTAGGAACTTAGAACACACCCAAAATCTTACTGGAACACATTTAAACAAGCATGGCAAGTTGCAATAAAATTATCCAGACTTAGCCAAAATCTGGGAAGGCAAAAACATCATCACGATGCTGCCTTTGGAGGCACAAAACAACAATCATATCAACTCTAATAAGAACATAAAGAGCATGGACATGAAGTATACATACCATACATCAAACAACTCCATTGGAGTATCTCCATAGGAGGCATGGATCAATAACAACAAGCTCCACATAATTGAACATGCTGATAAAATCCTGACAGGTTAAATTTATAGCAACTTGAGAGCAAGAAATAAATAAGCTACATCAGGCCAAAAGAGCAAGTAAGGGCATGAATGGATAGACAATAACATGAACAACAAGACATGTTCATTGGCCACTGCAAAACAAGCTTGGTTTTGAGTAGGGCATCAATCAAACATGGCATCAGGTTATAACAGATTCCAGACTTAGCAGAATTTTCATTAAGTATAAAAACAATTATGTTGGCATGGCATGTTTACAAGCATGTTTAAGTCACCTCATGGCATGTTTACAAGCATGTTTAAGTCACCTCAAGGCACCACAGCAAATACCATATAATGGTGCTTCTAAAACATCTATACAAGTGGCATGAAGACAAACACATCACTAGCAATGACCAAGTCAAATCAGCATCTCATAAAAAGTTTCAGCACTTAACAGCCAAATGCACTTTTTCAACAGAGAATAACATGGCAATATGAACTCAAACAAGCATGCTACAGCAACCATCATGTAGTACACTTCATAATGAACATTTTGAGATATCATATGCTTCATTTGGATAAACATGCACCAAGTTATCATATCTCAAACATGGCATAAAATTAACAAGTAACAACAGTTTATAACAAGTAGCACTCTTGCAATAGAGATTAGGGCATCTTGATGAAGTCAAACAAGCATGGCACAATGGAACAAATTGTAGAGCATATCACCACGATCATTTTGACATATCATTCACTCAATTTGGATCACCACACAAAAAGTTACAGGCATGCAAACTAGGCAACAAAATATGACAGAAAAATGGCTTAGAAGAAAATAGACCTCGGGGAAACGGACATGTCCGTGTCAGATCGGACACGTCCGATGGCTGGGACCCACGGTGAAGTGGAACAGACGAGGTGGGCGGACATGTCCATGCCCGGACGGACATGTCCGTCGGCTGCGGCGGCGCGGGGCCCACTTGGAAGTGGCTCCGGGGGTCAACGCGGGTCGGGTCGCTGCAGCAGATCGGGTTCGGGCGTCGATGGGATCCGGTGATGGAGGTGGAGCTGGCCGGCCTCCGGCGTGGCTCCGGCGAGGCTTGCCGCGGCGAGGTGGCGAGCTGGGGTCGGAGATGGACGGCGGGGCGGCGACGCGAGGTCCCGGCGGCGGGCGGCGACGTACGCAGGTGCGGCGGCGGTTGCCGGAGACGGCGGGGAGCGGGGAGGCGCGACGGAGCAGAGGCTCAGAGACCTGCGGCGGGACGACGGCGAGGCCCGTCGGCGGCGGAGCGGCCAAATCGGATCCTCCCGATCCGATCGAGCGGGGTGAGCGGGAGGCCGAGGCGCTCGGTCGACGCGGGGCCCGGTCGGGCGAGGGGGCGGGCCTGGCCCGGGCCTGGGCGGGCTGGCGGCTGGAGGAGCGGGGCAGGGAGGCGACGTGGCCGCTCCCTGTTGGCTGGGGCGCGCCGGCGCGGTGGCTGGCCCAATAGGGGCGCGCCACGTGGCGGAATCCGGCTGGCCGGCGCCAGATTTTGAGGAGGGGGCCGGCTAGGTGGCGGCTGAGGAGTGGGGAGGCACGAAATTTGAGGAGGAAGGTTGGGGAAGGCCAAAAATGGCATGGGGGACTGATTATATAGGGAAGGGGGCTAGGGTTAGGTGTCTTGTGGGGTTTTTGAGCCCTCCGATCGCGATCCGACCGATCCAATCACGAGGGGAGTTTAGGTTGGGCCTAGAGGAGGTATTGGGCTGTGATAGAGGAGGTGGGCTTAGAGAAGAGACGAGAGGGAGAGGCCCGCGGAGGTTTTCGGAGACCGAAAACGTCCGACGTTTTTACCGACGACTAGTGCCGCTATATAAATCCGTTGGGCTATCAAATGAGCTCCGAATGCGATGAAATTTGGCAGGCGGCCTGTCTACACTATAATAAGACCACACTCCAAGTTTCAACTCTTTCCCAGAATGTTTTCCGGCCACTCACAAAATAAATATTCGGAGGCACCGCGGGCGCGTGCAAGTGTACCTGGGCTCAGAACGGACAACGGAGAGGACGAGGGAACTCGGGCGGATGCAAGTTTTGAAAACATGATGATGCAACACACATGATGACAAGGCAAGGATGCACACGCAAGCAGATGACATGGCAACGGCAACGAATAAATGGCTGACACCTGGCGCACCAGTCTCCGGGCAGTGGCGGAGCTAGGAATTTGTGCCTTGGTATTCTTTTTTTTGCAATGTAATTTAAACACATACTAGATAGGACAACAAAGGTACAGTAAGCAACGTCAATGAGTCAACGACCATACATCGATAATAGTAGCGAAATATCATCGTGGCAATATCTATAAAAATTAAGAAAGTTTTCAAAATAGCAAAGGAAATTACAATATAGCTTTAGTAGTGGGTCGGTGCGTCGGTCTTATGTTGAACCAAGCGCAAGTTCAATACGAGAAGCATTTACCAAACAATGTAATATTGTTCATGCTTTCTTGCATCAACCATTTAACGTTTTTTTTGCTGCGGGTACTCAAGCAGAACAGCTGAAAGCTCACATAGATTTTTACAATTTTAAAACCCTTTTATCCATTGCCAAGTAAGTCTTAACAGTTCATCATCTATATTACAAGAAGATAAGAAAAAAAATCAGATTTCTTCTAGAATTTCATCAAACAAAGTAGCAATCAATGGCAGTGGCCTGGATAAACATCTTCATACAGTGATTTTGGGGTTCGGTCTAAATCAAAGCAGCCCAGCGGCGAGCGCGAGCAGCCTAGAGTTGCGGAGGGCAGGGACTTGGAGGCTGGGATCGGTGCCGGACTTGCTTGCTGCCGCGCCACAACCACCACTTGCCTGCAGGTGCTATCCAACACAACAGCTAGGCCGGGACTAGGGGAGAATAGGAACTATGCGAGATGCGTAATGGACCTGGACTATTGAGGCCTTCGCTGTTGCGTGCGTGTGCTGGGCTCATTGGCTGGATCTAAGGGCATCTCCAGCCGTTGGCAACCCCAAGAACATCACCGAACCAAAAGCGCCGGTGTCTTGGGGGTCATCCGGCGGAATTCGGTGAAATAAAGAGGGCATCTTCCCAGTCACAGCCGATTCCAAGCAAAAGTTTATGAGGAGAATGGGTAAGTGGGCCAAGAAAAAGGACATGTGGTGAGACGCGATTCGCCGAAACTTCCGTCGGCGTCCCCAAGAGACCCCCAGCGCACTGGGTTTCGCATGGAATTGCTGGCGCTATTTTGACGTCCTAAGGGTGTTGGGGGCATGGCTGGGTTGTTTTTCGGCGAAAAGCGCCGTCCGAGCCTAAAACCAAGCCTAAAAAGATGTCCTGGGGGCGTCTTGGGGGCGCGGCTGGAGATGCTCTAACCGCTGAACGGTGGGCTTCAATTCAACTTGTAGGTGTATATGTATATCTAATTATTTTTGTGCCAAAATCTTGGGTATTCCATGGAATGCCAAGGAATACCCCTGGCTCCGCCAGTGTCTCGGGGTGTCACAACACTCCCCTACTAACAAGAGATCTCGTCCCGAGATCTTAGGAACGAGACGGAAGAGAAAAAGGAAGAACAAAGTTCTTCGAGGACGAAAGAGTGAAACCAAAGAACCTTGGGAGGTTGAATAACTTGAAAGAAAGGATACAACGAAGAAGAACGAAGTTGCAAGACTTCGTTAAATAAGAGGAACAAGGAATACGACGAGAATCAAGGAGGTTGAAAGACATGAAGCAAGAGCTGAAGGAACAAGAATGAATTCAAAACCACTCCGGTTAATAAGAGATAGAAGGAATTAGAACGAAGGAATTTGGGCAGCACTCCGGCTAAAACTGAAAGAAATAACACACCAGTTGAACATGAATGGAATAGGACAAGAACCTGAGAAGATGGAATAAAAACATGACGAAATGAACAAGACAATGCCTCTGAAATAATTGAAATGATGGAATTAAAGAATGGAGAAGAAGATGACAACTTGAGCACAAGTGACATGAACGAGAATTTATAAGAAAAAGACTTGAACAAAGTTGTTGAGAAAATCAACAACAAAAGAATAAGCTTGTTGTGGACTTATTGAACACATCTCAAAATTTGAGGTGAATTACCGCCGCAACGAAAAGAAAGGACTAGCTAAGAATGAAGAATTGCAAAACTCAACTTCAAAAGAATATGGAGAATTATTTGCATCCCGAGACACAAAAGAATAATGCTTGAGCTGCTCCAGAAGAATTGGATGAACGTTTGAAGAATGAATTGAATCGCAATGAACCACCATGAAGATCTTCGATAACGAAAAAGGATGATGAACTCGAAATGACGGGTGAAAGAATAAGATTAAATCCTTGAGAGGATTTAGACGGGGTTCTGACGAGATAGCCGAGAAACTTAGAGCTCCGGAAAGAAAAGAATAAAAACACTTGAAACTAGAATTTATTCGTCAAGAATAAACTCGAAGGAAGGAATAAATCAACTTCACAAGAAGAATAAGAATTATGTTATGCTTATCCTCCACCAATAAATTGATGAAAGCAATGGATTCACATACTACTTATTCTCGTTGAAATGATTACAGAGGGATATCTCGCAAACTTGCGAAAATCTTCATGAACCACCGGTAGGATTGGAATAAAAAGAATGGATTGATATGATAACACCGGAATAGAACTCTTGAGCGAATCACTGTAAGAATTGAAGCCGAGTGAAGAAAAAGGAACGAACCACCGGGAAGAATTATAATTTAATGATGAAAAAGAACAAACCACCGTGAAGAATTGAGATTGAATGAACATAAGAGAATGAATCTCCGGGAAGAATAAAGCACTTGAGGACAATTTGAATGACGAGAACGAAGAGATTGTGAACTGATTAAAGAATACTTGAACCAGCACCGGAAGAATGTGAGACGAACGAAGAGGCATCGATGAAGAATATTTGGAGGACGAAGTTCAAAACTGAGGATGAAGAAATCTTCTAAAATGATGACCTTCGGAGGAACACAAAGAAAAAGAATTCAAGAACAACTCCAGATGAATGAAAGAAGAAAGGTTGAACCAAAGATGAAATGAATTTAAAAGCGAACTTGAAGAAGGCATATGACTGATGGAATCCGTACTTACGTCACACTTGAAAAGAGTTTCAAAAGACTCCGGGAAAATATTAGAAGAGTCAGGTAAGATCCTGGGAAAAGACCTGTAGGTTAGGGCCCACCAAAGAGAAAGCACCGTTGAAAAGGATTGAAAAGGAGATGATGCACCGGAATTATTGAAAGACTCGAATGAGGTGACAACCTCGAATTAATTGGAAGACAAACGAATCTCTTGAGAATGTCTTTGGAACACCAGAACAATTAAATGGCGAGAGGCGAACGAGCAAGAGGAAACAATTGAGCCGAGGGAAAATAATATTCTAAGTACCGAGTACAAATTGAATTGGAACCACCGGAAAGAAAAGAGATGAAGAAGGACAAACTAGAAGAGAATTCACCTGTTGGAATAACTGAGGAAAAATGCAGAGGATTCACACGAGTAGGATGGATACTCGATTAAGGACTCTGGTCCGAGAAGCAAAAGGGTGGGCGGGTGGGAAAAGAAAAGATCACATCGGACGGGGAAACACTGTCGGTTGAAAAGACCTGAGGTTGATCTTGCAAAGAAGAAGAGGGTCGAATCCACTTGACGAGAGATGCACCAGATGAAAGAACTGACAACGCAACGAACAAAAACTAACCACGATCCTAAAAAAATTGAAGGGGAAGAGGAGTAATTCAAAACACCTACGTCAAGATTCCTCACCAGAGCGACGAAGGGGCAGGGGAGTAAATAGAATTCCTACTCTCCAATATAACTAGACTCCGGAAAAAAAAATTCTGCTAGACTCAACAACGGCCAAGCTACGATCAATCAAGGGGGCTCCTAAGGTCGGTCGAGGCTCTGATACCAACTTGTCAGGCCCAAGATGCGATTCTATTCCGATCACGTGACACTTACATGATTGGGGTACAACCGCATTTCGGGCGCTTAGCAAGATGGATATCATTACATCGTACCATTACATACATACATGGGGGATACAACAATACATACAAGTCACATGAATACAACATGAATACAAGGCACCCGACTACGGATGTGTGGG
>LR738713.1:259193272-259205020 GCA_902687465.1 Secale cereale | reverse complement strand
GCAATACGGTAAACACACAACACAAGAACATGATAATATGCTCAAACAAGTATGATGCAAGACAAGTCTATATATGATGCAATACATGGCAAGGTATGAAGCACACAAGAACAACATCACCCAACAAGTTTAAATGAGGCCGGAAACTACATATAACAAATCTGGTAAGTCCTCATATGCATGTTTTGAAACTAATCCAGATCTGAACAAACCTTAAGTTAAAGTGGTTAAACATCAATTTAACATGCACCATGATGATCTACACGAAACTCTAGTCAAGTTTCATATAAAGTTTGTATAATTCGGAGCTACGGCCTAGAAGATATGAGCAAAACAAGACAAGCATGGCAACGGTGCAAGATGCAGCCAAACATCAAGCAAACTCACTCCAAATATGAAAACAATATGATATTATGATTCCACATGCAAAATCACACAAGTTTCATATAAGGCACACTCAAAACGGAGCAACGGGCTAAAAGATATGAGCAAAACTAGTTACAAGGCAAAGCTGAAGTTAACAACCACATAGCAACTTTGGAGCAAGATATATATAAGATACAGCACCCAAACATGATAAAAATAAGCATGGACATGCAGTAGACATGATACTTAACAAGTAAGAACTTAGAACACACCCAAAAGCTTACTGGAACACATTTAAACAAGCATGGCAAGTTGCAATAAAATTATCCAGACTTAGCCAAAATCTGGGAAGGCAAAAACATCATCACGATGCTGCCTTCGGAGGCACAAAACAACAAGCATATCAACTCTAATAAGAACATAAAGAGCATGGACATGAAGTGTACATATCATACATCAAACAACTCCATTGGAGCATCTCCATAGGAGGCATGGATCAATAACAACAAGCTCCACAAAATTGAACATGCTGATAAAATCCTGACCGGTTAAATTTATAGCAACTTGAGAGCAAGAAATAAATAAGCTACAGCAGGGCAAAAGAGCAAGTAAGGGCATGAATGGATAGACAATAACATGGACAAAGAGACATGTTCATTGACCACTCCAAAACAAGCATGGTTTTGAGTGGGGCATCAAGCAAACATGGCATCAGATTATAACAGATTCCAGACTTAGCAGAATTTTCACTAAGTATAAAAACAATTATGTTGGCATGGCATGTTTACAAGCATGTTTAAGTCACCTCAAGGCATATCATGGAAATATAAATGCACCACAGCAAAAACCATATAATGGTTCTTCTAAAACATCTATACAAGTGGCATGAAGACAAACACATCACTAGCAATGACCAAGTGAAATCAGCATCTCATAACAAGTTTCAGCACTTAACAGCCAAATGCACTTTTACAACAGAGTTTAACATGGCAATATGAACTCAAACAAGCATGCTACAACAACCATCATGTAGTACACTTCATAATGAACATTTTGACACATCATATGCTTCATTTGGATAAACATGCACCAAGTTATCATATCTCAAACATGGCATAAAATTAACAAGGAATATCAGTATATAACAAGTAGCACTCTTGCAACAGAGATTAGGGCATCTAGATGAAGTCAAACAAGCATGGCACAATGGAACAAAGTGTAGAGCATATCACCACGATCATTTTGACATATCATTCACTGAATTTGGATCACCACACAAAAAGTTACAGGCATGCAAACTAGGCAACAAAATATGACAGAAAAATGACTTAGAAGAAAATAGACCTCGGGGAAATGGACATCTCCGTGTCAGATCGGACACGTCTGATGGCTGGGACCCACGGGGCAGTGCAACAGACGAGGTGGGCAGACATGTCCGTGCCTGGACGGACATGTCCGTCGGCGGCGGCGGCGCGGGGCCCACTTGGAAGTGGCTCCGGGGGTCAACGCGGGTCGGGGCACTGCAGCGGATCGGGTTCGGGCGTCGATGGGATCCGGCGATGGAGGTGGAGCTGGCCGACCACCGGCGTGGCTCCGGCGAGGCTTGCCGCGGCGGAGTGGCGAGCTGGGGTCGGAGATGGACGGCGGGCCGGCGACGCGAGGTCCCGGCGGCGGCGGTTGCCGGAGACGGCGAGGAGCGGGGAGGCGCGACAGAGCAGAGGCTCAGAGACCTACAGCGGGACAACGGCGAGGCCCGTCGGCGGCGGAGCGGCCAGATTGGATCCTCCCGATCCGATCGAGCGGGGCGAGCGGGAGGCCGAGTGATGTAGGGTGGAACCCTAGATGGCCGATCTTTCACGAAATGGAGGGGATCCCACGATGAACACGAAGAACATGAGAGGGTAACACGAGAGAAACACTCAAACCAACAAGAACAAGTCACACATATGCTAGATCCTCGAAACAGAAAGAGATACAAGATCCATGATCAACAAGGGACGATACAAAGGGTAACCGGTTCTTCTCTGTGAGGAGGTCTTGGGGTATCCCGCGGGATCTTCTCCGTGAAGGGGTCTTGAATCCAAGGTGGATCTTCTCCGTAGAGGGGCCGCTGTCTCTCTCGTGGAGTAGATCCGTAATGGATGAGCAAAGCTCTATCTCACATATGAGCTAAATCAATGCTAACCCTAAAATGGTGGAGGTGGAGGAGTATATATAGTCTAGGGCCACGAAGGGGTAAGTGAGGGGCGAAAGGGGTACATGGCCAAAAAGCCCGCGGATGCGCACAAGCAGGGAGCGGACGTCCGCTGGGCACCGAACTTCCGCTATTTTGGTTCTGTGAAGGATGTCACGGACGTCCGGTGGCTGCCGGTCGTCCGGTCGCCTGGGACTGTGTGACGCCCGAGACCGACGTCCCAGAAGATTCCAGAAGATTCCAGATGTTCCGGGTTGCCCGTGTGTTCTTTTGTGGTGGTGTTATTTTTTTTTGCATTGCATCATGTCATCATGTCACCATGTCATATTTTATTTTTGCATCTCAACCTAAATAAACCGTGTGGACCTTCGGTCCATTTAAATCGAGGGAAGGTGACTTCTCTTTATAACATATAAAAGCCTCTCAATATTTAGGGAGCTATATTAAATATTCCATTCGTTGGAATTAACCCAACACACTTGCATATGTTCCACGCAACACCCATCCTTCTTCTTCTTTTTCTTCCTCTTATTCTTTTACTTCGTCATGCAAGTGAGTTCTTCGCTATCTCCTTTAATGTTCATTCTTTTCCTAAAAATTCTAGACCATGCCATATGCCCCTCCTCCAAATTTCACCCTTTTCAGATATGCTCTGGTCAGATTCAAAAATGGCTCTAGTTTGAACTAAATTCAAACTTGAATTATTTTTTTTCTATCTCTAAATAATGCCAGAGTATTTTATTTAAATGGGGCATAATTCCAGGAGTCCAGAAGTATTGTTACTTCTTTCAGATTCATCCCGTGAACCCCTGGCCTTTTCCGTCTTATTTTTTCTGTGGATTGTTTTTTGCAGAAAGATTTTAAAACGGGAAGGCTGCCAGCCTCCTTTTCCCAGTGCAGCCTGGCCACTTGGGCCTTTTTCTCCCAGCTGCCTCCCTCTCCCTCCTTTGGGCCTCCTTCCTCCCTCCTTGGCCCAAGGCCATTCTGGCCCGCAGCCTCCACCAAACCATAGGCGCAGCTCGATCCTCTCCCTCTCCTCTCGTGCGCCGCCGCTCCCGAGTCCCTCTCTCTCTCTCTGTCCGTTTCCTCCCCTCTGGTCTCGAACCCGAACCCCTCGACCCGATCTCCCCTTCTCCATCTCGCGAGCGCTGACCGATCTCCCCACCTTCATCTCCCCTCGCCTCTTCTCCAGGCAAGATGGCCTCGCCCCCCCGACCTCCTCCCGGGTCCCTCCGTCGCGCAGGCGCCCGCAGGCGCAGCAGCCCGAGCGCCCGTCCACGAGCGCCTCACTCGCGCCCACGCGCCGCCCAGGCCGCGGCCTCTCCTTCCGCTCCATCCGCGGCGCCCCGATGCGCGGCCACAAGCGCCCAGCTCGCCGGCCCCTTCCCTCTAGCAGCCATGGCCTTCGTCCAGCCCGACGCCCTGTCGCGGGACGTCTCTCCTGCCCCGTCCTGAGCCCCGACGGCCTCCAGTTCGAGCCAGCGGCAGCCGCAGCTCCTCCCTCCGCGGCTCCCAACAGCTCCGCGAGCTCCTTCCAGCGTCCCTGCAAACCTCGTCGCCAGGACCTCCAGAAGGCGAGCGCCGGGCGCCTCGCTTCGCCTCGCGGCAGAGTCCCTCCGCCCCGGGCCATGTCAACTCCAGCGAGGCACCGCTTCCTCCCTCGTCCAGCAAGGCTGTGCGCCTCTGCCTCCTTGCTGCCTTGCCGTTTTGTTGCTGTTGTTGTTTGCCATGTACAGCTGCTGTTTTGTTGTTGTTTTCGTCAAGTGCACGAGGACCTCGAGCTCGGCAAGTACGACTACACGAGGAATCATCAAGTTCCCCTCCGGATATGAGTACATCTACGAACGAGCTCCGTGAACATCTACAAAACACCACGTGTACAACTACGATATCGAGACCACAACCTTTTGTCAAGTACCACGACGACCGAACGAGACGATGACAAGTACCTCTACGGATCATGTACAACTACCGTCGCCGTGTACCACTACCGTCGCCCGAGTACAACTACCGCTATGAGAACGTCTACTTCCTCTACGACCCGCGCGAACGACTACTTCCTCTACTTCCACTACTACGGCTACTTCCTCGACGCTCTCGAACCGTCCCGAAACGAGTGTTCCGAAGGTATAACCCCGAGTCGTGACCCGTGAGATGCTTGTTGTGGTTGTATGAGTTGTTTCCCGTGTGTGCTCCGTGCCCGTTCTGACCTTTTGTCATGTTCCTCGGTTGCCTCGTCACCGACTCGTGGGAACCCGGTGACGGGATCCACCCACTTTCATCTTGTTCGACTTGCTCACGTCGATTCTACCTTTTGCACCGGACTCTCAACGAGTTACTGGAACCGAGATGTTGCGTTGCATCATTTTCGGATCGTTGCCGTGGCACCTTTTCCATTCCACCACGGTGACAAATGCTTCTTATCTTGTTAATTGTCAACCTTTTAATAAAACTTGCATAAACTTGATCATGTCATCCGCATCATGTTAACAACATTAATATGTGTGTTTGTTGTTGCTTATAATTATTAAACATGCTCATGGGGATTTTCCGGATATGTTGTTGTTATTTCCGGCCTCATTTAAAATGCCTAAATAGTGTAGTTTCTTTAAGCTTCACCTCTTGCCATGTTAAAACATTTAATCTTGTCTTGTAAATAACGAGAGTCAATTAAATAATTAAATGTGGTGTTTCGTCTATATGCAACTCGTTGCATATTGATCTCCACTTAACTTGTAGTTTTGTTTGTGCACTTTGCCATGCCATGCATATTTAAACCGGACATGCATCATACTTGGATGTGCATCATATGCCATGTTAATGCTTGTGTGTTTACCGTGTTGTTTCTTTTCTTTCCGGTTGCTTCTCTTGGTAGCTTCGGTTTCGTTCCGGAGTTGTGAGGTTTCTCTCGACTGTGTTGCTCCGTCTTCTTCTTGGATCCGTTCTTCTCCTCTGTGGAATCCCAGGCAAGATGACCGAACCCGGATACCATTACTATCTTTGCCTATTGCTAGAGTATCGCTCTATAGTTTTGCCTCGATGCCCATGTCTTTCTTGTCAGCCTCCTACTTGTAACCAATTGCCATGTTTAACCAACCTACCTATGCAAACCGTTGCTTGGCTATACGTAGGCTTTGCTCAGCCCCTCTTATAGCATTGTTAGTTGCAGGTGAAGATTGAAGATGCTTGCTTCATGTTGAAGTTTGGTTGGGTTATATCACACTATATAAATGCTTAAAATGAAATCATCTATATACTGGCAGGGTGGAAGGCTAAGCCTTTTGCTTGGTGTTTTGTTCCACTCATGCCGTTAGGAACCGTATAAACCGGTGTTATGTTCCTTGATTATGCGTTCCTAACACGGTTGGGGTGTATGGGACCCCCTTGATAAACCGCTAAGTGCTAAGTCTTTTCCAGCAAGTCCCAACCTTTGGTACTATTTGCCTAATAACAAACTAATAAAACTTGAATGGGACTAGCTACCCCTTTCATCTTAATTCAACCCCCCTGGGCCAGTGCTCGATTTGAGTGTTGGTCCAAACTAGAGTCGTGTGCGGGGCCCCCCTTGGCAACTTTGGTATTTCGGCCACTGTACGCTGTGCTTATCCGGTCATGGCCTGAGACTAGATACGCGCGGCTACTATCAGGGTGTCGGCACGCCGGGAGGATTTGCTGGATTAGCCTTACCTTAGTTCGGTTTAACTTGAGCACGGGATTCCGAGAATACTCGGGTCTTCCCAACTATGGAGTTGCGACTCCGCGGATCGTGGGCTTGTGATGGGCCAAGTTGGAACACCCCTGCAGGGTTTGAACTTTCGAAAGCCGTGCCCGCGGTTATGTGGCAGATGGGAGCTTGTTAATTCCGGTTGTAGATAACTCGACACAATGTTTTAATACACTACCAGCGTGTGTACCGTGACTGTCAATTTCCGAATAGGGATTCGGGAGTTGAACACGGTTGGGTTATGTTTGACCGGCTTTAGTTAGGATCACTTCGTGATCATCTCTCGACCGAGGCACTTCTCTTCTCGCTCTCTTTTGCGTAAGTTAGTGCTAGTTGCTGCTGCAGACTCTTGTTGTTCCTTCACCTCTCGTTCTTTCTTCAGCCTTGTCCTCACCCAAGGCTTAAATAGTCTTGTTACCCAGGAACGGGATTGCTGAGTCCTCTGTGGCTCACAGTTACTTCACCACACCAGATGCAGGTTCAGCCGAGTTTGAAGCAGGTGGTGGATCAGTGCTTCATCGGGAGCTCGATGAAGATCGTGGCCGTTTGCTTGTGACGTTTCGATGTGCAGTAGTGGTTTCTACTAGGATTCGATCCTGACCTGTGGCTTTATGTTGTTTTGGTATCTTTCTTTGGTTCTTCACCCGTAGTCGGGTTGTGATATTTTGAATGATGTATTGCTTATGTACTGTATTGTGTGAAGTGGCGAGTGTAAGCCAACTATCTCCTTTTGCATTTTAATCCCTCTTTTACATGAGTTGTGCAAAGATACCAAACTTGAGATCATTCTAGGATGGGCTTATACCTTTAAGTCGTGCCTCGACACGTAGGAGGTATAGTCCCATCCTGGGCATTACAAGTTGGTATTCAGAGCCTTCTCCGACCTAGAAGCCCCCACTGATTGATCGAATCGTTGACGGTTGAGTCTAGGCACACACTGAAAACTTTTTGAGTCCTATATTATATCGGAGAGTAGGATTTCTTTGCTTCTCATCCCCTTTCTCTCTGGTGAGGACTCCTGACGATTACTCTTTTCTCTTCTATTTTCAAAAATTGCACCAAATTTTTTTTAGGATCCCGCGAGTATTCTGGGATTGTTTCGATGTTCTTGTGACAAGGATATTGTTCTCGATGCCTTCTGTTACCGAGGAGTTGAGCTTCGGGGTATCATTGTAACAAGCATATCGCGACAGTACTAAATACTTAAGACGGCCGACATCGAAAATCTCTCCTATACGGCCAGTGGCAAGATAACCCCGACATCACCCAGTACTGGGGAGGTAGTTCGAGAGTATTGCCATAGCTTGTTATAGTGGATGCTTTTCGAAGGTCCGAGGTAAACAGTTTCCGAGAAAGACTGGTTATGTGTTGAAGGATGGATACACCTGGATGTAGGTTTAGAGTTGATTGCGCGGTGCTTCCCGTGTATCCCCAACACCTGATTGCATAACTGGAAACTTTCGGAAATCTATAGGTGGGTTCATCTAGTAGTTCTAGGCATTCTTCCAACGGATGCTCGATATGAAGTTTGGGGTTTTACATTGAGTGAAGTGGTTTTATGGACTTGTTCTGATCGGGAGTTGCATCTTAAAGGGTCCTTGGCTATGCTGATCCGGGGATGACAAAACCCTTTTGTAACACGTTCCATGAGCTTACAGCACAAAGATGTCGAACGAAGCTTCTATCCTGTATTTGTTCCATCTGTTCCTTGTTCCTTTTTATTTTCATTTTGTTCTCCAAGTGGCTTCTCGACTAGCTGATGTACCTGCGGAATTCATTCGTTCGATCCTCTGTTCGAATGATATTGTGAAGATCATGCTGCATATCTATCCTTTGTTCTTGTTTTGATTCTGGTATTCGAGTTGCTTCGATGTCAAATGTTGATATACCTTCCTAATCGGTGTTCTCATATTTCTATGGGAGTGCTAGTCCTTCTTAATCATCAAGTTTTCATGTTAATCCTTTTCAACCGGTGTGCCTTCTCTTCAAGTTATTCCATACGGACACCGTTGAGAAATCTGACGATTGTCTGTTTCATTCATCCCAAGTTGTCTTTGTTTTCCCCACCCTCCCACCCTTCTTCTTCTCGGAGCAAGAAATTCTTTAATGAAATATCCATTTTATTAATGTGATGTTTCTTCTTTCTTTTCCTTCAATGTTCTTATCCGGTGAATTATCGTGAAGATGCTCAAGAGCTTCAAGTTTATCATTCTTTTGTTCCAATATTCTGCCGACGGATGTAATTCAAGATTTCAGTGTTGTTCTTATCCTTTTCCTCTTTTCGCAATGTTTTCTTATTCCGGTGGACCAATTAATCATTCTCCTCTTGCTATTCATACCCGGAGTGCTGAAGATTCATAATTCCATTCTTATTCTGTTCAAGCTAGTTTGAGCATTGTTATCTTACTCAAGCCATCTAATTCAACCGGTGCAATATCTCTTAAGCAATCTTTCCCAACGGTGATTTCTTTGAGTGGGCCCTAACCCACAGGTCTTTTCCCAGGATCTTACCTGACTCTTCTATTTTCTGGAGTTATACTCAATTCTTTTCAAAGTGTGACGTAAGTATGAATTACATCAGTCACATGCCTTCTCCAAGATCGTTTTCAATTCTTGTTCATCATTGGTTCAACCTTTTAAATCTTCATTACGGAGTGCCTATACAATTCATGGTGGTGTATCTCATCGTCTTCTCAGATTTTGAAGATCGGAGAAGTGTTTCTCTTAAATCTTGACCCGTCTTCTTGAAGATTCGTGGTTCTAGCTTCATGCCATCCTCATAATTGTTTTCGATTGTGGGAATTGTTTTCATGCCCTTTCAGAGCATTTCATGAATTCTTTTCTTTGTAATCCTCCGAAGGCCATCATTTCAGAAGATTTCTTCGTTCTCAGTTTTCAACTTCGTCCTCCAAATATTCTTCATTGATGTCTCTTCGTTCGTCTCCTAATTCTTGGTGGTTCTTTCAAGATTACCCTTCCGTGGTTATCATTTTAATTCATTTGTTCTTTTCATAATCCTACCGGTGGTTCGTTGAAGATTTATCCGAGCTTATGCTAGATCTCTCTTTAATTCTTTCCAACGAGAATAAGTAGTATGCCAAATACTTTGGTTGTCATCAATTTAAATTGGTGAAGGAGATGCATGACATAATTCTTATTCTTGTTCCTTCAAGTGTTAATTCTTTTGTCTGGAGCTTGTTCATCATATCATATCCTTGATTCTAAGTTGCTCATCTTGTTTTCCGGAGCTTCAAGTTATTTCAATTATCATTTTCAAAGCTCAATATAATTCATCGCAGGCCTTGAATCTTATTCTTTCATCTTTCACTTCTCATGCTTTCCATTTGCAATTCTTTCTACCTTATCTTTTCAGGTGGTGTTATGTCATTCTTGATAATTTTCCTCCATGTTTCATGATTCACAAGTTGTCAAGAATGAAATATTTAAACCCATCATTTTCTTTGTTCAGGAGATCTTTCCAACCATTTTAATTTATTAGTTGGAGTTATCTTGGGTTGTATTTCACCTAAAAGCTTTCCCTAAGGATTGTTGATATTATGGTGCTTATTAATGACCCAAGTTCTTCATTTATCATTCCGGTGAATTAAGTTTTTCATCTCCTTGTTTATCTCAATCCAATCAATTGTTTTCCATTAGTGGCTGGTTATCACCTCTTAATTTTGAGATGTTTTCCATAAGCCCACAATGAGCTTATTCGTTTCGTTGTTGATTTTTCAATCAACTCCGTTATACCCTTCTTCGTAAGGATGCTCTTTCAATTCATTTTGAGAGAAGTTGTCATACTTTTTCCGTTCATTTCCTTCATTGAACTATATTCTCTATTCTTTCATTCCGGAGGCTTGGTAATATTGCTCTCTTTAACCATCATCTCGTTTTTATCAAGATCATGTTCTTTCCTTGCTTATCATTTAACCGGAGTGTTGTATTCTTCATTCTAGTTCCGTCATCTTATCTAGGTTGCCTCTCTTTTCAACCGGAGTGCTGTCTGAGTCTTGCTTACCTCTTCTGCCATTCTTTCAATTGTTTCGGAGGCAGTGTTTCGTTGATTTCATCAAGTATCACTCCATCTCCTCAAGTTCATGTTTATTCCTTCCATTTTCAGACGGAGTGCTGTCCGAATTCTGTCATTCTTATTCCTTGGCTATACCATTGCAGTTTCATATTATTTTGGCTCGTAAGCTCTATTTCATGTCTTTCAACCTACAAGGTTCTCATAATGCTCCTTGTTCCTCTTTTCTAACGGAGTGTTTTCATCTTCGTTCATCTCCGTTGCTTTCTTTCTTTCAAGTTTGTTCAACCTCTCAAGGTTCTTTGGTTTCCCTCGTCTGTCAAAGAAGCAACTTTGTTTTACCTCTTCCTCTTCTTTTTCGTTTTTACCCGGTGATATCTCTAGGATCTCGGGTCGAGATCCTCTGTTAGTGTGGGAGAGTTGTGACGCCCGAGACCGACGTCCCAGAAGATTCCAGAAGATTCCAGATGTTCCGGGTTGCCCGTGTGTTCTTTTGTGGTGGTGTTATTTTTTTTTTGCATTGCATCATGTCATCATGTCACCATGTCATATTTTATTTTTGCATCTCAACCTAAATAAACCGTGTGGACCTTCGGTCCATTTAAATCGAGGGAAGGTGACTTCTCTTTATAACATATAAAAGCCTCTCAATATTTAGGGAGCTATATTAAATATTCCATTCGTTGGAATTAACCCAACACACTTGCATATGTTCCACGCAACACCCATCCTTCTTCTTCTTTTTCTTCCTCTTATTCTTTTACTTCGTCATGCAAGTGAGTTCTTCGCTATCTCCTTTAATGTTCATTCTTTTCCTAAAAATTCTAGACCATGCCATATGCCCCTCCTCCAAATTTCACCCTTTTCAGATATGCTCTGGTCAGATTCAAAAATGGCTCTAGTTTGAACTAAATTCAAACTTGAATTATTTTTTTTCTATCTCTAAATAATGCCAGAGTATTTTATTTAAATGGGGCATAATTCCAGGAGTCCAGAAGTATTGTTACTTCTTTCAGATTCATCCCGTGAACCCCTGGCCTTTTCCGTCTTATTTTTTCTGTGGATTGTTTTTTGCAGAAAGATTTTAAAACGGGAAGGCTGCCAGCCTCCTTTTCCCAGCGCAGCCTGGCCTCTTGGGCCTTTTTCTCCCAACTGCCTCCCTCTCCCTCCTTTGGGCCTCCTTCCTCCCTCCTTGGCCCAAGGCCATTCTGGCCCGCAGCCTCCACCAAACCCTAGGCGCAGCTCGATCCTCTCCCTCTCCTCTCGTGCGCCGCCGCTCCCGAGTCCCTCTCTCTCTCTCTCTGTCCGTTTCCTCCCCTCTGGTCTCGAACCCGAACCCCTCGACCCGATCTCCCCTTCTCCATCTCGCGAGCGCCGACCGATCTCCCCACCTTCATCTCCCCTCGCCTCTTCTCCAGGCAAGATGGCCTCGCC
>LR738713.1:259180589-259193158 GCA_902687465.1 Secale cereale | reverse complement strand
CCGGGTCCCTCCGTCGCGCAGGCGCCCGCAGGCGCAGCAGCCCGAGCGCCCGTCCCCGAGCGCCTCACTCGCGCCCACGCGCCGCCCAGGCCGCGGCCTCTCCTTCCGCTCCGTCCGCGGCGCCCCGATGCGCGGCCACAAGCGCCCAGCTCGCCGGCCCCTTCCCTCTAGCAGCCATGGCCTTCGTCCAGCCCGACGCCCTGCCGCGGGACGTCTCTCCTGCCCTGTCCTGAGCCCCGACGGCCTCCAGTTCAAGCCAGCGGCAGCCGCAGCTCCTCCCTCCGCGGCTCCCAGCAGCTCCGCGAGCTCCTTCCAGCGTCCCTGCAAACCTCGTCGCCAGGACCTCCAGAAGGCGAGCGCCGGGCGCCTCGCTTCGCCTCGCGGCAGAGTCCCTCCGCCCCGGGCCGTGTCAACTCCAGCGAGGCACCGCTTCCTCCCTCGTCCAGCAAGGTTGTGCGCCTCTGCCTCCTTGCTGCCTTGCCGTTTTGTTGCTGTTGTTGTTTGCCATGTACTGCTGCTGTTTTGTTGTTGTTTTCGTCAAGTGCACGAGGACCTCGAGCTCGGCAAGTACGACTACACGAGGAATCATCAAGTTCCCCTCCGGATATGAGTACATCTACGAACGAGCTCCGTGAACATCTACAAAACACCACATGTACAACTACAATATCGAGACCACAACCTTTTGTCAAGTACCACGACGACCGAACGAGACGATGACAAGTACCTCTACGGATCATGTACAACTACCGTCGCCGTGTACCACTACCGTCGCCCGAGTACAACTACCGCTATGAGAACGTCTACTTCCTCTACGACCCGCGCGAACGACTACTTCCTCTACTTCCACTACTACGGCTACTTCCTCGACGCTCTCGAACCGTCCCGAAACGAGTGTTCCGAAGGTATAACCCCGAGTCGTGACCCGTGAGATGCTTGTTGTGGTTGTATGAGTTGTTTCCCGTGTGTGCTCCGTGCCCGTTCTGACCTTTTGTCATGTTCCTCGGTTGCCTCGTCACCGACTCGTGGGAACCCGGTGACGGGATCCACCCACTTTCATCTTGTTCGACTTGCTCACGTCGATTCTACCTTTTGCACCGGACTCTCAACGAGTTACCGGAACCGATATGTTGCGTTGCATCATTTTCGGATCGTTGCCGTGGCACCTTTTCCATTCCACCACGGTGACAAATGCTTCTTATCTTGTTAATTGTCAACCTTTTAATAAAACTTGCATAAACTTGATCATGTCATCCGCATCATGTTAACAACATTAATATGTGTGTTTGTTGTTGCTTATAATTATTAAACATGCTCATGGGGATTTTCCGGATATGTTGTTGTTATTTCCGGCCTCATTTAAAATGCCTAAATAGTGTAGTTTCTTTAAGCTTCACCTCTTGCCATGTTAAAACATTTAATCTTGTCTTGTAAATAACGAGAGTCAATTAAATAATTAAATGTGGTGTTTCGTCTATATGCAACTCGTTGCATATTGATCTCCACTTAACTTGTAGTTTTGTTTGTGCACTTTGCCATGCCATGCATATTTAAACCGGACATGCATCATACTTGGATGTGCATCATATGCCATGTTAATGCTTGTGTGTTTACCGTGTTGTTTCTTTTCTTTCCGGTTGCTTCTCTTGGTAGCTTCGGTTTCGTTCCGGAGTTGTGAGGTTTCTCTCGACTGTGTTGCTCCGTCTTCTTCTTGGATCCGTTCTTCTCCTCTGTGGAATCCCAGGCAAGATGACCAAACCCGGATACCATTACTATCTTTGCCTATTGCTAGAGTATCGCTCTATAGTTTTGCCTCGATGCCCATGTCTTTCTTGTCAGCCTCCTACTTGTAACCAATTGCCATGTTTAACCAACCTACCTATGCAAACCGTTGCTTGGCTATACGTAGGCTTTGCTCAGCCCCTCTTATAGCATTGTTAGTTGCAGGTGAAGATTGAAGATGCTTGCTTCATGTTGAAGTTTGGTTGGGTTATATCACACTATATAAATGCTTAAAATGAAATCATCTATATACTGGCAGGGTGGAAGGCTAAGCCTTTTGCTTGGTGTTTTGTTCCACTCATGCCGTTAGGAACCGTATAAACCGGTGTTATGTTCCTTGATTATGCGTTCCTAACACGGTTGGGGTGTATGGGACCCCCTTGATTAACCGCTAAGTGCTAAGTCTTTTCCAGCAAGTCCCAACCTTTGGTACTATTTGCCTAATAACAAACTAATAAAACTTGAATGGGACTAGCTACCCCTTTCATCTTAATTCAACCCCCTTGGGCCAGTGCTCGATTTGAGTGTTGGTCCAAACTAGAGTCGTGTGCGGGGCCCCCCTTGGCAACTTGGGTATTTCGGCCACTGTACGCTGTGCTCATCCGGTCGTGGCCTGAGACTAGATACGCGCGGCTACTATCAGGGTGTCGGCACGCCGGGAGGATTTGCTGGATTAGCCTTACCTTAGTTCGGTTTAACTTGAGCACGGGATTCCGAGAATACTCGGGTCTTCCCAACTATGGAGTTGCGACTCCGCGGATCGTGGGCTTGTGATGGGCCAAGTTGGAACACCCCTGCAGGGTTTGAACTTTCGAAAGCCGTGCCCGCGATTATGTGGCAGATGGGAGCTTGTTAATTCCGGTTGTAGATAACTCGACACAATGTTTTAATACACTACCAGCGTGTGTACCGTGACTGTCAATTTCCGAATAGGGATTCGGGAGTTGAACACGGTGGGGTTATGTTTGACCGGCTTTAGTTAGGATCACTTCGTGATCATCTCTCGACCGAGGCACTTCTCTTCTCGCTCTCTTTTGCGTAAGTTAGTGCTAGTTGCTGCTGCAGACTCTTGTTGTTCCTTCACCTCTCGTTCTTTCTTCAGCCTTGTCCTCACCCAAGGCTTAAATAGTCTTGTTACCCGGGAACGGGATTGCTGAGTCCTCTGTGGCTCACAGTTACTTCACCACACCAGATGCAGGTTCAGCCGAGTTTGAAGCAGGTGGTGGATCAGTGCTTCATCGGGAGCTCGATGAAGATCGTGGCCGTTTGCTTGTGACGTTTCGATGTGCAGTAGTGGTTTCTACTAGGATTCGATCCTGACCTGTGGCTTTATGTTGTTTTGGTATCTTTCTTTGGTTCTTCACCCATAGTCGGGTTGTGATGTTTTGAATGATGTATTGCTTATGTACTGTATTGTGTGAAGTGGCGAGTGTAAGCCAACTATCTCCTTTTGCATTTTAATCCCTCTTTTACATGAGTTGTGCAAAGATACCAAACTTGAGATAATTCTAGGATGGGCTTATACCTTTAAGTCGTGCCTCGACACGTAGGAGGTATAGTCCCATCCTGGGAATTACAGACTGGTCGGACGTCCGGTAAACGCCGGTCGTCCGGAGCCTGTAGCTTGCAACAACTCCGTTTCTTCCGTCTTCTCTTCCACGCTTCCCTCGCGGATGGTATAGGTGATCCTTGGCGCTTGCACTCCTCCTCGTCGTCCATGAAGCTCCGACAATACCTATGCATGCACAAGAGTGGAGTGTCAAGTAGTATGCCATCCTCGAAGGTGTCAAGTGAACACGTGTAAAGGAGATGATTCACCTTTATGTATGAGAAGTAGAGGTCACACGTGTCACTTGCCAAGCAGACTCTTGACATGGTGATGTCCATAGGATGTTCCGCATCATCCCCTCCCCCTTGGGAAAGATCCGACCTCGGATCGAAAACCAAATCACCATGGGAAAGAGGTGGCGTCGTCGTGTATATGTGGACGATCACGAAGTGCTCATCATCTTGAAGCTTGAAATGGGCACTCTCCAATGTCTCACCATCTAGTGATTCCTTCAAAAGGAGCAAGGACAACAAACACTTGGAAAAACAAATGTGGTTAGCGTTAGTGCAAAACCAAGCATTCAAGAGGTGGTTCACCACACAAGTGTTGTCATCAAGAATAGCATAAGGTGTGACAAAGAAGTGTGGCATGGAAAATAAGCATATAAGTTGAGCACAATCAAGAACATCATTGAAACAAGCATGTAAATGTGAGGTAGAGATGCGCATATGTGTGACAAGAGAATAAGCATCTACCTCAAAGTCATAGCAAGCATGCATAAAGCGCTCAATGAAAGGTCTATGGTAGGCATATGAATCATTCACAACACCAAAGAAAATGAAGTGTCTAAACACAAGGGTCAAGTGAAAGACAATCCAAGCATAATGTGCATAGGGTGTAGTGAAAATCGAGTGGCACTCAACACAATAGAAAGAGCAATTGTTCATCATGTGTGAGGCAAACAAGTCAATCATGTGAGAAGCAATGGGACATGGCATATGTGAAGAGATGATATTGTTGCAACCAAGCATATGATAGGAGCAAGTAATCCACAAGTCGGATGCAACACACAAGGCATATATAACATGAGGCATGGCAATGTGGCTATCGTGAAAGAAAGCAATATCACTAACATGTGCGCGATCAAGGGGTCCAAGATGACAAATAAGTCTCATGGTGCAAGCAACACATGTAGTATGATCCACAATATTCATGCTCATGGTTTTTGGTAGTTTCTTCTTTTAGTTGGGCTTAGCTCAAGCCCAACAAACCTATGTTATTTTATTATCAATAAAAGCTGCAGTGGGGTTTTTACCCTACTGTTTATAGTCAAAAAAATGCTCATGGTTTTTGGGTTCTCGAAAGAGAAGGATATCACCTTGAAAGCATGTCCTTGTGCATTCTTCACAATGCCGAAGCACAAGCAAGTGCGATGTAGAAGCGTCGTGGTAGAAAGTGGTTCGCTCTCAAGAGCTCGAATGGTCAACTCACGTGAAGTGGAAGTCGACACATATTCCAAGTATCCTACACATGCACACAACAAAAGGACGAACGTATGTGCATGGTAGATAAACACATCATCCATCATGATGGTTCTCTTCTCTTGCACATAACCATTAGGAGCAAAAGTGCATGAATAATATGATGCAACAATAGCTATATTCATGGCACTAGGCATATGGTGCAAGGAGGTAAAACAAGCATGCTTCACAAGAATGATGTCATAATCTCCAAATAAATGCGAGAATGCTATGGGGGCAATCTCATTGGCAAGACTAAAATCATGGTTGCACTCAATACATGGTAGCATGAGAGAGGCAACATGTGGAGACATATGACAACAAGCAATATCAATCATGTGCAAAGCATGGCAATGGTTGTCATCACCCGCATGAAAGGAGCAAGTATGAATCATCGATGATGCAACATAAGCAAGCATGGTGATCAAGTTGTGCAAACTAGTGGAGCGAAGATGCAACACACTAGGAGAAGGCATGGCAATCATGTCATGTGAGCAAATAGTGGATATAGGCAATGCACATGACATATCGCAAGCACGATCACAAATCAAGGTCAAAGCATCATAATAGGCATGGTGTGCAAAGGAAACATGGCAATAACAAGTGGTATCTCCACCAAGCTTGCAACTACACATACAAGTATGAGAATCAATCATCATGTGTAATGCAAAGCATGGGTCACAAATGCATGGCAAAGGCAAAGGGATTGACATATCATGCAATGTGAACATGGAAAGAGGGGCATAAGAGATATAATGGACAATAACCCATAACCATGTGAGGGCCATGTAGAAGACATGCGCGGAAACTTTGCGCGAAGGGAGCGGTTGAAGGATAATCCATGGGAACCCAAGTCAACATTGCTCTCTAGAGCTCGTTTCGTCAACTCGTGCGTTTGTGAAGTTGACGAGTATGGATGGGTACTTACACAAAATAGACACAAACCAAAGAAATTGTGCGTGTGGTAAATGTACACATCATCCATCATGATGTGTATGTGCATGTGTGAGTTAGCACAAGATAAGCATTGCTCAAAGAAATTTGATGCATGGTATAAGAACATGTCATCCATCATGAAGTAATAGTTATTGTGTATAGCATGATGTGGATGCAAATTGAGCATACAAGTATGGGGATCATGCAATAGATGGGATGGATCAAAATCTCCTAAATTGTATGAGGAAACTATGGGGGTCTCCTCATGAGCAATATCGAAAGCATGATATGGAGAAGTGGAACAATCTCCGAAACAATGCATATCCAAAGCTAGGTGGTCATGGCATGGCATATGAGATAAATGATGCAAAGGTAGCATGTCAATATCATCACAAGAAAAACAAATGGCAATAACCATGGGCTTGTCATCTATGCCGTAAGTGCAAATTGGATTTATCTTAATGGCATATGCATAGTTACTACGATGAGATTGCAAATATGACATATTGTTGATCTCATGCATAGCATATGACAAGTCAAGTGGATTGTCAAACATGATGTCACGGAGAGAATTATCACAAGAAATCCTATGCAACATGGCATCACAACTAATAGACTCCACATGACAATCATCAAACTCATCATAAATGGGTAAATAATCGCATGGGAAAATCATACTAGCACGAAGCATGGCAATAGGTGGATCAACATCACGCAAGCAATCAAAGTTAACATAGTCCACAAGTGGGACGAGAGCATCACCTTCACCTTTGTTACCTTTCTCATTCCACTCATGTGGTGTAGGTGAGGTGGAAAAGGCCAAAAGGTGGTCATCATCTTCATCTTGATGGAACTATGTGGGGGGTGCATCATATTCCACCATGGCCATCGTCTTTTCCATAGGAAGGACGAAGTCATTGAGGATCGGCGCATCATCAAATGTGGGACCTAGCGCCAAATGAGAAGACACAATAGAGGTAGAGGTCAAGTCGTTAGCATTGAAAGTGGCCTCACATGACCTATCAACTATCCCAACTTCTCTATGTGGTGGCTCACTCACTCCCTCAAGGTAGGTGTACTCAAACTCACATATGGTGGAGTCACTCATCTCACTCAAGTGGTGGGGGTTGTGGCTCTCCTCACATGGGAATCGGGGCAGCTCATCATATATGGGGCTAGTGGTGAACTCGCTCTCACTCTCAATATGGTGGCACAAGTCACTCAAGTCATCATATGTCACCGTGGTCGAAGGGAAAATTCCATGCTCAACCATCTCCTCATCGTCGCCGCGGATGAAGGCCGAAGATGGCACATCATCACGCTCCTCCATGACCGAAGGGAAAATCCCATGCTCGATCATCTCGTCATCGTCGCCGTGGAAGAAGGCCGAAGATGGCACATCATCACTCTCGCCTCCAAAGATGGAAGCATCATCCTTGCTCGTCACCATGTCATTCGCCTTCAAAGCTTGATCCTCGAATGGCTCCGTAGTCGTAGTCGTCGCCACACCATCTTCAAAAAGAGTCGAAGTGGACTCGGCATCATCAATGCCACAAAGAGGGATGGCGATGAAGTCGAACTTGGGAACGTCGTCTTGGAGCTCGTCGGGCTTGGACATCATGGTGGTACTAGCCTCATGCTCGCTGTCTTGGAGCTTGGTCTTCGAGAAGTTTGCTTGCGGTGGATAAGCCTTGGCCTTCATTAGTTCTTGTTCCGCCTTGAGAGCACCAATGTAGTTGTCGTCGAGGGACTTGTAGTTCTCGAAGAAGATAGTCTTGTAGATGTCGTTGTGCAATCCCATCATGAAGTGGAGCTTCATCGAAATGGGGTCGTCCACGCCGGCTCGTCGCAAGGCCATCTTCATCTCCTTGAAGTACTTGTCGATGGACTTGGATCCTTGTATAGTGTTCTCCAATTGGCGTAGAAGATGTTCCGTGTAGGTGGGAGGAACGAACTCTCGCCGCAAAGCTCTCTTCATCTTTGGCCAACTCATGTCATAGTCCTCCGAAGGTGTGTGAAACCACCATGTCGATGCGAAGTCATGGAAGTTTCTTGTGGCACACTTCACTTGATCTTGGGGAGGAACTTGAAGTAGCGTGAGGTAGTCGTCCATCAAGCGCTCCCACTCGAGATACTCCTCCGGTTCTTGAGTCCCATAGAAAGGAATCTCGTAGTCATTGTCGAGGTCGTAGTAGCTCGTGGAAGTCGCGGACTCGAGCTTGGGGAGCTTCTCTTGAGCATAAGCTTGGGGTGCTTGTTGGCGAAGATGCCGTATGTCCAAATGCGAAGATGCCTTGAAGTCGCTTGGAGAAGATGCCAAGGTACATGGTGATGCGGAGCATCCTAAGGTCATCCCCATGGATCCTTCATCACCGCACCAAGTGCCCAAAGGACCAATGACTCGAGCCCGTGCAAGAGCTCTCGAGACCGAGGTGACTTCGCTCCTCTCTCTACATCTTTCGGATTCACTTGAGACATGGCTTCTACCCTCATCAGGAACTCTGTGCATACTCAGGTACTTGGACGAAGGCCACCGGACAGCTCTGAACAATGGTCAAGAAGGCGAGTTCGACAAGTGTCGGGAACAAGAAGAAGGAAGGCTGAAGATGCTACAGGCACCGGACGTCCGGCCCACACCGGACGACCGGTGACTCCCAGGCACCGGACGACCGGAAGACACCGGACGTCCGGCCTCTCCCAGACGACCGGACGACCGAAAGCCACCGGACGTCCGTGACAACGACCACAGAAGCTAAATAGCGGAAATCCGAGGATTACCGGACATCCGGTCCCTCCGGAACCTCCGGACGTCCGCCCCGTCGGCGACCACTCATGTAATATATACTCGTTGACTTCCCTCCTTTCGAGGTAGCTGTTGGATAGCTCATTTCAGACCTTTGTGTGGATTCTCTCCCACGAGACCGCGCGCCTCTTCGGAGAAGATCCACCACGGATTCAAGGCCTCCACATCGGGGAAGATCCTACGGGATACCAAGACCTCCTCACGGAGAAGACTACCCTTGTACCACCGACGTTGTCTATGGATCGTGTAGCTCGATTATGTATCGTGGATCTAGCATTTGTGTGATCATCTTTGTGTTGAATTGAGTGTTTCCTCTTGTGTTTTCCCCATTTGCCTCCTTGCGTTTTCCGTGTTCATCGTGGGATACTCTCTAAACGTGAAAGATCCGCTGATTAGGGTTCCACCCTACATCATCTTGGTATCAAGAGCACAGGTTGATCACGATTTTGGAGCCCCACACCCTGTCTTCTAGCTTGTTTTTGTTGTGTTCTTCCCAATTTCGAAAATTCCCCACAAAAATAGCCCCAATTTTTTTTTGTTATCTGTTGATTTGGCAAGATTTTGTTGACTTTGTTCCAAGGATTTGCTGTGCCACGTTTCGATCTAGCATTTCCCCACCGTTTCACCAATTTTCCTCCGCGAATTCGGGCAAGTTTGACCATTTTGTCCATGGATCCACCAACACCAGTCCCAGACCTACCGGACGACCGCCGTTTACCGGACGTCCGACACGCCTCGAGAAACCGGACGACCGCTAAACACCGGACGACTGGCACCCCGCTTATAGAAACTTTTACCGGATTTCCGGGACTTCCGGACGTCCGATCCCTTCCGATAGACCGGATGACCGGTACCCTCCGGACGTTTGACAGCCCCTGACATAGCTGAACTTGTTCAGTTCCATACCACCTTCCGCTACCACCTACCTTTCATCCCACCTTTCGCAACCACCATCACTTACCCGCTCCGAGTTTGACAAGTGTGTCTCCCTTTGCCTTGGATACTTGAGTTGTGGTTTCACCGTTTCCTTGGATGTTTAGGCTACCCTGGAACGGCAAGACTTCGACAACACCACCACTCCACTTCGGCAAGGACGGTAACATCGACGACACTTCGCTCATCCTACCTTGCAATTGCATTGTCACCCTATGAACCATTTTTGCGTAGCTTTCCCATTGAGACTAGCCATTTGAGTATTGCCGGGCCACGACACTTGTGCACATTAGTGATAGTCATAGATATTGCATACTACATTCATCTTGGTATCATCATATCTCCGTGTGCCACAAGAGTGCTCCGCATACACAATAGCTACCTTGATCCGAGAAGCATGCATATGTGCCCAAAGAAAGAGCTCACAAGCTTTTAAGCAAAAGAGCCAACCAAAGCAAAAACACAATAGCATCATACGCCTTGCATCAAAGGAAATCATACATCATAGCAACATCATCTTGTGCTCAAGCATCGGTACATCATACACTCATAGCATACTTGTGATAGACAGTCGTTACGTTTTGCCTCTTATAGGTCGTGCACAAGTGCGCATCCGCCTATTAAGCAATCGGTTAGCGTCTCTCTAGTGTTGTGCAACACGAGCATTTTCCGTGCTTTCCACATTTTCGCTCACCCTTGGTTGCACAACCACATTTATCTATCCGTGCGTGTGTTCCGTGTGCTACTTTGCTAGTGATCTACTTGTTGCATGAGCAACTTGTGAACCATTTTCAACATCATTGAGTCACTTTGACGATTGCATTGAATTTGTGCTACATCCTAACCAAGCTCCTCTCAAAGCTTTACTTGTGTAGGTGTGAGAATCGACACGAAGTGGTACCAATAGTGCTATTTCCGGGTTACATTATTGAGTGATCATTGATCCATTTTCAACCTCGGTTAAGGTACATTGATATTGTCTTCTCCTTTCTACCACTCACATACTTTCTTGTGATGATGGATAGGCCAAGTACATCTTCCAACCCGATCTTCGACGATCCTCAAGAAGCGAACAACTACGTCACCAAACTACATCTTTTCGGTGTCCAACGAGCTCTACATCAAGAGAGTGAAGCTATGCGTGAGTACATTTCTCAAGTCGCCGAGGACGCGCGCCAATTTGAAGCAAGGACAAAAGAACAATTCGACATCATCAACACCAACATGACTACTCAATACAATGAGCTCCGGACATTGATAATCAAGCGACGTTCTTCCTCAACATCATCTCAAAGACGAAGCCGCTCAAGTCGACACTCCGACACCACGCAAGACTCAAGTACACCTACGTCCAACACTCTTCGTCAAGCCGCACGTCAAGCTCGACATGACCACCGGCAGCCTCTACATGACAAGAGTTCACAAGAACTATTCGACGACCAAGAAAGTCGACGTCGTCAAAACCAAGCCACACTTGAGCAAGCACAAGAACGGCAACGACTACGTCAACAACAACAAGAGCGAGCTCGTCAACACCAAGAAGAACTTGATGCCGAGGCTAATCACCAAGCACAACAACGTCGAGAAGCTCAAGCTATGGAGGCGTAGCGAGCTTTACAAGATGCACATCGCAATGTGGCTGCCCGCACTCGACACACTCGTCAAGAAGAGGATTTCCTTCGGGATGAGGTGCAAGAGGGACGCCATCAAGCAAGAATGCGACGAGAAGCTCCTCCTCAAGCGCGGCAAGAGCAACAACCCCAACAAGAACACCTACATCAACAAGAGCAACAAGATATGGCAAACCGCCAAAATCGAGACCGCCCTCCCAATAGGCAAGGAAACAACGATGAGCATCGCTTTGGCAAGCTCAAGTTCACCATGCCAAAGTTCTCCGGAAGCATTGTTCCCGAAGACTACCTCTCATGGGCATTGAAAGTTGACAAGATCTTTGGCCTTCACAACTTCGATGAAGAGAAGAAGATCGCAATGGCATCCTTGGAGTTCCAAGACTATGTTCTCATTTGGTGGGAGCAAATCATAGAAAGAAGAGAAGCAAAAGGCGAACCTCCTATCACCACTTGGGCTCAACTGAAGGAAGTCATGAGAGCACGCTTCGTGCCTACCCACTACAATCGTGACTTGTTCAAGAAGCTACAACTCCTCAAACAAGGTACCAAGTCCGTTGAAGAGTACTACAAGGAGATGGAGATTGCCATGATAAGAGCAAACATCACGGAATATGAAGAGCAAACAATGGCGAGATTCTTGAATGGACTCAACAATCCCATCAAGAAGATTGCGGACTTCCAACCATACAACAATCTCCTCAAGCTAGTACATCAAGCAACCAAGGCGGAGCGACAAGTTCAAGAAGACTACAAGTACTCCAAGTTCAACTCCAAGAACTTCGGCTCCTACAACCAAGCTTCAACGACTTCGGCTACTCCTCCTACCTCTTCCAAGCCATCTACAAACTTCGGCGACAAGTCAAGCTACAAGAATGCGACCACATCAAGTCGTCCACCTTCTACCAACAACTTCAAGCCAAGAGCTTCCTCAACTACAAACTCCAACCGAAGACAACAACGAGACGAGCTCCATCAAATGCTTCAAGTGCCAAGGACGAGGCCACAAGTCATTTGAGTGCAAGACCGTTCGCACCATGATCATCAACGATGACGGATCTTATGACTCCATGAGCGATGATGAGATGGAAGCACTTGAGCATGTCGTTATGCATCGCCAAGTGAATGAAGAAGAAGACCGTCAAGTGTTTTTTGACAATGACTCAAGCCCCAACCTTGTTGTCTCAAAAGTCTTGACACTCCAACACCAACAAGATGACGACCAACGATGCCACATTTTCCATACGAAGGCCGGCATCAATGGATGCTCCGTCAAGGTTATCATCGATGGAGGAAGTTGTCACAACTTTGCAAGCGAGGAGCTATGCGACAAGCTTCATTTGGTCAAGACGAAACATCCTCACCCCTACAAGGTCCAATGGCTCAACGACGCCGGAATTCTTCGAGTCGAGCACACC
>LR738713.1:259130917-259180579 GCA_902687465.1 Secale cereale | reverse complement strand
CCATGATCATCAACGATGACGGATCTTATGACTCCATGAGCGATGATGAGATGGAAGCACTTGAGCATGTCGTTATGCATCGCCAAGTGAATGAAGAAGAAGACCGTCAAGTGTTTTTTGACAATGACTCAAGCCCCAACCTTGTTGTCTCAAAAGTCTTGACACTCCAACACCAACAAGATGACGACCAATGATGCCACATTTTCCATACGAAGGCCGGCATCAATGGATGCTCCGTCAAGGTTATCATCGATGGAGGAAGTTGTCACAACTTTGCAAGCGAGGAGCTATGCGACAAGCTTCATTTGGTCAAGACGAAACATCCTCACCCCTACAAGGTCCAATGGCTCAACGACGCCGGAATTCTTCGAGTCGAGCACACCGTGCCAGTCTCTTTCAAGATTGGCGCCTACGAGGACACTCTTGAATGTGATGTGATACCCATGTCCGTGTGCCACCTTATTCTTGGACGTCCATGGCAATATGATCGTGGAGTCACACACAATGGATGGACAAATCACTATCATTTCAAGATGAAGGGCAAGGAATTCGTACTTCGACCAATGTCTCCAAGTCAAGTAGCCACCGACAAGCTTTTACCTACCAACCATCGTGGAGAGAATGGTGAGAGAGTGAGCCACCAAAAAGAGAGTGAGAGCCACAAGGCAAATATAAGCGACTCCACGATTAGAGACAAGAAGCAACTAGTTCTATTTGCCACCAAACGTGAGATGAGAGAAGTGTGTGAGAACCCATCGAGCGTCTTCCACCTTGTGCTTTTATGAAAAGGGGAAGCCAAACCTACTAACACTTCACCACCTCCACCTTTTGTGTTGTCTCAATTGTTGCAGGAATTCTCGGACGTCTTTCCCGATGAACTACCTCCGGGTCTACCTCCACTTCGCGGAATCGAACACCGCATCGACCTCATACCCGGTGCACCACTTCCAAACAAGGCACCCTACCGCGTCAACCCCGAGGAAATAAAGGAGATACAACGGCAAGTGCAAAAACTCATCGACAAAGGTCATGTACGTGAAAGCTTAAGCCCTTGTGCCGTTCCCGTTATTCTCGTGCCTAAGAAAAACGGAAATTTTCGCATGTGTTCCGATTGTCGTCCGATAAATGCTATCACCGTTAGATACCGTCACCCTATTCCACGACTAGATGACATGCTTGATGAATTATGTGGTGCCACAATTTTTTTCCAAAATTGATCTTAAAAGTGGCTACTACCAAATTCGCATTCAAGAGGGTGATGAATGGAAAACAGGTTTCAAAACCAAGTTTGGACTATATGAGTGGCTGGTCATGCCGATGGGCTTATCGGAAGCGCCCGACACATTCGTGTGTCTTATGCACTTTGTCCTCCGACCTTATATAGGCGTCTTTGTAGTGGTTTACTTTGATGACATTCTAGTCTTTAGCAAGTCGCTTGGGGAACATGTTGACCATGTCCGTCTGGTTTTGCAAGCCCTTCGCAAACAGCAATTATATGCTAATATGGAGAAATGCACTTTTGGCGTTGACAAGGTTGTCTTTCTAGGATTTGTCGTTTCTTCTCAAGGTGTTCACAATGATGAAACTAAAATTGAAGCAATTAAAACTTGGCCTCAACCAACGAATCTCATGCAAGCGCGTAGTTTCCTTGGTCTAGCCGGTTTATATCGACGTTTTGTGAAGGACTTTAGCACCATTGCTATGCCTCTTCACGCTTTGAGCAAGAAGAACGCACCCTTCATTTGGGGTCCTTCGCAAGACACCGCGTTCAATGAGCTTAAAAGCTTGCTCACGCACGCACCACTTCTAGCCTTACCAAATTTCGATAAACCTTTTGAGATTCATTGTGATGCTAGCGGTACCGGCATAGGTGGCGTGCTAATGCAAGAAAAGCGCCCAATTGCGTATTTTAGCGAGAAGCTATCGGGAGCGCAACTTAACTATCCCATCTATGATAAAGAGCATTATGCCTTGGTGAGAGTTCTACGTGTTTGGGAACACTATCTTAGACCTCATGAATTCATTCTTCATACGGACCATGAGACACTCAAGTATCTCAAAGGTCAAACTAAGTTGAACAAGCGTCATGCTAAATGGAGTGAGTTCATTGAGTCTTTTCCCTATGTCGTCAAATACATCAAAGGCAAAGAAAATGTTGTGGCGGACGCGCTTTCCCGCAAATGCATGCTTGTAACACAACTTGAGTTGAATGTGATTGGCTTTGAGCACATAAAAGATCTATATGAACATGATCCTTTCTTTGCAAATGCTTATGCTAAGTGCTTGACTCACACGTCTTGGGAACATTACTACATCAAGGATGGATATCTTATGAGAGCTAACAAACTTTGCATTCCCGAGTCTTCGCTTCGTTTGCTTCTTTTGCAGGAATCTCATGGAGGAGGACTCATGGGACACTTTGGATGCGACAAGACGTTTGCTACCCTCTCTAAGAACTATTTTTGGCCCAAGATGCTTCGTGACGTCTCACGCCTCACCAACCGATGTTCTACATGCCGCAAAGCTAAGTCCAAAGCTCAATCTCATGGTCTTTACATGCCTCTTCCTATTCCATACCATCCATGGGAAGACATAAGCATGGATTTCATACTTGGCTTGCCTAGAACTCCAAATGGCAAAGATTCCGTGCTTGTCGTGGTAGATAGATTCTCTAAAATGGCTCATTTCATTCCTTGGTAACAAGATAGACGATGCTTCACATATTGCAAATCTCTTTTGTAGGGAGATACTTCGTCTACACGGCGTGCCCAAAACGATCGTGTCGGACCGGGACGTCAAGTTCTTGAGTTACTTTTGGAAAACACTATGTGCCAAGCTAGGAATCAAGCTACTCTTTTCTTCGGCGTACCATCCACAAACGGACGGCCAGACGGAGGTGACGAACCGCATGCATTCCACACTTCTTCGTGTGTTGATCAAGAGGAACATCCGGGAATGGGAGCAATGCTTGCCCATCGCCGAGTACGCCTACAATGTGGGGACCCCGACTTAGAAGTCGAGATCACCGAATGCACGTGTACAGTGATCCCAGAGATAATTGCTCACTGAACACACAGAAGCTGAAATAACAAGAGTCTTACATCCATAAAAATAGTCTTACACGAATTATGGCCATTATGACCAAGTCTTACATAGATAGAGCCTCACGGGCTGAATAGCAAATAACTTAAATAGCGGAAGTCTTCGATAAACGGGTAGAACCCAGGCCATCTGCCTTAACCCTACAGGCATTCTGACTAGGATAGCGTCCTAGTTCGCATGCTCGTCTCCAAAGAACTCTTCCTCATAATCCTGTTCTTCCATGCCTGTCCAATTAAATAACCAGTGGCAAGCCAATGAGTACTTTGAATGTACTCGGAAGCAACCCATGATGTGGTACAGTAACAGTGCAATTGAATAATAATGATCAATCTAGCAAGGCTAGAACAAATATTCTACCATCAAGTTTATGCATCAATAACCTCGCGTAACCTCGAAGACAGGTTACCGATATCAACATGAATATGATTCAACTCATCGAGTCAAGTCACCATCCTTGACTTATCACACACATTCCAACACCGATGAAGTACAATTCTGGACATAGTTTAAGTAGCACCACCCAACTGTCCATGACCGTGGACACGGCTATTCGAATAGTTTTACACTCTGCAGAGGTTGCGCACTTTACCCACAAGATCCGGGGAACTTCCGTGTCATCCACGACCCGCGGTACCTCAAGTACCCGGGGTAAGCACCCGGTCATTACCTTTCCTTAGACGACACTAACATAGAGTCCACTCGTTGGTACACGGCCCTCGGGTACAAACAATAGATCACGGGACTTGCCCTAATTTCAATGTCACGCGTACCCGAAGGGACCAACGGTGTGTCCGGTGCCCTGTAAAAACAATCATGGCCGTCTATCCAAGCACGACCCCGTCCCGGGAAAGACCTCAAGTCTTCCCGTCACTAGTAATGCGGGCACCATGCTAGTATCGACCTAAGTAATCAATAAAGCCCCGTGCCATAAGGGGTAGTGTGGTTGCACATGTTTGGTTGGGACGGTAGTCACACATAAATCTAATCCATCATTCCACCATGTACATGATATTACCGGCACATCACTTCTTTCTCAAGTGGTGACCTAACACATCATCACCCTCGGGCATTAGGGGCACCCGATGGGTTCATGCAAAGATTTCAACTACGGGGTTTCAAATCACACATGCATCATGACCAACTATTGCATGTCATCTAGCACATAGTGAGATCATCAATAAAGCATGCATCATGTGGTGGAATCAACTAGGTTACCATCGTAACCCTAATATCATGCATCGGAAACAAACGGGTTCCGAGGAACAAGTGTATCATGGTCAAAGGGCTGCTTGCCTGGATTGGCTTGGTCTTCAAAGTCTTCAAATCCTTCTCCTTCTTCTTCCACAGCAACTTCGTCAAATACAGGATCTATACGTCGCATAATAACCACGGAAAAATAAGAATACAAACAAAACAGAAAAATCAAAGTGCTCAGAAAAATGTCAACTCATTTTTGTAAAATACTAGAGGAATTTCTAAGGTGGGGAAAAATCTTAGTTGGAGTTTTGGAGTAACAGAATGGAATATATTGATTTTAGAACAGGAGTATTACTGCCCAAATTTGAATTTAAATTTGAACAGTACATAAAAGTTTCATGGATTTGAGTGAAAGTAGTACCATTAAATAGGTTGGAATATTACAAGATTTTAGGAGTTGGAATTATTTAATTTGGACCATTATTCTTTTCTGTAGAAATGTTTAAAACATTTACAGAAAAGAAAAAGAAAAAGGGTCCTGTGCACTGGGCCAGAGAAGGCCACAGTGCACGGCCCAGGCGGTCCAGCCCAACCGCACGGGAGCCTGCGCGCGCACGTCAGGTTTTTAAACCTAACGGGCGGGGCCCGTGGGTCAGTGGCAGAGAGGAGGGGGGAAGAGGTGTGGGGATGACAGGCGGGGCCCGCCTGTCATCTCCAACCTTGCGGCCACGGCGACGGCGAGCTCACCGGCGAGTTTTCCGGCCACGGCGACGGCAACGGAGGCCAGGGATGGACTCAGCGTCGAGTGGAGGTTGCAGTGGTGGTGGTGCGGCACGGCGGGGAGGTCTGGTTCACCGGCGGCGAGGTGGGACGGCGGAAGCTCGTCGGAGGTTCGTGGTTCTGGTCGTTTCCGACTACCACAGAGAGGGGAAACAAGGGGGAAATGGTCAGTGTGGCTTGGTGGTTCTGGATCGGGCAAGAAGAAGAGCGGGGAAGGCCCGTACTGCGGGATCACCGGTGGCCCGACGCGGCGGAGCTCCGGTCGATCCCGAGCACTGGGACGACCTGGGGAGGAGTGGATGATGCTGGGGGACTCAGTGGAGTGTGGTGGAGCTGCTGATGCTGTTGGAGAGGCTCGGGAGGGGCTATTTATAGGAGCTCGACGGAGGCCCGTGGTCCAGTGCGCCGGCGAGCCCCGGCTCGAGGGTACAGCGCACGGGAGGCCAAGGGAGTGAGTCGGTGGAGTTCCTGGACGATCTCCACGTCCAGTAGAGGTGAGAGGAGGAGCGGGGGAGCGTCAGGAGCGTGCGCGCGTGTGAAGCAGCAGAGTGGCCGTCGCGGGCGGCCAGCGAGCGTGCGACGTCGGCCACTGGAGGGCGCAGGAGGAGGGGGGACATCGCCGGGGAGGTTGCGGACGTCGAGAGGCCTCGACTGGCGCGAGGGGGAGGCCCGAGGCTGTCGGGGTCAGCGATTGGCCGAAGCCACAGTGCTTGTCTGCACTGTTACGCGCTCCAGAGCGCACATTTGGCTGGCATCGCCGCGCTCTCGCCGTCCTGGTCAAAACCAACGTGTCCAGCAGCGTCTAGAAGGTTAGGGGGAGAGTAAAGAATTGGCCTGAGGCCTTGGATGCCCTGGAGATGCAGAGAGAGAGGGAGGGTGCTGGTGAATTGGTGAAAGCTTGCTGTCCAGCAAGGTAAAACAGGGCTTTCACCCCTCAATCATGGAGCTGGGTGCTGGGGAAGTTACTGGTGGTAGCTAGTAACTCAATGATCAGGTGGTAAAAAGTTGAGGCCATGGAGAAGAGTGAAAGTGATCAAGTTGGAGTTTTTAGTAAAAAGCCAGAAGGTGGTTGATCTGTGTTTGGTCAAGTAAATGAACTCCACTTGACATGGCACTTAACAGGGTTGAAAGACATGAGAAAATAGGGTGCTTCACCAAGTTTGGGCCCATTTGAAGAAACTAGCCAATGTAACTTTGGTGAACCCTAGAAATCAACAGAAACAGTTTCATCTTGATTGAGTCAAGCTAATCATCTCCCCTTGATGCACCACTTGGTGTAGCATCATCATTTGGGGTATTGATCATGCCCATAAAGTTTGAAGCTCCAGATAAAAAGTTGGTAATGTAAAGTTGTTCAAATTTGCATTTGAACAGAAAGGGTTTTGAGGTGATCAGATCAAGTTGCTCTATTCCAATTCTTGTGCCATTTGGTCTAGATGCCTTATTAGGTCATTCTAGCATGTGCACCAAGTTTGAGAGCATTTGGACAAGTTTGGCAATGTAAAGTTGCTCAAACTTCAAATATGGACAGAATGGTTGTGATGGGGTTTGAGGATGTTTCATTGCTTCCCAAGGCATGGGACTTGGCAAGATCATCAAATATGTCATATATGACATGATAGAATTTCCCTGGAATTTTTGGAGAAAGTTTCCTTTGTAAATATTTCAAAAGCTTGAAATATCCAGAAAGGGTTTTAGAGGGTTTAGCCCATTATTTTGAACATGACCAAGTGTTGAAACTCTTATATATGGACAATATATGTCCTCTGAGTCTCTCTGAATTTTGGCAAATATTTTTGAAATAGTTAAATAATTTTCCCCTATTAAAGACCATTTCTGGCCTTAAGAAAAAGCTTTTAAATAAAATAGGAAAATAACTTTTAAAATTACACCTTTGTGGTTTCTGGGAGTCCTATGACTACGAGGTCTCAAATAAACCTTTTGAAATAATTTTCTCACCCTAAATCAAGTACTTGCAGTGCAAATCTCAATTCAGGGGTTTTTGGAAAACTAAATTTATAAAATACTTTTTGGCCAAATTAATTTTGTAAGAAAATACTATACTGTTATATAACACTTGGCATGATCATTGGACAGAAGTTTTGGGGTATGGAGATGAAATCTACAAGAGATCATAGTTGACTTTAATGAGCACAAGAAAAAGCACATGAAGAAAACTCAATTCCAAATAAAAGCCAAATGATGCTAAAAAAAATTTGCTGGTCCAAATTTTCATGCTTAAAAGTTACAAATAACATGTTACAAAATGCAGGGTGTTACAGACCTACCCCCCTTACAAGAATCTCGTCCCCGAGATTCCTAAACTAGGGCTTAAAAGAGATCAGGAAACTCGGATCTAAGATAGTCTTCTCGTTCCCAGGTTGCTTCTGCTTCGGTGTGGTTGCTCCACTGGACCTTGAAGTACTTGATGGTACGGCTTCGCGTACGTCGTTCTGCTTCGTCCAGAATACGAATGGGCTTCTCGTGGTAGGTCAAATCAGGCTGCAGATCAATTGCTTGGTGATCCACATCCTTGTAGAGATTGGGCTTGTCAGGAACTTGGAGACACTTCCGGAGTTGTGACACATGGAATACATTGTGCACATCGGATAACTCAGGTGGTAGTTCCAACTGATAAGCCACTTCTCCTCGTCGTGCAGTGATCTCAAAGGGTCCAATGAACCTTGGTGCGAGCTTCCCCTTGACATGGAAACGCTTGGTTCCCTTCAGAGGAGTTACCCGCAGGTACACATGGTCCCCGACATGGAAACTCATGTCTCGGCGTCGAGTGTCAGCATAACTCTTCTGCCTTGACTTGGCTGCCTTTAATCGCTCTCTGACTAGTTGGACTTGCTCTTCTGCTGCGCGGAGATTATCCGGTCCAAAGACTAGTCCTTCTCCAGTCTCTGACCAGTTGAGGGGTGTGCGACACCTGCGTCCGTACAACACCTCAAATGGTGCCATCTGAAGGCTTGACTGGTAACTGTTGTTATAGGAGAACTCGGCAAAAGGGAGACAGTCTTCCCACTTGGCTCCATATGCCAGGACACAGGCTCGGAGCATGTCTTCGAGAATCTGATTGACTCGCTCTGTTTGACCTCCGGTCTGTGGGTGGAAAGTTGTGCTGAAAGACAACTTGGTTCCCAGGGCTTCTTGGAACTTCTTCCAGAACCTTGAGGTGAACTGGGTGCCTCGATCTGACACAATCTCCTTGGGAACACCGTGAAGACTTACGATTCGGTCGATGTAGAGAGCTGCCAGCAGGTTGCCATCATAAGTGGTCTTGACAGGAATGAAATGGGCCACCTTGGTCAAATGATCGACTATGACCCAGATAGAGTCATGTCCTCTATTCGACCTTGGTAATCCAGTGATGAAGTCCATTCCGACTTTATCCCACTTCCACTCAGGAACCTCGAGTGGTTGAAGCAATCCAGCAGGTCGTTGATATTCAGCCTTGACCCTTTGGCACACGTCACACTTTGCAACATACGCTGCAATCTCTCTCTTAGTACATCTTGGTTCCTCCGGGGTGGATGGAATACGGAGTGTCGTGGGCTTCTAGCAGAATCAGTGTCTTCAGCTCGATGTTGTTTGGTACGCAGAGGCGACCTTTGTACCAAACAATCCCGTGCTCGTCTTCGGAGAATCCTGGGGCCTTGCCCAGCTTCATCTTCTTCTTGATGCCTTCGATGCTTTCATGTCCATCTTGTGCCTTCTTGACGTCGTCCATCAGGGTTGGTCTGACTTCCAAATGATCCAGAAATCCAGGGGTAACCAATTCCAAACTGAATTGTTCGAACTCCTTAAACAAGGCTGGCTGCCTTTCTTGAATAATGGCATTCAAAGAGCAAGCCTTCCTGCTTAAGGCATCGGCCACCACGTTAGCCTTCCCAGGGTGATACTGAACACTGAGGTCATAGTCTTTGATGAGTTCCAACCATCTCCGCTGCCTCATGTTCAATTCCTTTTGGGTGAAAATGTACTTCAGACTTTTGAGGTCTGTGTAAATCTCACACCGTTTCCCTAGGAGGTAATGCCGCCATGTCTTCAAGGCATGAACTACTGCCGCTAGCTCAAGATCGTGAGTAGCGTAGTTCTCCTCATGGGGTCGTAGCTGCCTAGAGGGGTATGCTATGACGCGGCCTTCTTGCATCAGAACGCTTCCCAATCCGGTTCGAGAGGCATCAAAATATATCACGAACTCCTTGTGAATATCCGGTGTTGCCAGAACTGGGGCGGTGGTCAATCTCTTCTTGAGCTCTTGGAAGTTTTCTTCGCATTTTGGCGTCCACTCGAACTTCTTGTCCTTTTTGAGGAGATGAGTCATTGGTTGTGCAATGCTAGAAAATCCTTCCACGAACTTGCGGTAATAGCCCGCTAGTCCGAGGAAGCTTCTGACTTCCTTGACGGTTGTTGGAGATTGCCATTGGGTCACAGCTTCGATTTTTGCAGGATCAACAGATAATCCTTCCTCGGTCAAGACATGACCTAAGAATCCAACTTTATGCAGCCAGAACTCACACTTGCTGAATTTGGCATACAGTTGGTGCTCACGAAGCTTGTCTAGGACCATCCTCAGATGCTGCTCGTGCTCTTCCTCTGACTTCGAGAACACAAGAATGTCATCAATGAAGTCAACAACAAACTTTTCCAAATATTCCATGAAGACTTTATTCATGAGATACATGAAGTAAGCTGGGGCATTGGTTAACCCAAAAGACATGACCGTGCACTCGTACAGGCCATATCTGGTTACGAATGCCGTCTTCGGAATATCTTGGGGTCTGATCTTCAGCTGGTAATACCCAGATCTGAGGTCGATCTTGGAGAATACCTTGGCTCCGCTGAACTGATCAAACAGATCTTCGATCTTGGGAAGTGGGTACTTGTTCTTGATTGTAATTTCATTGAGGGAACGATAGTCAATGCATAAGCGGATGGTACCGTCCCTCTTGGCCACAAACAGAACAGGAGATCCCCAAGGAGAGGCAATTGGGCGGATAAATCCCTTCCTTAGCTGCTCTTCTAGCTGCTTCTTCAACTCGGCTAATTCTTCCGTCCCCATTCTATAAGGCTTCTTATAGATGGGTCCTGCTCCGGGCACGAGCTCGATGATGAACTCAATGTCACGGTCAGGGGGCATTCCCGGTAGTTCATCCGGAAAGACATCAGGATACTCACATACCACCGGTACTTGATCTAGCCCAACTTCAGACAGACAGTTGACTTTAGCGGCTTGAGCGAAAGAGGAGTTGGGAGCAAACTTGACTTCGGCTCCTTGGTCATTGGTCACAGTGACTGTCCGATTGGCACAGTCTAACAAGCCTTGGTGCTTGCTGAGCCAATTCATGCCTAGGATCACATCCAAGCCTTGCGATCTCAGGACGATAAGGTCTGCTAGGAATTGTACACCGTTAATGGTAATACTGACTCCTTTACAGCCTATCTTGGCTCTCATCTCGGCTCTGGGGGTTTGTACCACCATAGGGTTATTCAGGGGTGTAGGGGTCATGCCACTTTTTAATGCAAATCTTTGAGTGACAAATGAATGCGTTGCTCCAGAGTCAAACAAGACAGTTGCAGGTGCTGAGTTGACAAGGAACGTACCCAGCACGACGTCCGGGTCTTCCTGGGCTTCTTCAGCAGTGACGTGATTCACACGCCCCTTCCCATAGTTCGGTGGATTGCGAGGAGCTGGGTTCCTTGGTGGCATTCCACGGCCTTGTCCCTGGTTCTGCGCATTGGGGCGCGGGGCATCAGGCTTCTTGTTGGGGCACACCCTTGAGATGTGTCCGGGCTGACCACATCCAAAGCAAGTGACTTGGTTTGGATTGATCTTGTTGCCACCACTGGTATTGGGGTTGAAAGCTGGCCTGGGGTTGGCATACTGCTGAGGCTGAGGATTCGCACGAGGTGCAGGAGCTCTTGGCTGCTGATAGGTTGGCTTGGCCGGGGCTGACTGCCACGGACGAGGCTTCTGGTTGCTGGAACTTCCCTTACTGACCAACTTGCGCTTGCGAGTGTCTTCCAAAGCACGCCGCTTGTCTTCAAGCATAAGTGCCTTGTTCACCAGGTCAGGGAAAGAAGGGCAGTCGCACACGACAAGCGAGTATTGCAGAGTCTGATTGAGGCCTTCCATGAAGCGCTCCCTTTTGGCAGCATCAGTGCTGACATCCTCAGGGGCATACCTTGACAAAACACTGAACTTCTGCATGTACTCCTTGACAGTGCCACTTCCTTGCTTCAGGGCTCGGAACTCACGCTTTTTGATAGACATGATTCCGGAAGGAATGTGGGCCTTGCGGAATTCTGCCTTGAAGTTAACCCAAGTGATGTCTTGTTCAGCATGCATGACCTTGAATCCATCCCACCAAGCTCTAGCAGTTCACCCGAGGCAGTGGGCTGCATAAGCCACCTTCTCGCGATCTTCGGTGCATCCGACTAGTTCCAGGATTTCCTCAATGGAACGGACCCAGTCATCTGCATCCAGGGGTTCAACAGTCTCGATGAAAGTTGGCGGTGCATGCTTCTTGAACTCTGCCAACGTGGAACGTCCGTTCCCATTCCCCGCCGGCTGGCGGTTGTTGGTGATAGCTTGAGCAATCAGCTGGAGAGCTGCAGTGTTGGCTTGGCGTTCCTCTCGGAAAGCTTGGAGAAGCTGAGCCATGTCCATGCTTGGAGGAGGTGGTGGTGGAGCTTGGTCGTTGGTTTGGTCGTGGCCTTCCTCTGGCTGAGAGGATGCTCCGGCTTCGGGCTGCTGGGTAGAGGTACTAGTACGAGTTACAACAGGCATCCTGTTGGAGCGGTAAAAGGTCTCATGACTCGGAAGAGGGAAAGCAAGATAGATGGGTGCCTAGTAAGGGGGTGGGTGTGACACTAAATCAAATCATGCAAGGGCCGTAAGGCCAAAACACATTCATTAAAAATCCAAATGGGTGATGTAGTCGTTTACACATTCCCGAAAGAAGAATACGACATACATCCAGACACAACAAAAGCAAACACTAGATGGTTTCATATGAACCATACAAGGACTCGACTGCGCATAGGGGTTACACGACCTATCCTACCGTAGAGGTTACAACTGGCATATCCGAGTAGCGAATAATGCCTAAGCGGCGGAATGCTCGGTCGCGTATTCCGGCTCTTCTGGGTCTTCCTCCTTGTCTTCATCTGTCTGGGCTCCCTTGTCGCTTGAGGGAGTGGGGGAGTGGAGGAGTTGGATACGACGGTGCTTTGTCGGTGGTGCAGGGAAAAGCTTGCGATATTCCCTTGCCGTCATCCGGCGTTGCCGAGGTGGTTCTTCACCCTTGGAAGATACATCCTCGGAGGGCCTTCCGCCTCGATATGCGATAGCGGATTGTCCAGAAGGTGCTCCTTCCTTCTTGATCCTCTTTGCCTTCTCTTGAGCTCGACGAAGAAGTGCCTTGGTCTTGTGAAGTTCTTCTCGAAGCTTCATTGATTCCGAGGCCAAGTCTTGTGCCAAACTGTCGGCACACAGACTGAAGTAGGTCTGGAACCGAAGCGAGAGTCCTTCCTTCAGTGGAGGGGCTAGTGCGCTGCTTTCCTCTTCACCTTCCTTTCGGTAAGGTAAGAAGTGAGTTGCCATCTTGGCTGCCATCTCCGGAAGAAGCTCGCGGAGACGGGTTAGTGCCTTGAGTGCAGCAGCCTCGACAGCGAGTGGTAGTGTTTCCATCTAGGGTCCCTCAAAGAACCAACTTGTGGGAGGATCGTTTGCCTTCACGATCACTTCCACATGGTATTCCACCTCAGTGTCGCTCACCCAATGCTCAAGGTAGGTGAGGATGGGTGCTCGGTGAAACTGACACTCCTGGAGGCTATCCTCGAGAAGTAAGGGAAACCAAGTGGTCAGGTGCTCTTCGGGAACAGCGGCCATCTACAAAGGTGGAATAGGAGGGGTTAATAAGCTGATGAAATCTCGGGTTTAGAAAAGAAGAGAGGTTCAGAAGGTTTTTGAAAAAGGGTCTCAACTAACTAACGCCCATGCTAACTAAGGCTTCCTACAATCAGGATGGCTCTGATACCAGCTCTGTGGGGACCCCGACTTAGAAGTCGAGATCACCGAATGCACGTGTATAGTGATCCCAGAGATCAATGCTCACTGAACACACAGAAGCTGAAATAACAAGAGTCTTACATCCATACAAATAGTCTTACACGAATTATGGCCATTATGGCCAAGTCTTACATAGATAGAGCCTCACGGGCTGAATAGCAAATAACTTAAATAGCGGAAGTCTTCGATAAACGGGTAGAACCCATGCCATCTGCCTTAACCCTACATGCATTCTGACTGGGATAGCGTCCTAGTTCGCATGCTCGTCTCCAAAGAACTCTTCCTCATAATCCTGTTCTTCCATGCCTGGCCAATTAAATAACCAGTGGCAAGCCAATGAGTACTTTGAATGTACTCGCAAGCAACCCATGATGTGGTACAGTAATAGTGCAATTGAATAATAATGATCAATCTAGCAAGGCTAGAACAAATATTCTACCATCAAGTTTATGCATCAATAACCTCGCGTAACCTCGAAGACAGGTTACAGATATCAACATGAATATGATTCAACTCATCGAGTCAAGTCACCATCCTTGACTTATCACACACATTCCAACACCGATGAAGTAAAATTCTGGACATAGTTTAAGTAGCACCACCCAACTGTCCATGACCGTGGACACGGCTATTCGAATAGTTTTACACTCTGCAGAGGTTGCGCACATTACCCACAAGATCCGGGGAACTTCCGTGTCATCCACGACCCGCGGTACCTCAAGTACCCGAGGTAAGCACCCGGTCATTACCTTTCCTTAGACGACACTAACATAGAGTCCACTCGTTGGTACACGACCCTCGGGTACAAACAATAGATCACGGGACTTGCCCTAATTTCAATGTCACGCGTACCCGAAGGGACCAACGGTGTGTCCGGTGCCCTGTAAAAACAGTCATGGCCGTCTATCCAAGCACGACCCCGTCCCGGGAAAGACCTCAAGTCTTCCCGTCACTAGTAATGCGGGCACCATGCTAGTATCGACCTAAGTAATCAATAAAGCCCTGTGCCATAAGGGGTAGTGTGGTTGCACATGTTTGGTTGGGACGGTAGTCACACATAAATCTAATCCATCATTCCACCATGCACATGATATTACCGGCACATCATTTCTTTCTCAAGTGATGACCTACCACATCATCACCCTCGGGCATTAGGGGCACCCGATGGGTTCATGCAAAGATTTCAACTACGAGGTTTCAAATCACACATGCATCATGTAAGCATCATGACCAACTATTGCATGTCATCTAGCACATAGTGAGATCATCAATAAAGCATGCATCATGTGGTGGAATCAACTAGGTTACCATCGTAACCCTAATATCATGCATCGGAAACAAACGGGTTCCGAGGAACAAGTGTATCATGGTCAAAGGGCTGCTTGCCTGGATTGGCTTGGTCTTCAAAGTTTTCAAATCCTTCTCCTTCTTCTTCCACAGCAACTTCGTCAAATACGGGATCTATACGTCGCATAATAACCACGGAAAAATAAGAATACAAACAAAACAGAAAAATCAAAGTGCTCAGAAAAATGTCAACTCATTTTTGTAAAATACTAGAGGAATTTCTAAGGTGGGGAAAAATCTTAGTTGGAGTTTTGGAGTAACAGAATGGAATATATTGATTTTAGAACAGGAGTATTGCTGCCCAAATTTGAATTTAAATTTGAACAGTACATAAAAGTTTCATGGATTTGAGTGAAAGTAGTACCATTAAATAGGTTGGAATATTACAAGATTTTAGGAGTTGGAATTATTTAATTTGGACCATTATTCTTTTCTGTAGAAATGTTTAAAACATTTACAGAAAAGAAAAAGAAAAAGGGTCCTGTGCACTGGGCCAGAGAAGGCCACAGTGCACGGCCCAGGCGGTCCAGCCCAACCGCACGGGAGCCTGCGCGCGCATGTCAGGTTTTTAAACCTGACGGGCGGGGCCCGTGGGTCAGTGGCAGAGAGGAGGGGGGAAGAGGTGTGGGGATGACAGGCGGGGCCCGCCTGTCATCTCCAACCTTGCGGCCACGGCGACGGCGAGCTCACCGGCGAGTTTTCCGGCCACGTCGACGGCAACGGAGGCCAGGGATGGACTCAGCGTCAAGTGGAGGTTGCAGTGGTGGTGGTGCGGCATGGCGGGGAGGTCTGGTTCACCGGCGGTGAGGTGGGACGGCGGAAGCTCGTCGGAGGGTCGTGGTTCTGGTCATTTCCGACTGCCACAGAGAGGGGAAACAAGGGGGAAATGGTCAGTGTGGCTTGGTGGTTCTGGATCGGGCAAGAAGAAGAGCGGGGAAGGCCCGTACTGCGGGATCACCGACGGCCCGACGCGGCGGAGCTCCGGTCGATCCCGAGCACTGGGACGACCTGGGGAGGAGTGGATCATGCTGGGGGACTCAGTGGAGTGTGGTGGAGCTGCTGATGCTGTTGGAGAGGCTCGGGAGGGGCTATTTATAGGAGCTCAACGGAGGCCCGTGGTCCAGTGCGCCGGCGAGCCCCGGCTCGAGGCTACAGCGCACGGGAGGCCAAGGGAGTGAGTCCGTGGAGTTCCTGGACGATCTCCACGTCCAGTAGAGGTGAGAGGAGGAGCGGGGGAGCGTCAGGAGTGTGCGCGCGTGTGAAGCAGCAGAGTGGCCGTCGCGGGCGGCCAGCGCGCATGCGACGTCGGCCACTGGAGGGCGCAGGAGGAAGGGGGACAGCACCTGGGAGGTTGCGGACGTCGAGAGGCCTCGACTGGCGCGAGGGGGAGGCCCGAGGCTGTCGGGGTCAGCGATTGGCCGAAGCCACAGTGCTTGTCTGCACTGTTACGCGCTCCAGAGCGCGCGTTTGGCTGACATCGCCGCGCTCTCGCCGTCCTGGTCAAAACCAACGTGTCCAGCAGCGTCTAGAAGGTCAGGGGGAGAGTAAAGAATTGGCCTGAGGCCTTGGATGCCCTGGAGATGCAGAGAGAGAGGGAGGGTGCTGGTGAATTGGTGAAAGCTTGCTGTCCAGCAAGGTAAAACAGGACTTTCACCCCTCTATCATGGAGCTGGGGTGCTGGGGAAGTTACTGGTGGTAGCTAGTAACTCAATGATCAGGTGGTAAGAAGTTGAGGCCATGGAGAAGAGTGAAAGTGATCAAGTTGGAGTTTTTAGTAAAAATCCAGAAGGTGTTTGATCTGTGTTTGGTCAAGTAAATGAACTCCACTTGACATGGCACTTAACAGGGTTGAAAGACATGAGAAAATAGGGTGCTTCACCAAGTTTGGGCCCATTTGAAGAAACTAGCCAATGTAACTTTGGTGAACCCTAGGAATCAACAGAAACAGTTTCATCTTGATTGAGTCAAGCTAATCATCTCCCCTTGATGCACCACTTGGTGTAGCATCATCATTTGGGGTATTGATCATGCCCACAAAGTTTGAAGCTCCAGATAAAAAGTTGGTAATGTAAAGTTGTTCAAATTTGCATTTGAACAGAAAGGGTTTTGAGGTGATCAGTTCAAGTTGTTCTATTCCAATTCTTGTGCCATTTGGTCTAGATGCCTTATTAGGTCATTCTAGCATGTGCACCAAGTTTGAGAGCATTTGGACAAGTTTGGCAATGTAAAGTTGCTCAAACTTCAAATATGGACAGAATGGTTATGAAGGGGTTTGAGGATGTTTTCTTGCTTCCCAAGGCATGGGACTTGGCAAGATCATCAAATATGTCATATATGACATGATAGAATTTCCCTGGAATTTTTGGAGAAAGTTTCCTTTGTAAATATTTCAAAAGCTTGAAATATCCAGAAAGGGTTTTAGAGGGTTTAGCCCATTATTTTCAACATGACCAAGTGTTGAAACTCTTATATATGGACAATATATGTCCTCTGAGTCTCTCTGAATTTTGGCAAATATTTTTGAAATAGTTAAATAATTTTCCCCTATTAAAGACCATTTCTGGCCTTAAGAAAAAGCTTTTAAATAAAATAGGAAAATAACTTTTAAAATTATACCTTTGTGGTTTCTGGGAGTCCTATGACTACTAGGTCTCAAATAAACCTTTTGAAATAATTTTCTCACCCTAAATCAAGTACTTGCAGTGCAAATCTCAATTCAGGGGTTTTTGGAAAACTAAATTTATAAAATACTTTTTGGCCAAATTAATTTTGTAAGAAAATACTATACTGTTATATAACACTTGGCATGATCATTGGACAGAAGTTTTGGGTATGGAGATGAAATCTACAAGAGATCATAGTTGACTTTCATGAGCACAAGAAAAAGCACATGAAGAAAACTCAATTCCAAATAAAAGCCAAATGATGCTAAAAAAAATTTGCTGGTCCGAATTTTCATGCTTAAAAGTTACAAATAACATGTTACAAAATGCAGGGTGTGACATACAACCGCGCAAGACATTCGACCACCGGCAAGTCTCCCTTCGAAGTCGTCTACGGCTTCAACCCGTTGTCCCCATTGGACATTCTACCTCTACCTCTCCAAGAGCGCACGAACATGGACGCAAGTGCACGAGCAAGCTATCTCAAGAAGGTGCACGAAGATACAAGAGCAATGATCGAGCGACAAGTACATCGTCTCACCACCAAGCTCAACGTCAACAAGGCACCAATGGTGTTCCAACCGGGAGATCTTGTTTGGCTTCACCTTCGCAAGGACCGTTTCCCACACGAGCGCAAGTCCAAATTTCTACCTCGCGCCGACGGACCCTTCAAGGTGCTGGCACGCTACAACGACAACGCCTACAAGATCGACATCCCACGAGACAAGTATTCCGTGAGCGATACTTTAAACGTCAAGGACCTATCTCCTTTCCATGGTGATGAAGATTTCGATCCGAGATCGGATCTTTCCCAAGGGAGGGGAGATGATGTAGAGCATCCTACGGTCATCCCCATGGATCCTTCATCACCGCACTAAGTGCCCAAAGGACCAATGACTCGAGCCCGTGCAAGATCTCTCGAGACCGAGGTGACTTCGCTCCTCTCTCTACATCTTTCGGATTCACTTGAGACATGGCTTCTACCCTCATCAGGAACTCTGTGCATACTCAGGTACTTTGACGAAGGCCACGGGACAACTCTGAACAATGGTCAAGAAGGCGAGTTCGACAAGTGCCGGGAACAAGAAGAAGGAAGGCTGAAGATGCTACAGGCACCGGACGTCCGGCCCACACCGGATGACCGGCGACTCCCAGGCACCGGACGACCGGAAGACACCGGACATCTGGCCTCTCCCAGACGACCGGACGACCGGAAGCCACCGGACGTCCGTGACAACGACCACAGAAGCTAAATAGCGGAAATCCGAGGATTACCGGACGTCCGGTCCCTTCGGAACCTCCGGACGTCCGGTAACCAGCGGACGTCCGCCCTGACGGCGACCACTCATGTAATATATACTCGTTGACTTCCCTCCTTTCGAGGTAGCTGTTGGATAGCTCATTGCAGACCTTTGTGTGGATTCTCTCCCACGAGACCGCGCGCCTCTTCGGAGAAGATCCACCACGGATTCCACATCGGGGAAGATCCTACCGGATACCAAGACCTCCTCACGGAGAAGACTACCCTTGTACCATCGACGTTGTCTATGGATCGTGTAGCTCGATTATGTATCGTGGATCTAGCATTTGTGTGATCATCTTCGTGTTGAATTGAGTGTTTCCTCTCGTGTTTTCCCCGTTTGCCTCCTTGCATTCTCCGTGTTCATCGTGGGATACTCTCCAAACGTGAAAGATCCGCTGATTAGGGTTCCACCCTACATCACATGGTGAAGTCATTGAGCGGTTGTTGGTGTTGAGCTCATGACCTTCACGTTCTTGTCGTTGATGGTGTCGATGCCGATGTGATCTTACCGAAGATGGTAGCTCAGAGGGATGTGCACTTGAGCGTCTTCTCGAAGATGAGGGAGACCTCTTGCGGTTGTTGATGAGGGCTTTGAGCTCCTCCATTTGAGCATCCATGTTGGCGCACAAGTGGTTCGTCATGGCATCGAACTTGTCATTGTTGTTGTAGACCGAAGTAGATGAAATGCTTTGCTTATCCATCACAAGACTCGAGCAAAGGTGAGTAGGAGATGAGATAAACAATACCAAGTTACCTTTTCCCAAAGTTGAGGATGTATCTCGTTTCACTCAATGTGAAATGAAAGAATTGTGGAATTGGTACCGGACTTGTGCACTCACACCTATCAAGTAAAGCTTATCGAGTGGCTTGGTTAGGATAGTGGCACAAAAATTTGATGCAAAATGTTAGCAAGAGTCAATAAAGTTGAAAGAGATTCACAAATTTGCAAGTGAAACAAGTAGACCAATAGCAAGGAGTGGCACACGAAGACACACGCACGGATAGATAGATGGGGTCGTGCAACCAAGGAATGAGCACAAAATGTGGAATCCACAGAAAACGCTCGTGTTGCACAACTCAAGAGAGACGCTAGCACGATTGCTCTATAGGCGGATACGACACTTGTGCACAACCTATAAGATGCAAATGTATGATCTTTCTATCCCAAGATATGCTATGTGTATGATGTTCCCGTGCTTTTAGCACAAGATGATCCAAGATGATCAAGTATGATATAATATGATGCGATGCTATGTCTCTTGCTTACAAGCTTCTTTGTCTTTCTCTTTTTGCTTAAAAGCTTTATTCCTTTTTTTGTATATGGCCATGATGCACAAACCAAGATAGCAATTGTGTATATGCGGGAACAATCTTGTGACACAAGGGATGATATGATGATACCAATATGATATGGTATGTATGCAATGGAAGGCGGATCGATGATCACTAATGTGCACAAGTAATGTTGCCGGCAATACTCAAAGGCTAGTCTCGATAGGCAAGTGACGCAAAATGGGCTAGGGGTTAACAATGAAATTGCAAGGGGAATATACAATGATGTCGTTGAGGTTATCGTCCGAGTCGATGATGAGAGGCGGTATTCTTGATGTAGACCCGTTCCTAATTAGCCGAAACACCTTAGGAAACGGAAAAACCACAACTCAAAATCTCAAGGACAAATGTCAAATGGTGGAAGCGGGAATGTCATGGTGGTTGCGGAAGTGGAATGATCGGCTATACACGATGTCGGAGTTGAAGTCACGGTCCCTAAGTAGCCGAAACACCTTAGGAGACAAGAGCCACACTCAAACAAGCTCAACAAAATTGGGTTAGGTTTGGTTGGCGGAAAGTATAGTGGACTAAGCTATGCGGAAGTGGTGGTGGTGGTTTATGAAGAAGCAGTTGTCCCTAAGTAGCCTAAACACCTTAGAAGACTCAAGTCACTCCTCAAGCAACCACAAATGCGATGGGTAACAAAATGGGTTAGGTTGCGGAATGCTATGGTGGCTATGCGGGTGATATGGTGGAGGGCCTATACAAACTTGCCAAATTTTACAAAATTTGAAGGAGCCAAATGATGATGGTAGTATTTTTCTGGTATGGGGAATGTCAAGAGCTTCAAAACGAGCTCAAGAACGTCAAAATCGGAGTTCGTATGAATTAGTTATGGACAAAACAAAAATCAGCCGAATTCAAAATCTGGAGGTACCGGACGTCCGGTAAAGGCCGGAAATCAGGTATTTTCTTCTGTATATGTGGTTCCGGTCGTCCGGTGAGTTCCGGACGTCCGGTGCTTCGTGAGGGTCCGGACGTCCGGTAAAACGCCTGTCGTCCGGTGAGTCGGGGTCAATGCGAGATTTGAGTATCGTGACGCGATTTTGGGCGGAAAATGGAGATTTTGGGGTCAAAATTGATGAGATTTTGTGGATGAAAGATGGGGAAACTTGGGGAAATGCTAGATCCACTTGAAACCAAGCAAATCCATGGATCAAAATCAACAAAACATCATCAAACCAACGAATCACAAAAAAAATTGGGGCTATTTTTGGTGGGGAATTTCGAATTTTAGGACGAAATCACACAAAAGAAAGCTAGAAAACGGTGGAGGGGGCTCCAAATTTGTGAGAAACCGTGGCTCTTGATACCATAATGATGTAGGGTGGAACCCTAGATGGCCGATCTTTCACGAAATGGAGGGGATCCCACGATGAACACGAAGAACATGAGAGGGGAACACGAGGGGAAACACGAGAGAATCACTCAAACCAACAAGAACAAGTCACACATATGCTAGATCCTCGAAACACAAAGAGATACAAGATCCATGATCAACAAGGGACGATACAAAGGGTAACCGGTTCTTCCCCGTGAGGAGGTCTTGGGGTATCCCGTGGGATCTTCTCCGTGAAGGGGTCTTGAATCCAAGGTGGATCTTCTCCGTAGAGGGGCCGCGGTCACTCTCGTGGAGTAGATCCGTAATGGATGAGCAAAGCTCTATCTCACATATGAGATAAATCAATGCTAACCCTAAAATGGTGGAGGTGGAGGAGTATATATAGTCTAGGGCCACGAAGGGGTAAGTGAGGGGCGTAAGGGGTACATGGCCAAAAGGCCCGCGGCTGCGCATAGGCAGGGAGCGGACGTCCGCTGGGCACCAGACTTCCGATAATTTGGTTCTGTGAAGGATGTCACGGACGTCCGGTGGCTGCCAATCGTCCGGTCGCCTGGGACGCGTCGGACGTCCGGTAAACGCCGGTCGTCCGGAGCCTGTAGCTTGCAGCAGCTCCGTTTCTTCCGTCTTCTCTTCCATGCTTCCCTCGCGGATGGTATAGGTGATCCTTGGCGCTTGCACTCCTCCTCGTCGTCCGTGAAGCTCCGACAATACCTATGCATGCACACGAGTGGAGTGTCAAGTAGTATACCATCCTCGAAGGTGTCAAGTGAACACGTGTAAAGGAGATGATTCACCTTTATGTATGAGAAGTAGAGGTCACACGTGTCACTTGCCAAGCAGACTCTTGACATGGTGATGTCCATAGGATGCTCCGCATCACAGAGGCGCTCGGTCGGCGCGGGGCCCGGTCGGGCGCGGGGGCGGGCCTGGCCCGGGCCTGGGCGGGCCGGCGGCTGGAGGAGCGGGGAAAGGAGGCGACGTGGCCGCTCCCTGTTGGCTGGGGCACGCCGGCGCGGTGGCTGGCCCAATAGGGGCGCGCCACGTGGCGGAATCCGGCTGGCTGGCGCCGGATTTTGAGGAGGGGGACGGCTAGGTGGCGGCTGAGGAGTGGGGAGGCATGGAATTTGAGGAGGAAGGTTGGGGAAGGCCAAAAATGGCACAGGGGACTGATTATATAGGGAAGGGGGCTAGGGTTAGGTGTCTTGGGGGGTTTTTGAGCCCTCCGATCGCGATCCGACGGATCCGATCGCGAGGGGAGTTTAGGTTGGGCCTAGAGGAGGTATTGGGCTGTAATTGAGGAGGTGGGCTTAGAGAAGAGAAGACAGGGAGAGGCCCGCTGAGGTTTTCGGAGACCGAAAATGTTCGACGTTTTAACCGGCGAGTAGTGCCGCTATATAAATCCGTTGGGCTATCAAACGAGCTCCGAATGCAATGAAATTTGACAGGCGGCCTCTCTACACTATAATAAGATCACACACCAAGTTTCAACTCATTCCGAGAACGTTTTCCGGACACTCACAAAATAAATATTCGGAGGCACCGTGGGCGCGTGCAAGTGTGCCTGGGCAAAAAACGGACAACGGAGAGGATGAGGCAACTCGGGCGGATGCAAGTTTTGAAAATATGATGATGCAACACACATAATGACAAGGCAAGGATGCACACGCAATCAGATGACATGGCAACAGCAACGAATAAATGGCTGACACCTGGCGCACCGGTCTCGGGGTGTCACATAGCTCATCGGGGAAGACGTCCGAGAATTCCTGCAACAAATTAGACAACACTAAAGGTGGAGGTGGTGAAGTGTTTGTAGGTTTGGCTTCCCATTTGCATAAAAGCACAAGGTGAAAGACACTCGATGGGTTCTCACACACTTCTCTCATCTCAGTTTTGGTGGCGAATAGCACTAGTTGTTTCTTGTCACTCATAGTGGAGTCGCTCATATTTGGCTTGTGGTTCTCACTCTCCTTTTGGTGGCTCACACTCTCACCATTATCTCCATGATGGTTGGTTGGTAAGTGTTTGTCGGCGGCTACTTGGCTTGGAGACATAGGTCGTAGCACAAACTCCTTTACTTTCATCTTGAAGCTATAGTGGTTCGTCCGTCCATTGTGTGTGACTCCATGATCATATTGCCATGGCCGTCCAAGAATAAGGTGGCACGCGGACATGGGGATCACTTCACACTCAAGTGTGTCCTCGTAGGTGCCTATCTTGAAGGTTACTTGCACGGTGTGCTCGACTCGAAGTGTTCCGGCGTCGTTAAGCCATTGGACCTTGTAGGGATGAGGGTGCTTTGACTTCACCAAGTTGAGCTTCTCGCAAAGCTCTTCGCTTGCCAAGTTATGACATCTTCCTCCATCGAAGATAACCTTGACGGAGCGTCCATTGATGCCGGCCTTTGTATGGAAGATATGACATGTTTGATCGTCATCTTGTTGATGTTGGAGTGTCAAGACCTTGGAGACAACGAGATTGGGACTCGAGTCATTGTCACAAAATACTTGATGGTCTTCGTCTTCATTCACTTGGCGATGCATAGCTACATGTTCAAGTGCTTCCATTTCATCATCGCTCATTGAGTCATAAGATCCGTCATCATTGATGATCATGGTACGAACGGCCTGGCACTCAAATGACTTGTGGCCTCGTCCTTGGCACTTGAAACATTTGATGGAACTCATCTTGGAGTTGTCCTCGATTGGGGTTGTAGATGATGAAGCTCTTGGCTTGAAGTTGTTAGTAGATGGTGGCCGACTTGATGTAGTCGCATTCTTGTAGTTGGACTTGTCACCGAAGTTTGTAGATGGCTTGCTAGAGGTAGGTGTAGCCGAAGTCGTTGAAGCTTGGTTGTAGGATCCGAAGTTCTTGGAGGTGAACTTGGAGTACTTGTAGTCCTCTTGAACTTGTCGCTCCGCTTTGGCAGCTTGATGTACTAGCTCGAGGAGATTGGTGTATGGTTGAAAGTCCACAATCTTCTTGATGGGGTAGTTGAGTCCATTCAAGAATCTCTCCATCGTTTGTTCTTCATCTTCCGTGATGTTTGCTCGTATCATGGCAATCTCCATCTCCTTGTAGTACTCTTCAACGGACTTGGTACCTTTCTTGAGGAGTTGTAGCTTCTTGAACAAGTCACGATTGTAGTGTGTTGGCACAAAGCGTGCTCTCATGACTTCCTTCATTTGAGCCCAAGTAGTGATAGGAGGTTCGCCTTTTGCTTCTCTTCTCTCAACGATTTGCTCCCACCAAATGAGAACATAGTCTTCGAACTCAAGGGAGGCCATAGCGATTTTCTTCTCCTGATCAAAGTTGTGGAGGCGAAAGATTTTATCAACTTTCAATGCCCATGAGATGTAGTCTTCGGGATCAATGCTTCCGGAAGACTTTGGCATGGTGAACTTGAGCTTGCCATAGCGATGCTCTTCATCGTTTGCTTGCCTATTGGGAGGGCGTTCGTGATTTGTACGGTTGTCAACCTCATGTTGCTCTTGGCGAAGTAGATGTGCATTGTGAAGGTGTACTTGCCGAGCTTGCGGTTCTTGTTGAGGTTGTTGCTCTTGTCGTGCTTGAGGAGGAACTTCTTGTTGCATTCGTGCTTGGTGGTGCCTCTCTTGCATCTCATCACGAAGGAAATCCTCTTCTTGACGAGTGTGTCGATTACGAGTTGCCACATTGCGATGTGCATCACGTAATGCTCGTTGCGCCTCAAGAGCTTGAGCTTCTCTGCATTGTTGTGCTTGACGATGCGCTTCGGCATCTTGTTCTTCTTGGTGTTGACGTGCTCGCTCTTGTTGTAGTTGGCTTAGTCTTTGCCGAACTTGGGCTTGCTCAAGTGTAGCTTGGTTTTGACGATGTCGACTTTCTTGCTCATCGAGTAGGTCTTGGGAGCTCTTGTCATGAAGTAGGTTCCGGTTGTCATGTCGAGCTTGACTTGCGGCTTCACGAAGAGTGTTGGATGTAGGGGTACTTGAGCCGTCCGTTGAGTCGATTTGTCGACTTGAGCGGCTTCGTCTTTGAGATGATGTGGAAGAAGAACGTCGGTTAACTATCAAAGTTCGTAGCTCTTCAAATTGTGTAGACATGTTGGTGTTGACGATATCGAACTGCTCTCTTGTTCTTGCTTCAAATTGGCGCGCATCGGCGGCGACTTGCTCAATGTACTCTCGCATAGCTTGACTTTCTTGATGGAGAGCTCGTTGCACACCGAAGAGATGTAGTTTGATGATGTAGTTGTTCGACTCTTGAGGATCGTCGAAGTTCGGGTTCGAAGATGTACTTGGCCTATCCATCGTCACAAGCAAGTATGTGAGTGGGGGAAAGGAGAAGACAATACCAAATGTACCTTGACCGAAGTTGACAGTGGATCAATGATCATTCAATAATGTAACCCGGAAATAGCACTATTGGTACCAAGTCTTGTCGATTCTCACACCTACACAAGTAAAGCTTTTAGAGGAGCTTGGTTAGGATGGTGGCAAAAATTCAATGCAAAAAGTGAGTAAGATTCAATGATGTTGAAAATGATTCACAATTGGCTCATGCAACAAGTAGATCACAAGCAATAGGTAGCACACGAAACACACGCACGGATAGATAAATGTGGTTGTGCCACCAAAAGTGAGCGAAAATGTGGAATCCACGGAAAATGCTCGTGTTGCACAACGCTAGAGAGACGCTAACCGATTGCTTAATAGGCGGATACGCACTTGTGCACGACCTATAAGAGCAAAGTAACGACTTCCTATCACAACTATGTTATGAGTGTATGACGTGCCGATGTTTTTAGCACAAGGTGAAGTATTGCTATCTCATATGATCTCTTTGGATGCAAGGCATTTGATGCTATTGTGTTTTTGCTTATAAGCTTTGGATGGCTCTTTTGCTTAGAAGCTTGTGAGCTCTTTCTTTGGCCACTTATGCATGCTTCGCGGATCAAGGTAGCTATTTTGTATGCGGAACACTTTTGTGTCACACGTGGATATGATGATGTAGTATGCAATGTCTATGACTATCACTAATGTGCACAAGTGTCGTGGCCCGGCAATACTCAAATGGCTAGTCTCGGAAGGAGAGCTACGCAAAATGGTCGATGAGGGTCTATCAATGCAATTGCAATGGTAGTATACGAAGTGTCGTCGATGTTACCGTCCTTCTCGAGGTTGAGAGATGGTCTTGTAGATGTCGTTCCGCTCCGAGATAGCCGAAACACAAACGGAAACAGAGTAAACCACAACTCAAACGATCCAAGACACAAAGAGGTAAAACCGTAGTGATGTTTGTTAGGTAATAGTGGTGGTGGTGGATGTGTCGAGGGTATAGCGGAATGGGGGGCGGTCTAGGGTTTATGCGGAGACGGAAACGGGCGAAGAAAAACTGCAAGATGCAGTTTCGACAGGGTTGGTCGGATGATCCGGGCTCTGGCCGGATGATCTGGATGGATGTCCGGATGATCCAGGTTTGTCAAACCTTGTGGCATGAGCTCGGGGAAGATGTGAAAAATTGGGGAAAATTGATTTTTCTCGGGTTTTTGGTGGTTTTTGAGGGTGGGGGAGGTGGGGAAAAGGGTAATCCACTTGTCACACAACTCAACCACGGATCATAAACTACAAAATCTCATCAAAACACACAAATCACAAAAAAAATTGTGGGGCTATTTTTGTGGGGATTTTCGAATTTGGACGAAAACAACAAAAACAAGCTAGAAAACAAGGCGTGGGGCTCCAAATTCGTGATCAACCAAGGCTCATTATACCATAGATGATGTAGGGTGGAACCCTAATCGGCAGATCTTTCACGAGATGGAGGGGAACCCACGATGAACACGAAGAACACAAGTAAAACACGGAGAAAACACGAGAGGAAACGCTCAAATCAACACGAATACGGTCACGCAGGTGCTAGATCCACGATACACATCAAGTTACACGATCCATAGTCAACAACGGTGGTACAAAGATAGTCTTCTCCCGGAGGAGGTCTTGGGGGTATCCCTTGGGATCTTCTCCGTGGTGGAGGTCTTGAATCCGAGGTGGATCTTCTCCGAAGAGGCCGCGGTCTCGTAGGAGAGGAACCACAAAGTTCTATGATGAGCTATCACAAAGCTAACCCTAGATAGTTTAGGTAGAGTTCATATAGGCTAGGAGGGCCAAAGGGGTACATGGGCCCCGGCCCAACATCATGCGCGCAGGCACTGTCCGGATGATCCGGGCTTCGCGCGGCAGGATGATCCGGGGCGGCGTCCGGATGATCCGGACACGTTTGATCTGCTGCGGGTGGCCCGGATGTCCGGGTCTTCGTCCGAGTCCGGATGATCCGGGCCGGGGTCCGGATGATCCGGCTTCGGCGTGCAGCTTCGGGTGTCTTCGGGCACATTGGCCGGATCGTCCGGACGGATGTCCGGATCATCCGGGCCTCGGCCGGATCGTCCGGGACATCGTCCGGATCGTCCGGGCAGGCTGAGTCCTGGTTGTTCTTCCCCTCCATCTTCCTCCTTCGATTCTTCTTGTCCCTTGACTTCTCCATGGTTGCTCCCGAGGTGTCTGAGTATGCAAAGAGTCTTCGATGAGGGTAGCAGCCATGTCTCATGTGAATCAAAGTGACGTAGAGAGAGGAGTGAAGTCACCTCGGACTCTAGAGCTCGTGCTCGAGCACGTGTCATGGGTCCACTTGTCACTTGGTGAGTCGATGGTGGGTCCATGGGGATGACCTTGGGAAGCTCCGCATCAAAAGCTTTGAGAGGAGCTTGGTTAGGATGGTGGCACAAATTTAATGCAATCGTCAAACTGACTCAATGATGTTGAAAATGGTTCACAAATTGCTCATGCAACAAGTAGATCACAAGCAAGAAGTAGCACACGGAACACACACACAGATAGATAAATGTGGTTGTGCAACCAAGGGTGTGCGAAAATGTGGAATCCACGGAAAATGCTCGTGTTGCACAACACTAGAGAGACGGTAACCGATTGCTTAATAGGCGGATACGCACTTGTGCACAACCTATAAGAGGCAAAATGTAACGACTTTCTATCACAAGTATACTATGAGTGTATGATGTACCGATGCTTGAGCACAAGATGATGTAATGCTATGTCATATGATCTCTTTTGATGCAAGGCGTATGATGCTATTTTCCTTTTGCTTATAAGCTTTGGTTGGCTCTTTTGCTTAAAAGCTTGTGAGCTCTTTCTTTGGGCACTTATGCATGCTTCTCGGATCAAGGTAGCTATTGTGTATGCGAGACACTCTTGTGTCACACGGAGATATGGTGATGTAGTATGCAATATCTATGACTATCACTAATGTGCACAAGTGTCGTGGCCCGGCAATACTCAAATGGCTAGTCTCAATGGGAAAGCTACGCAAAGATGGTCCATAGGGTGACAATGCAATTGCAAGGTAGAATGAACATGGTGTCGTCGATGTTACCGTCCTTGCCGAAGTTGAGCGGTGGTGTTGGCGAAGTCTTGCCGTTCCAAGGTAGCCTAAACATCCAAGGAAACGGTGAAACCACAAATCAAGTATCCAAGGCAAAGGGAGACAAAATTTTCAAAATCATAGCGGTTAAGCGATGGTGGTTGCGGAAGTGGTGGTGGTATGCAGAAGGTTTGGTGGGATATCGACCGAAAATGGCGAGGGAAAGTGCAAGGTGGTGTGGATGGTGGAATTTTGGCTGCGGGAGGCCGGATGTCCGGGCCAGGGGTCGGATGTCCGGGTCAGGCCGGATGTCCGGGGCACGGGCCGGATGTCCGGGGTGCCAGAGGTCGTGATGAACTACGTGCACACGGTGACTTGCGGGGCCAAAATTCGTCGGATTTTGCGGATGAAAATTGGAGAAAAGGTGGGGAAAAGCTAGATCCACTCGTGGCACAGCAAATCCATGGAACAAATTCAACCAAATCTCGCCAATTCAACAGATCCCAAAAAAAAAATTGGGGCTATTTTTGTGGGGAATTTTTCGAAGTTGAGAAGAACACAACAAAAACAAGCTAGAAAACAAGGTGTGGGGCTCCAAATTCGTGATCAACCTATGCTCATGATACCATAATCATGTAGGGTGGAACCCTAGATGGCCGATCCTTCACGAAAAGGAGGGATCCCACGAGGAACATGAAGAACACAATGAAAACACGGAGGGATACACGAGAGGAAACACTCAAATCAACACGAAACGGTCACACAAGTGCTAGATCCACGATAGACATCAAGACACACGATCCATAGTCAACAACAGTGGTACAAAGATAGTCTTCTCCCGGATGAGGTCTTGGGGGATATCCCTCGGGATCTTCTCCGTAGCGGAGGTCTTGAATCCGGGTGGATCTTCTCCGAAGAGGGGCCGCGGTCACTCTCTAGGAGATGAACCACAAGAAGGTATCAAAATGAGCTATCCCAAAGCTAACCCTAAAAGATGGAGGGGACTAAGTACATATAGTCTAGGGGACGGAATGGGGATACACGGGTCGAAACCCCAATGGTTGCGCCCAGGCAGGGCCGGACGTCCGGGCGTCGGGCCGAATGTCCGGGCGTTGGCGAGGCGCCGGATGTCCGGGCATTATGTCGGATGTCCGGGCTAGCGGGGACGAGTCTCGGGTGGCTTCTGTGGAGTGGCGCCGGATTTCCGGGCCCGAGGCCGGATGTCCAGGCCTTGCCTGGCCGGATGTCCAGGCCCTGTAGCTTCGGCTTCTGGTGCCCTTCTGTAACCGGTTGCTCAGGGGCCGCATGTCCGGGCCAGGGGGCCGGATGTCCGGGTCCTGGAGCCTTCTTCAGCCCTTCTCGATGCAAAGCTTCGTTCGGGCACTTGGGGATTTGTCCATCTTTACGCGCCTCTCTGATGGGGTCTTCTTCACACATGAGCACACAAAACACATCCGTTTGAGGTAGTAGCCATGTCCCGCAAGATACATATGGAAGTTGGACTAGGAGGGATGTCACCTCGGTCTCGAGAGATCTAGCACGAGCACGTGTCATTGGTCCTTGATGAACTTGGTGAGGTGATGGAGGGTCCATGGGGATGACATTGGGATGCTCCGCATCAGCTCTTTTGCTTAAAAGCTTGTGTGATGAGGACTTCACTAACAAGGTACACCCACAGCCCCAACTGACACATATACAGGACGAATTACTAGAGCTCGCGCACGCCAATTAAATTACCGGGTACTTTTGTTTCTTGGTAATGATTCTAATGTTCATGAGAATACGATGCTGCCTAAGTTGGATACATTTGTCTTGCTTACAAATGAAGGGCCTAGCTTGGACAAGGAGGATGAACATTGGAGCAAGATCAGGCATGGAGATGATGGCATGCGCAAGGGGGACAAGAATGGAGTTACAAGTGATGATTTTTAGGACTTTGAAGCCACCATAATGAGTGCATGAAGCCTTGGACAAAATATACAAGATGCCACTTCATAAATTTCATCCAGAGGCTATTATAGGTGCTGCGTCACCTTATTATTGGGCCAGGCCCATGTAATTTCGAAATACTTGAGTATAGGCTGTTTTTAGAGTCTGTATGTGTGTGGAAACTAGAGTTAGGGTTGGTTTCGGACCCCTACTCCAAGGGCCACGAAATTCCCCCTCTTCCCCCATATATACAACCCTTAGGGCGTCGTTTAGACTTTGGGGTTTTGTTTAGATTAAAGATCGCCATAGTTGCAACTTCGTGTACTTTGTTTGTGTTCAACGACCAGACATTGATGTCAAAGAACCCCACCTTGATCAATAAAGCTTTCCTCTTATATTCGCAATATCCAAATTGCAATCTTAGTTTCTTGCTTGTTCTTCGTTTGCTTGGAGGAAATAGACCCTCTTGGTCAGGTTGATCATGCTCCGGCGTAGTCAATAACCTCTCGGAGTTAGTTTAGCGACTGATAAGGTGTGTTGTTCTCGCACGTTCGTAGTCGGATCGTCAAAGTCTACTCCACGGAAAACGATAGCCACCATCTCATCGAAACACGGGACACGTTTGCCTATATCAAGTTGTAATGCCTAGGATGGGACTATACCTCCTACGTGTCGAGGCACGACTTAAAGGTATAAGCCCATCCTAGAATGATATCAAGTTTGGTATCTTTGCACGACTCATGTAAAAGTGGGATTAAATTGCAAAATGAGATAGTTGGCTTACACTCGCCACTTCACACAATACATTATATAAGCAAACATCATTCAAAACATCACAACCCGACTACGGGCGAAGATCCAAAGAAAGATACCAAAACAACACAAAGCCACAGGTCAGGATCGAATCCTAGTAGAAACCACTACTGACCGCCGAAACGTCACAAGCAAACGACCACTCTCTTCAACGAGCTCCCAGTGAAGTACTGAACCAACTCCTGCTTCAAACTCGGTTGAACCTACATCTGGTGTTGTAGTATCTGTGAGCCACGAGGACTCAGCAATCCCATAACCATGGGTATCAAGACTAGCAAAGCTATGTGGGTAGGAAGAGGTAAAGTGGTGAGGTTGCAACAGCGGCTAAGCATAATATGGTGGCTAACTTACGAATACCAGAATAGGAAGAGCATCTACGCAAACGGTCACAAAAGTAGTGATCGCTAAAGATCCTAACTACATACGAGTCAAACATAACCCCATCGTGTTCTCTTCTCAAAGTGAAAAGAGACAGTCACGGTTACTCACACAGTTGTGTGTTTTACTTCGGATCCTCTGTCAAGTTATCTACAACCGGACATTAACAAATTCCAATTTGCCACATAACCGCGGGCACGGCTTTTGAAAGATCATAACCCTACAGGGGTGTCCCAACTTAGCCCATCACAAGCTCTCACTATTAGCTGAAGTGATAAATATAATATCATCACCCTTATCTTAGGGAAATCCGATCAGGCTCGGCATTCCGGTAGCACAAGATATTTCGACAATGGTAAAAAAAGTCCAGCAAGACCTCCCGGTGTGTCGACACCCTGATAGTAGCCGCGCGTATCTCGTCTCAGGCCACGACCGGATAGGTGAGCCTACGGGAGTTAATCCTCGAGTTTCCCCGTGGTGACCCCGCAGTCTCCCTGTTTGGGACCAACACCATCAGCACTGGCCCCCCTGCTATGTAGAATTAAGAACCCGGGGACGCGACCCCCTATGCAATTTAATTAATTAATTAAGTTGTTATTATGAGCAAATTAAAACCAATGTTGGGCCTTGCTGGAGGAGTTTTATTCAAAGTCGAACTGTCAACGGGTCCCCATCCACCCATCGTGTAAGGAACGCAAAATCAAGGAACATAATGCCGGTTTATCGGCGCCTAGGATGGCATGAGTGGAACAAAACACCGAGCAAAAGGCCAAGCCTTCCACCCATGCCCAGTATATAGGTGTGTTAATAATAATTATAGATATTGTGATATAACAACAACAAGTTCCCTCCTGGAACGAACTTCATCTTCACCTGCAACTATCAACGCTATAAGAGGGGCTGAGCAAGCGGGTAACATAGCCAAACAGTGGCTTTGCTAGGAAGGTTTCAAAGGTTAGAGGTTTCATGGCAACAAGGAGAGGCTGACATAAAAGATGGGTAGCGCGACATGTAACGATAGCATCGAGACAACTAAGCATGGCAATGGTAGTAAAGGTATCCAAGGGTATGATCATCTTGCCTGAGATTCCGCAAGGGAGAAGAACGGATCCATGAAGAAGACGGAGCAACATAGTCGAGCGAATCCTCACAACTCCGGAACGAAACCGAAGCTAACAAGAGAAGCAACCGGAAAGAAGAAAACAACACGGTAAACACACAATCATAAACATGGCATACGATGCACATCCAAGTATGATGCATGTCCGGTTTAATTATGCATGGCAATGCAAAGTGCACAAACAACACTACAAGTTAAGTGGAGCTCAATATGCAACGAGTTGCATATTGACGAAACACCACATGTTATTTAATTGACTCTCGTTTATTTACAAGACAACATTAAATTGTTTTAACATGGCAAGAGGTGAAACAAAAGTAATCTACCTATCTAGGCAAGTTTAAATGAGGCCGGAAAATAACAACAACAAATTCCGGAAAATCCCCATGAGCATGTTTAGCAATTATTAAGCAAACAACAATTCACTCATATAATGTTGTTAACATGATGCGGATGCCATGATCAAGTTTATGCAATTTATTAATAAAAGTTAACATGAAGAAGATATGAAGTATTGTCACCATGGTGGAAGAAAGGGTGCCACGGCAACGATCCGAAAATGATGCAACGCAACATCTCGGTTCCGGTAACTCGTTGAGAGGCCGGTGCAAAAGGAAAGATGGCGTGAGCGAGTCACATGAGATGACAGGTGGGGCGATCCCGTCACCGGGTTCCCACGAGTCGGCGACGAGGCAACCGAGGAACATGACAAAAGGACGAAACGGGCACGGTGCTCACTAGGGAAGAAACATTTCATACAACACAACAAACGTTCTCGGGTCATCGTCTCGGGGTTATACCTTCGAAGTGTTTGTTCTCGGAGAGGTTCGAGATCGTAGAGGAAGAAGTCGTTCTCGCGATTCGTAGTGGAAGTAGTGGTACACGGGTCGGGGTACACGTCCGTAGAGGGAAGTAGGCGTTCAAGTCATCGTGTCGTGGTACTCGTTTATGTAGTGGTACTTGCAGTCACGGCGACGGTAGTTGTACTCGTTCGTAGAGGTACGGGGCCATCGTGGTACTTGACGCTTCAAAACGTTCGAAGGGGTACTTGGTGTTTCCGGAAACCGCGGTCGTCGGGGTACTTGGTCATGGTACTTGTCGGGTCGCCGTGTAGTCGTACTCAGGGCCCTTGAGGCATCGGTGCTAGTTGGACTTGCCGGTCTTGACGGTTCAAAGCAAAACAGCAGCATAGACGTCCATGGCGGGCACGAGGCTGCCGGAGAAGGAGCAGAAGGCGGCGGGGCGGCTCGCGGGGCAGCTTCGGCTGGTCGATGGGGAGGCAGGGCGCGGGTCGTAGGGGCTGCACGAGGGGGCTCCTCCCCTCGCGAGGTGGCGCATGGCCTTGCGGGTCGAGGAACGAGAGGAGGGAATGGCTCGAGCGCTAGGGTTACGAAGGGGAGCGAAGGGATGGGCTTGGCGTTCGGGCCTGAGGCCAGATGGGCCGGTCTGGGCCAGGAGGAGAGGGAGGCTGGGAGGAAGCCTTGGGCCAATAGGAGGCCTAGAGGCATGGGAAGGCAGGCTGTCTTCTTATTTTTATTTCTTTAGCAGAAATAAAAATAGAGAGAGAACAACACCAAAAAGAAAAGAGGTTAAGAAGAAGAAAAATAAATGATGGAACATTTTTGTAAGGCTTTATGGGATATTACCAACCCAACAAAATAGTTCCAACAAAATAGGGACATGCAAACTAAAATAATTAGCTTGCCTTAAGGAGTTTGAAAGGAGTCTAGACTTTAGGAGGAGCCTCGATACAACGGAAAAGAATTATTGGCAAGGTTTGACGATGAAACTTGAAGTGAAAAGGCATGGGGAAATATGCAAGTGTGTTATGCTTAATTCCAAGAATGGAATATTTATTTATATAGCTCCCTAATAATATTGAGAGGCTTTTATATGTTTTAAAGAGAAGACATTCTTCCCTCGATTTAAATAGACCGAAGGTCCACACGATTTATTTGGTTGAGATGCCAAATAAATATGACATGAAGGCATGATGACATGATGCAATGCAAAAATAAATAACACAAGCACAAAGAACACACGGGAGAACCCGGAACATCTAGAATCTTCTGGAATCTTCTGGGACGTCGGTCTTCGGGCGTCACAACTCTCCCACACTAACAGAGGATCTCGACCCGAGATCCTAGAGATGGCACCGGGTAAAAACGGAAGAGGAAGAGGTAAAACAAAGTTGCTTCTTTGACAGACGAGTGAAACCAAAGACCTTGAGAGGTTGAACAACCTTGAAGGAAAGAATACAACAGAGATGAACGAAGTTGAGAGCACTCCGTTAAAAGGAGGAACAAGGAACATTATGAGAACCTTGTAGGTTAAAAGACATGAAACAAGAGCTTACGAACCAAAAGAATATGAAACTGCAACGGTATAGCCAAGGAATAAGAATGACAGAATTTGGGCAGCACTCCGTCTGAAAATGGAAGGAAAAGAACAAGAACTTGAGAAGATGGGATGATACTTGATGAAATCAACAAAACACAGCCTCCGGAACAATTAAAAGAATGACACAAGGTTAAGAAAGATTCAGACAGCACTCCAGTTGAAAAGAGAGGCAAACTTGGTAAGATGAGAGAACTAGAATGGAGGACACAACACTCCTGTTAAACAGATAAGCAAGGGAGAATATGATCTCGATAAAACGCTATGATGGTCAAAGAGAGCAATATCACAAAGCCTCCGGAATGAAAGAATAGAATATAGATCAACGAAAGAAATGAATGGAGAAGAAAAATGACAACTTCTCCCACAAATGAATTAGGAAATCCTCCTTACGAAGAAGGGTTGAATGGGGTTGATGGAAAAAATCAACACGAAATGAATAAGCTTGATGTGGGCTTATGGAAAACATCTCAAAATTATGAGGTGACAACCAGCCACTGACGAAAACATTAAATTGGATTGAGATCAACAAGGAGATGAAAAACTTATTTCACCGGAATGAGAAATGAAGAACTTGGGTCATTAATAAGCACCATAATAGCAACAATCCTTAGGGAAAGCTTTTAGGTGAATTATAACCCAAAATAACTCCAACGAATAATTAAAGGGTTGAAAAGATCTCCTGAACAAGAAAATGATGGTTTTAAATATCTCATTCTTGATAACTCGTGAATCATGAAACATGAAGGAATTGTCAAGAATGACATAACACCATCTCAAAGATAAGGTAGCAAGAATTGCAATTGGGATGCATGATGAAGAATGCTTGAGCTCCAACAAGAATCTTGATGAAGACTTCGAGGATGAGTTAAAACATGATGACCCACTATGAAGAACTCCGGTAATGAAAGCATGGGAAGTGAAAGATGAAAAGAATAAGATTCAAGGCCTGCGATGAATTAGATGGAGCTTGAAAATGATATAATTGAAACAACATGGAGCTCCGGAAAACAAGATGAACAACTTAGGACCGAGAATATGATATGATGAACAAACTCTGGAAAAAGAGATTAAATCACCTTGAAAGAATAAGAATAAGAATTATGTCATGCATATCCTTCATCAATTAAATTGATGACAACCAAAGGATTTGGCATACTACTTATTCTCGTTGGAAAGAATTAAAGATAGATCTCGCACAAACTTGGGTAAATCTTCAACGAACCACCGGTAGGATTGTGAAAAGAACAAATGAATTAAAATGATAACAACGGAAGGGTAATCTTGAAAGAACCACCGTAAAAATATGGAGACGAACGAAGAGACATCAATGAAGAATATTTGGAGGCCAAGGTTGAAAACTGAGAACGAAGAATCTTCTGAAATGATGGCCTTCGGGGGATCACAAAGAAAAGAATTCATGAAATGCTTCTGATGGGTAAAAAGAATTCCTCACAAACGGAACAATAATGAGGATGGCATGAAGCTAGAACCACGAATCTGAGAAAACGGGCCAAGATTTAAGAGAAACACTTCTCCGGTCTCCAAATGTTGAGAATGAAGACGAGAAATGCCATAAGAATTGTTGAGCACTCTGAAATGAAGAATTAAAAGGTTGAACCAATGGTGAAAAGAATTGAACGCGATCTTGGAGAAGGTATATGACTGATGTAATCCATTCTTACGTCATATTTGAAAAGAATTCTCTGGAAAAAGAAGAGTCGGGTAAGATCCTGGGAAAAGACCTGTGGGTTAGGGCCCACTAAAGAAATCACCGTTGAAAGGATTGCTTAAGAGATATCGCACCGGTTGAATTAAATGGCTTGAATAAGATGACAATCTCAAAATAGCTTGAATGGAATTAAGAATCTTCAGCACTCCGGATATGAATAGCAAGAGGAGAATGATTAATTGGTGCACCGGAATAAGAAAGCATTGTGAAATGAGTAAAAAGGATAAGATCAACACTGAAATCTTGAATTACATCCACCAGCAGAATTTGAGAACAAAAGAATGATGAACTTGAAGCTCTTGAGCATCTTCACGATAAATCACCGGATAATGAAGTTGAATGAAAAGAATGAAGAAACATCACATTAATAAAATGGATATTTCATTTGAGAATTTCTGGCTCCAGGAAGAAGAAGGGTGGGAGGGTGGGGAAAACAAAGACAACTTGGGATGAATGAAACAGACAAATCGTCAGATTTCTCAACGGCGTCTGTATGGAATAACCTGAAGAGAAGGCACACCGGTTGAAAAGAATTTAACATGACCATCTTGATGATCAAGAAGAATTAGCACTCCCATAGAAATATGAGAACACCGATTAGGAAAGGTATGGAATCAACACTTGACATCGAAGCAACTCGAATAGCAGAATCAAATCAAAACAAAGGATAGATGTGTTTATGAAGAAGATTATGTTGCAACATATCTATCCGAACAGAGAATTGAACGAATGAATTACGCAGGTACATCAGCTTGACGAGAAGCCACTTGGGAGAACAAAAGATAAATAAAAGCAACAAGGAGCAGATAGAACAAATACAAGATAGAAGTTTCGTTCGACATCTTCGTGCTGAAAGCTCATGGAACGTGTTACAAAAGGGTTTTGCAATCCCCGGATCAGCATAGCCAAGGACCCTTTAAGATGCAACTCCCGATCGGAACAAGCCCATAAAACCACTTCACTCAATGTAGAACCCCAAACTTCATATCGTGCATCCGTTGGAAGAATGCCTAGAACTACTAGATGAACCCACCTATTAATTTCCGAAAGTTTCCAGTTATGCAATCAGGTGTTGGGGATACAGGGGAAGCACCGCGCCCTCAACTCTAATCCTACATCCATCTGTATCCATCCTTCAACACATAACCAGTTATTCCCGGAAACCGTTTACCTCGGACCTTCGAAACGCATCTACTATACAAGCTATGGCAATACTCTCGAACTACCTCCCCAGTACTGGGTGATGTTGGGGTTATCTTGCCACTAACCGTATAGGAGAGTTTTCGATGTCGGCCGTCTTAAGTATTCTAGTACTGCCGCGATGGATTTGTGACGACAACACCTCGGAGCTCAACTCCCCGGGACACTGCCACAACCCCTAATGTCAGGAGGCATCGAGAACAATGTTCTCGTCACAAAGACATCGGAACAATCCAAACAATACTCGCGTGATCCTAAAAAAAAATTTGGTGAATTTTTTGAGAGTAGAAGAGACAAGAGTAATCGTCAGGAGTCCTCACAAGAGTGAAAAGAGATGAGGAGCAAAAGAAATCCTACTCTCCGATATATATATATAGGACTCAAAACTTTTTTCAGTGTGTGCCTAGACTCAACCGTCAACGATTCGATCAATCAGTGGGGGCTTCTAGGTCGGAGAAGGCTCTGAATACCAACTTGTAATGCCCAGGATGGGACTATACCTCCTACGTGTCGAGGCACGACCTAAAGGTATAAGCCCATCCTAGAATGATCTCAAGTTTGGTATCTTTGCACGACTCATGTAAAAGAGGGATTAAATTGCAAAATGAGATAGTTGGCTTACACTCGCCACTTCACACAATACATTATATAAGCAAACATCATTCAAAACATCACAACCCGACTACGGGCGAAGATCCAAAGAAAGATACCAAAACAACATAAAGCCACAGGTCAGGATCGAATCCTAGTAGAAACCACTACTGACCGCCGAAACGTCACAAGCAAACGGCCACTCTCTTCAACGAGCTCCCAGTGAAGTACTGAACCAACTCCTGCTTCAAACTCGGCTGAACCTGCATCTGGTGTTGTAGTATCTGTGAGCCACGAGGACTCAGCAATCCCATAACCATGGGTATCAAGACTAGCAAAGCTTTGTGGGTAGGAAGAGGTAAAGTGGTGAGGTTGCAACAGCGGCTAAGCATAATATGGTGGCTAACTTACGAATACCAGAATAAGAAGAGCATCTACGCAAACGGTCACAAAAGTAGTGATCGCTAAAGATCCTAACTACATACGAGTCAAACATAACCCCATCGTGTTCTCTTCTCAAAGTGAAAAGAGACAGTCAGGGTTACTCACACAGTTGTGTGTTTTACTTCGGATCCTCTGTCAAGTTATCTACAACCGGACATTAACAAATTCCAATATGCCACATAACCGCGGGCACGGCTTTCGAAAGATCATAACCCTGCAGGGGTGTCCCAACTTAGCCCATCACAAGCTCTCACGATTAGCTGAAGTGATAAATATAATATCATCACCCTTATCTTAGGGAAATCCGATCAGGCTCGGCATCCCAGTAGCACAAGACATTTCGACAATGGTAAAACAAGTCCAGCAAGACCTCCCGGTGTGTCGACACCCTGATAGTAGCCGCGCGTATCTCGTCTCAGGCCACGACCGGATAGGTGAGCCTACGGGAGTCAATCCTCGAGTTTCCCTGTGGTGACCCCGCAGTCTCCCCGTTTGGGACCAACACCATCAGCACTGGCCCCCCCTGCTATGTAGAATTAAGAACCCGGGGACACGACTCCCTATGCAATTTAATTAATTAATTAAGTTGTTATTATGAGCAAATTAAAACCAATGTTGGGCCTTGCTGGAGGAGTTTTATTCAAAGTCGAACTGTCAAGGGGTCCCCATCCACCCATCGTGTAAGGAACGCAAAATCAAGGAACATAATGCCGGTTTATCGGCGCCTAAGATGGCATGAGTGGAACAAAACACCGAGCAAAAGGCCAAGCCTTCCACCCATGCCCAGTATATAGGTGTGTTAATAATAATTATAGATATTGTGATATAACAACAACAAGTTCCCTCCTGGAACGAACTTCATCTTCACCTGCAACTATCAACGCTATAAGAGGGGCTGAGCAAGCGGGTAACATAGCCAAACAGTGGTTTTGCTAGGAAGGTTTCAAAGGTTAGAGGTTTCATGGCAACAAGGAGAGGCTGACATAGAATATGGGTAGCGCGACATGTAACGATAGCATCGAGACAACTAAGCATGCCAATGGTAGTAAAGGTATCCAAGGGTATGATCATCTTGCCTGGGATTCCGCAAGGGAGAAGAACGGATTCATGAAGAAGACAGAGCAACATAGTCGAGCGAATCCTCACAACTCCGGAACGAAACCGAAGCTAACAAGAGAAGCAACCGGAAAGAAGAAAACAACACGGTAAACACACAATCATAAACATGGCATACGATGCACATCCAAGTATGATGCATGTCCGGTTTAATTATGCATGGCAATGCAAAGTGCACAAACAACACTACAAGTTAAGTGGAGCTCAATATGCAACGAGTTGCATATTGACGAAACACCACATGTTATTTAATTGACTCTCGTTTATTTACAAGACAACATTAAATGTTTTTAACATGGAAAGAGGTGAAACAAAAGTAATCTACCTATCTAGGAAAGTTTAAATGAGGCCGGAAAATAACAACAACAAATTCCGGAAAATCCCCATGAGCATGTTTAGCAATTATTAAGCAAACAACAATTCACTCATATAATGTTGTTAACATGATGCGGATGCCATGATCAAGGTTATTCAATTTATTAATAAAAGTTAACATGAAGAAGATATGAAGTATTGTCACCGTGGTGGAAGAAAGGGTGCCACGGCAACGATCCGAAAATGATGCAACGCAACATCTCGGTTCCGGTAACTCGTTGAGAGGCCGGTGCAAAAGGAAAGATGGCGTGAGCGAGTCACACGAGATGAAAGGTGGGGCGATCCCGTGACCGGGTTCCCACGAGTCGGCGACGAGGCAACCGAGGAACATGACAAAAGGACGAAACGGGCACGGTGCTCACTAGGGAAGAAACATTTCATACAACACAACAAACATTCTCGGGTCATCGTCTCGGGGTTATACCTTCAAAGTGTTTGTTCTCGGAGAGGTTCGAGATCGTAGAGGAAGAAGTCGTTCTCGCGATTCGTAGTGGAAGTAGTGGTACACGGGTCGGGGTACACGTCCGTAGAGGGAAGTAGGCGTTCACGTCATCGTGTCGTGGTACTCGTTTATGTAGTGGTACTTGCGGTCTCGGCGACGGTAGTTGTACTCGTTCGTAGATGTACGGGGCCGTCGTGGTACTTGACGCTTCAAAACGTTCGAAGGGGTACTTGGTGTTTCCGGAGACCGCGGTCGTCGGGGTACTTGGTCGTGGTACTTGTCGGGTCGCCGTGTAGTCGTACTCAGGGCCCTTGAGGCATCGGTGCTAGTTGGACTTGCCGGTCTTGACGGTTCAAAGCAAAACAGCAGCATAGACGTCCATGGCGGGCACGCGGCTGCCGGAGAAGGAGCAGAAGGCGGCGGGGCGGCTCGCGGGGCAGCTTCGGCTGGTCGATGGGGAGGCAGGGCGCGGGTCGCAGGGGCTGCACGAGGGGTCTCCTCCCCTCGCGAGGTGGCGCAGGGCCTTGCGGGTCGAGGAACGAGAGGAGGGAATGGCTCGAGCGCTAGGGTTACGAAGGGGAGCGAAGGGATGGGCCTGGCTGTCGGGCCTGAGGCCAGATGGGCCGGTCTGGGCCAGGAGGAGATGGAGGCTGGGAGGAAGCCTTGGGCCAAAAGGAGGCCTAGAGGCATGGGAAGGCAGGCTGTCTTCTTATTTTTATTTCTTTAGCAGAAATAAAAATAGAGAGAGAACAACACCAAAAAGAAAAGAGGTCAAGAAGAAGAAAAATAAATGATGGAACATTTTTGTAAGGCTTTATGGGATATTACCAACCCAACAAAATAGTTCCAACAAAATAGGGATATGCAAACTAAAATAATTAGCTTGCCTTAAGGAGTTTGAAAGGAGTCTAGACTTTAGGAGGAGCCTCGATACAACGGAAAAGAATTATTGGCAAGGTTTGACGATGAAACTTGAAGTGAAAAGGCATGGGGAAATATGCAAGTGTGTTATGCTTAATTCCAAGAATGGAATATTTATTTATATAGATCCCTAATAATATTGAGATGCTTTTATATGTTTTAAAGAGAAGACATTCTTCCCTCGATTTAAATAGACCGAAGGTCCACATGATTTATTTGGTTGAGATGCAAAATAAATATGACATGAAGGCATGATGACATGATGCAATGCAAAAATAAATAACACAAGCACAAAGAACACACGGGAGAACCCGGAACATCTGGAATCTCCTGGAATCTTCTGGGACGTCGGTCTTCGGGCGTCACACAAGTGGTACCAGATTTCCAGGTTGCTCGGTGAGATTATACTGTTTTTCGTAGATTAGATCGAGTCTGTTCTTCCTACCTACAGTCCACGAAAAAGCTAAAAAAAATTAGGGTTAGTTCATCATATCCGAACCAATCTGAGCCATTGCATAATCTTTTCCCTGATTCCTTAGTTGAATATGCGGTTGCATCGTCGTGTCGAGTTGCTGGTCTTAGCGTCTAGTTCTTTAGAGTTTTGAGTTCTGTTCATAGTTTGTCACGCCGCCGCCGAACCATCTTCATCGCTGCTGCCATACCACCACCGCTGCCATATCCCACCACTGCTGCCATAACCTACAACCGCTACCATATCCTACAACCATATATCCACCACCAATCCGAGTTCTTTTCATATTAGGTTTGTTCTCGAGATCCATCTAGGTTTCGGATTCGTGTTTCCTTGCCTGCATAGGTCTAAAAAAAGAGGCCGGAGACCCCCGGGCAGTTTTTAGGCCAAACTTTAGGCAGGTGAAAATATTTTTTCCCTATCCTATTTTTAGGCTTTTCTGAGTCTTTTGAGACACGTGTCATCATACTGTTTTTTACTGTACTTTTTCGTAGTCGCTGCCCTTATTCCGAAAAAAAAATCGACAAAAGATTTTGTGGCTATCATCTTAGTTTGACTTGGAAAGAGTTTTGAGACACTCGCCATTATAGTGATTTTCGGCACAAAAAAAGGAGCAAAAAAAAGAGCGCAAAAAAAGAGGCGAAAAATAATATCAGAGTGTGCTTTCCCCTTGATTACGTGCAGTGTCGTGTTTTTGTTAGTGTTCTAGGCTCGCATCTCTAGTACGGTCTAGCCAAGGACCAGCACAGTATCGTCGTCGAGCGTTTATTCAACTTTGCATCTCTGAATTGATTTTTGCTGACCCTTTTTGCTACCATATTATAAGCCTTCCTAGCTCCACCTACATCTACATCGTGCGTTTGACTCTCCCTGGTAATCGCTTTATCCCAGCTTTGAGAGTTTTGACTACCACGGTTGCCAATCACCACCTGCTGTTCGGTAAGAACTGGTAAGCATTTGAGATTTGCTTGACGGATTTGTGACGCCCCACCACCACCATTTTCTAGTAGTCTGTAGGTAGGATCATATTTGTGTGTGTTTCTATTGCTGCTAACCATGCCAGGATCACAAGTCGGCGAGACTGAATGGGAGAACATGACGAACAAGGAGTTGCATGATAAATTTCAGCAAATGATGGGTCAACAGGTAGAAGATGTGATGACCAGTTTTGATAACGCACTAGCGAGGATGGATGTCATTAAGAAGTCAATTGACACCAAGTTGGATGCCAAATTCGCTGAAGTGCTTGCGCGTCTACCTCCACCTGCTGCACCATTGCAACAACAACAACAACCACCACCTTCACGTCGAGAAATAGACCTCCGCAAAGCGAGCCGTGTCACTGTTCAGCCTGGCCAAATTGTTGGTGCTGCTGAGGAGGAGGACGATTACGCGGGGAATTACGAGGATGAGGTTGATCAAAATCAGAACTACGTGCAACAACCAGCACCACAACCACCAAGTCGTTCACATGCAAATAATCGCAATCATAGGGCTGCACCATACCCTCAGGTATGAGAACATGACCATCTCCCTAAATGATAGAGGCAAAGGTGTCCCGTCTTTCGATGAGATGTTGGCTATCGTTTTGGAGGAAGTCGGATTTAACGATCCGACTACGAATGTGCGAGGACGTCGCGCCTTAGCAATCGCTAAACCAACTCCGAGAGGTTATTGACCATGCCGGAGCACGATCAACCTGACCACGAAGGTCTGTTTCCTACAGGCAAACAAAGAGAAAGCAAAAAATTAAGATTGCAATCTGGATATTGCGAATATAAGAGGAAAGCTTTATTGATCAAGGTGGGGTTCGGTGACGCCTTTGTCTGGTCGTTGAACACAAACGAAGTACGCGAAGTTGCACCTATGGCGAACTTTTAATCTAAACAAAACCCAAAGTCTAAACGACGCCCTAAGGGCTGTATATATGGGGGAAAGAGGGGGGAATTTCGTGGCCCTTGGTGGAGGGGTCCGAAACCAACCCTAACTCTTGTTTCCCCACACATACGGACTCTAAAAACAGCCTATACTCAAGTATTTTAAAATTACATGGGCCTGGCCCAATAATAAGGTGACGCAACACCTATAATAGCCTCTTGACCAAATTTATGAAGTGGCATCTTGTATATTTCGTCCAAGGCTTCTCGCACTCATTATGGTGGCTTCAAAGTCCTGAAATCATCACTTGTAACTCCATTCTTGTTCCCCTTGCGCATGCCATCATCTCCATGCTTGATCTTGCTCCAACGTTCATCCTTCTTGTCCAAGCTAGGCCCTTCATTTGTAAGCAAGACAAATGTATCCAATTTAGGCAGCATCATATTCTCATGCACATTAGAATCGTTACCAAGAAACGAAAGTACCTGGTAATTTAATTGGCGTGCGCGAGCTCTAGTAATTGGTCATCTATATGTGTCAGTTGGAGCTGTGGGTGTAACCTTGTTAGTGATTTCCTCATCATCCTCCCCTTCTTGAATTGAAGTCGTCCTCGACGGAAGCTCATCTTCCTCACCCAAGTAAGGCTTCAAATTTGCAATGTTAAATGTGGGACTAACCCCAAAATCTGTAGGCAGCTCAAGTTTATACGCATTATCATTTATTTTCTCTAACACCTTGAAAGGACCATCAGCACGTGGCATTAGCTTTGACTTGCGCAAATTAGGAAATCTATCCTTACGCAAATGTAACCAAACAAGATCTCCAGGTTCAAAGACAACACATTTTCTACCCTTATCTCCAATAAGTTTATATTTAACATTCATGCGCTCAATATTTTCCTTAGTTAACTCATGCATTTTTAAGATCAATTCATCACGTTGTTTAGCATCAAAATTAACCTTATCCGAAGATGGAAGAGGCAACAAATCAATAGGTGCACGAGGTAGGAAACCTTAGACAATTTCAAAAGGGCACATCTTAGTAGTAGAATGCAACGAACGATTATAAGAAAATTCAATATGAGGCAAGCATTTTTCCCACATTTTCTTATTATTCTTCAAAACAGCCCTAAGCATAGTAGAAAAAGTTCTGTTGACTACTTCAGTTTGTCCATCAGTTTGGGGGTGACAAGTAGTACTTAAAAGCAGTTTAGTCCCCAACTTAGCCCATAAACATCTCCAAAAGTGGCTAAGAAATTTAGTATCACGATCTGAAACAATAGTATTTGGCACACCATGTAAGTGAATAATTTCACGAAAGAACAAATCAGCAACATTAGCATCATCATCGCTTTTATGACATGGTATAAAGTGTGCCATCTTCGAGAACCTATCCACGACAACAAATATGCTATCCCTCCCCTTCTTTGTTCGAGGTAAACCCAAAACAAAGTCCATCGATATATCTTCCCAAGGAACACTAGGGACAGGCAAAGGCATATATAAACCATGAGGATTGCATCGTGACTTATCTTTTTGACATGTAGTGCAGCGACCAACAAAACACTCAACATCCTATCGCATCTTTGGCCAAAAGAAATGTGTAGCAAGTACGTCCTCCGTCTTCTTAACGCCAAAGTGTCCCATTAATCCGCCTCCATGCGCCTCCTGCAACAACAAAAGACGAACAGAGCTAGCTGGAATGCATAGCTTGTTAGCACGAAACACAAATCCATCATAAACGACGAACTTGGTCCATGTTCTCCCTTCTTTACAATTCTGCAATACATCTTTAAATTTAGCATCATGCACATATTGATCTTTGATGGTCTCCAAACCAAATATTTTAAAGTCAAGTTGTGAAAGCATAGTATAACAACGAGACAAAGCATCAGCAATAACATTTTATTTTCCCTTCTTGTGTTTAATAACATAAGGGAAAGCATCTATGAATTAAACCCATTTAGCATGTCTACGGTTCAGTTTTGCTTGACTTTTAATGTGCTTCAAAGATTCATGATCAGAATGTATAACAAATTATTTGGGCCATAAATAATGTTGCCATGTTTCCAAAGTCCGAACAAGAGCATACAATTCCTTATCATAAGTAGAATAATTCGGACTAGGCCCACTCAATTTTTCAGAAAAGTATGCAACAGGTTTACCATCTTGTAATAACACACCTCCTAACCCAATTCCACTAGCATCACATTCAATCTCAAAAGTCTTATTAAAATCAGGAAGTTGGAGTAAAGGAGCATGTGTCAACTTATCTTTCAATACCGTGAATGCTTCTTCCTGTGCAGTACCCCAAACAAAAGGCACATCCTTCTTTGTAAGCTCATTGAGAGGTGCAGCAATGGTGCTGAAATCTCTCACAAAACGCTGATAGAATCCCGCGAGGCCAAGGAAACTCCTCACGTGTGTGACTGTTTTGGGCTGCGGCCAACTCTCAATAGCTTCAATCTTGGCTTTATCAACCTCAATTCCCTATGGAGCAACAACATAGCCAAGAAAAGAGACTCGGTTGGTGCAAAAGGTGCACTTTCCAAGGTTACCAAACAAACGTGCATCACGTATAGCAATAAAAACATCACGTAAATGTTCCAAATGTTCCTCCAAAGATCTGCTATAAATCAATATATCATTAAAGTATACTACCACAAATCATCCAATGAAGGCACGTAAAACTTCATTCATTAATCTCATGAAAGTACTATGTGCATTAGTTAACCCAAAAGGCATGACTAACCACTCATATAATCCAAACTTAGTTTTAAATGTTGTTTTCCATTCATCTCCCAATTTCATACGAATTTGATGGTATCCACTACGCAAATCAACTTTGGAGAATATTGTAGAGCCACTCAATTCATCAAGCATATCATCTAGCCTAGGAATAGGATGACGATAACGAATAGTAATATTATTAATGCCTCTACAATCAACACACATACGCGATGTACCATCCTTTTTCGGCACTAGAATAATAGGAACAACACAAGGACTAAGGGATTCACATATATAACCTTTGTCGAGTAGCTCCTGTACTTGACGCATAATCTCCTTCGTCTCTTCTGGATTGGTACGGTATGGTGCGCGGTTGGGTAGCGATGCACCGGGAATTAAGTCAATCTGATGCTCAATCCCTCGAATAGGTGGTAATCCCGGTGGCACGTCTTGTGGAAAGACGTCGGCGAACTCCTACAAAATGTTAGTGACAGCAGGAGGCAAAGAGGAAGGCACGTCCTCGAATGAAAATAATGCGTCTTTGCACACAAAAGCGTAGCAAACAGATTTGCTAAAATCTAGCTCATCAATATCAGATTTGGTGGCAAGTAAACATGCACTTCTCAATTTAATTTCACAAGCAACAGTAGATGGTTTATTATTAGGCTTCATTTGTTGCTCAAATTCTTTTTCCACAATCTGATTTTCACTCTTATTTTTCTCCTGTTTTGCTTTATTAGCTCTATTAATATCATCGTTCAAAATGGAATCAGGAGTCATAGGAAGCAAAGTAATATTTTTATCCTTATGAACAAGAGTATACTGATTGTTTCTACCATGGTGTACATAATTTTTATCAAATTGCCATGGTCTACCAAGTACCAAGGAACATGCTTGCATAGGTACCACATCACAATCAACATAATTAGTATATGTAGAGATACTAAAATGCACACGAATAGTACGTGTTACCTTAACCTTGTACCATTGGATGTAGTAAGGATGTGGATGTGGTCTTGTGGTGAGAGATAGCTTCTCCACCATCTCCATGCTAGCCAAGTTGTTGCAACTCCCTCCATCTATGATCACGCGAATAGAACGTTCCTTCACAACTCCCTTTGTATGGAACAAATTATGCCTCTGATTTTGCTCAGCTTGTGTAACCTGCACACTCAAAACACGTTAATCAACTAAACATTCATACCTGTCAGCATCTTCAGGAGCCATGTATTGCGTCTCATGATCAGAATCGTCTCCCCCGTGTTCTTCACGTGTAATAAGAGCCAAAGTCTCCTCATCATAGTCACTAGCGGACTCATATCCACCATCCTCAGTAGCAATCATCACACACTAAGATTTGCATTCTCTCGCAAAATGTCCTCTTCCCTTATAACAAAGACAAATAATATCACTGGTGTGCCCTGTTGATGCCATGGAAGAAGAAGAACTCTGTGCAGGCCCAATAGGTGTGCTCTTGGCAGAAAATGGTGGTTGTGCCTGCTTCCTTATATCACGGCTGGAGGTAACAACTGATGGAGGTGTCGGTGCAGTAGAATGTGTGGAAGTAGAGGATGCACGCGGTGTTCATGATGAAGGTCGACCTGCAGAAAAGTTAGTCCGCGCCAATGCATGTCGATCCTGCACTTCATGTTCAGCTTTACAAGAAAGATGGAATAAACGAGTGATATTATAATAATCCTTATACTCTAGAATGGTCTGAATCTCTCTATTTAATCCACCCATAAAACGTGCAAGCATAGATTCATTCTCCTCAACAATACCACATCTAATCAGGCTAGTTTGTAATTGCTGATAATATTCTTCTATAGAATTTTTTTCCTTGTCTTAAGCGCTGCAATTTGTGAAGTAATTCACGTTAATAATATGGTGGAACCCAACGAGTACGCATAACAGTTTTCAAAGCAGCCCAAGTAGCTGGAATAGGATATAATCTACAATGTTCAGACCACCAAACACATGCAAAACTAGTGAAAGCACAAACAGCAGCAGGAACACGTCTCTCCTCGGGATAGTGTAAACATGTAAAACGTTGTTCAGTTTCTAACTCCCAAGTAAGATATATATCTGGAACATATCTACCCTCAAATGGTGGAATATTCAATTTTAGTTTAGGAAGATGGTCATGTACCTCATGTGGTGGTGCAGCCCTACCGTTGCGATGATATGCATGAGGACGATCTGGTGGTGGTGGTGCTGGTGGTTGCACGTAGTTCTGATTTTGGACAACCTCATCCTTGTAATGGTTCTCCACCTCTGCAGTAGCAGCAGGAGCTACAGAAACATCAACAGCGGCACCAGAAGTTTGACTAGGCTCAAGGGGAACTCGTTGTGTTCGTCCCACTTGATTTGGAAGGCGATGTTGTTGTTGTTGTTATTGTTGTTGTAGAGGTGCGACAGTTGCAGCAGCCGGTGGTGCTGGAAAATGCGAAAGCAATTCAACAAACTTGTTATCGAGCTTTGTTTCAAACGTCTTCTCCATGGCCTCTTCAAATCTGTTTAGCACATCTTGCATCTGTCCACTCATCATTTGTTGAAACTT
>LR738713.1:259106452-259130907 GCA_902687465.1 Secale cereale | reverse complement strand
CCACCTCTGCAGTAGCAGCAGGAGCTACAGAAACATCAACAGCGGCACCAGAAGTTTGACTAGGCTCAAGGGGAACTCGTTGTGTTCGTCCCACTTGATTTGGAAGGCGATGTTGTTGTTGTTGTTATTGTTGTTGTAGAGGTGCGACAGTTGCAGCAGCCGGTGGTGCTGGAAAATGCGAAAGCAATTCAGCAAACTTGTTATCGAGCTTTGTTTCAAACGTCTTCTCCATGGCCTCTTCAAATCTGTTTAGCACATCTTGCATCTGTCCACTCATCATTTGTTGAAACTTATCATGAAGCTCCTTGTTCGTCAAGTTCTCCCAGTCAGTCTCGTCGGCTTGTGATCCTGGCATGGTTAGCAGCAATAGAAACACACGAGAATATGATCCTACAGACTACTAGAAAATGGTGGTGGTCGGGCGTCACGAATCCGTCAAGCAAATCTCAAATTCTTACCGGTTCTTACCCTGCAGCAGGTGGTGATCGGCAACCGTGGTAGTCAAAACTCTCAAAGGTTGGATAAAGTGATTACCAGGGAGAGTCAAAACGCACGACGTGGATGTATGTGGAGCTGGGAAGGGTTATAAGATGGTAGGAAAAAGGGTCAGCAATAATCAATTCAGAGATGCAAAGTTGAATAAACGCTCAACGACGGTACTGTGCTGGTCCTAGGCTAGACCGTACTAGAGACGCGAGCCTAGAACACTAACAAAATCACGGCGCTGCACATAATCAAGGGGAAAGCACACTCAGAATTTTTTTTCGCTTTTTTTTGCGCTCCTTTTTTTTATTATTTTTGGCGGAAAATCACTATAATGGCGAGTGTCTCAAAACACTTCACAAGTCAAACTAAGATAATAGGCACAAAAATTTTTTGACGATTTTTTTTCGGAATCAGGGCAGCGACGACGAAAAAGTGCAGTAAAAAAACAGTATGGTGGCACGTGTCTCAAAAGACTCAGAAAAGCCAAAAAATAGGATAGGGAACAAATATTTTCACCTGTCGAAATTTTGGCCTAAAAACTGCCCGGGGGTCTCCAGACTTCTTCACCTGTCGATTTTTTTCCGAGACCTACTCAGGCAAGGAAACACGAAACCGAAACTAGATGGATCTCGAAAGCCAATCTAAAACGAAGAGAACTCGGATTGGTGGTGTGTATGTGGTGGTAGAATATGGCAGAGGTCGTGGTATATGGCAGCGGTGGTGGTATATGGATACGGATTGGTGGTGGTATATGGATGGATCGGTGGTGGTATATGGCAGTAGCGATGAAGATGTTGCGGCGGCGACGTGACAACTTATGACCAGAACTCGAAACTCTAAAAGCCTAGACGCTAAGACCGGCAACTTGACACAACGATGCAACCGCAAATTCAACTATGCAAACACGAAAAAGATTATGCAATGGCTCAGACTAGTTCGGATATGATGAACTAACCCTAATTATTTTTTGTCTTTTTCGTGGACTGTAGGTATGAAGAACAGACTCGATCTAATCTACCAAAAACTGTAAAATCTCACCGAGCAACCTGGAAATCTGTTACCACTTGATAGAGGCAAACGTGTCCCGTCTTTCGATGAGATGGTGGCTATTGTTTTGGAGGAACTCGACTTTGACAATCCGACTACGAATGTGCGAGGACGTCGCGCCTTAGCAATCACTAAACCAAATCCGAGAGGTTATTGACCACGCCGGAGCATGATCATCCTGGCCACGAAGGTCTGTTTCCAGCAGGCAAACGAAGAACAAGCAAGAAACTGAGATTGCAATCTGGATATTGCGAATATAAGAGGAAAGCTTTATTGATCAAGGTGGGGTTCGGTGACGCCTTTGTCTGGTCGTTGAACACAAACGAAGTACGCCAAGTTGCAGCTATCGCAAACTTTTAATCTAAATAAAACCCAAAGTCTAAACGACGCCCTAAGGGCTGTATATATAGGGGAAAGAGGGGGGAATTTCGTGGCCCTTGGTGGAGGGGTCCGAAACCAACCCTAACTCTTGTTTCCCCACACATACGGACTCTAAGAACAGCCTATACTCAAGTATTTCGAAATTACATGGGCCTGGCCCAATAATAAGGTGACGTATCACCTAATAGCCTCTGGACAAAATTTATGAAGTGGCATCTTGTATATTTCGTCCAAGGCTTCTCGCACTCATTATGGTGGCTTCAAAGTCCTGAAATCATCACCTATAACTCCATTCCTGTTCCCCTTGCGCATGACATCATCTCCATGCTTGATCTTGCTCCAATGTTCATCCTTCTTGTCCAAGCTAGGCCCTTCATTTGTAAGCAAGACAAATGTATCCAATTTAGGCAGCATCATATTCTCATGAACATTAGAATCATTACCAAGAAACGAAAGTACCTAGTAATTTAATTGGCGTGCACGAGCTCTAGTAATTGGTCATGTATATGTGTCAGTTGGAGTTGTGGGTGTAACCTTGTTAGTGATGTCCTCATCACTAAACTGAAATTGAATAGCCCACCATTTGAGGGTAGATATGTTCCTGATTTATATCTTACTTGGGAGTTAGAAACCGAACAACGTTTGACATGTTTAAAATATCCCGAGGAGAGACGTATTGCTGCTGCACTTTGTGCTTTCACTAGTTTTGCTTGTGTGTGGTGGTCTGAATATTGTAGATTACATCCGGATAATATTCCAACTACTTGGGCTGCTTTGAAAACTGCTATGTGTACTCGTTGGGTTCCACCATATTATCAATGCGAATAACTTCAGAAATTGCAGCGTTTAAGACAAGGAAAAAAATTCTGTAGAGGAATATTATCAGAATTACAAACTGGCCTGATTAGATGTGGTATTGTTGAGGGCAATGAGGCTATGCTTACACGTTTTATGGGTGGCTTAAATAGAGAGATTCAGACAATTCTAGAGTATAAGGAGTACAATAATATCACTCGTTTATTCCATCTTGCTTCCAAAGCTGAACGTGAAGTGCAGGATCGACAGGCCTTGGCACGAACTCATTTTTCTGAAGGTCAACCTTCATCATGGACACCGCGTGCATCATCTACTTCGACACGTCCGGCTGCACCACCGCCTACTTCATCCGTTACTTCTAGCCATGATAAGAGCAAACAGGCACCACCACCATCAACCAGGAGTACACCTTCTGGTCCTGCGCAGAGCTCTTCTTCATCCATGGTATCCAATGGGCCAACACATGATGTTATATGTCGTCGTTGCACTGGTCGTGGTCACTATGCGAGCAAATGCCCATTACAGCGTGTCATGATTGCTACTGAGGATGGTGGTTATGAGTCCGCCAGTGACTATGATGAGGAGATTTTGGCTCGTATTACACGTGAAGAACACGGTGGAGATGATTCTAAAAATGAGACGCAATACATGGCTCCTGAAGACGCTCATAGGTATGAATGTTTAGTTGCTCAACGTGTTTTGAGTGTGTAGGTCAGACAAGCAGAGCAAAATCAGAGGCATAATTTGTTCCATACAAAGGGAGTTGTGAAGTAACGTTCTGTTCGCGTCATCATAGATGGAGGTAGCTGCAACAACTTGGCTGGCATGAAGATGGTGGAGAAGCTATCTCTCACCACAAGACCACATCCACATCCTTACTACATCCAATGGTTCAACAACAGCGGCAAGGTTAAGGTAACATGTACTATTCGTGTGCATTTTAGTATCTCCACATATGCTGATTATGTTGATTGTGATGTGGTACCCATGCAAGCATGTTCCTTATTACTTGGTAGACCATGGCAATTTGATAAAAACTCTATACACCATGGTAGAAACAATCGGTATACTCTTGTTCATAAGGATAAACGTATTACTTTGCTTCCTATGTCTCCTGATTCCATTTTGAAACATGATATTAATAGAGCTAATAATGCAAAACAGGAGCAAAATAAGAGTGAAAATCAGATTGTGGCAAAAGAATTTGAGCAACAAATGAAGCCTAATAACACACCATCATCTCATGTTGCATCTGAAATTAAATTTACTTGCCACCAAATCTGATATTGATGATCTAGATTTAAGCAAATATGTTTGCTATGCTTTTGTGTGCAAAGAGGCATTATTTTCATTCGAGGACGTGCCTTCCTCTTTGCCTCCTGCTATCACTAACATTTTGCAGGAGTTCGCGGATGTCTTTCCGCAAGACGTGCCACCGGGATTACCACCTATTCGAGGGATTGAGAATCAGATTGACTTAATTCCCGGTGCATCGCTACCCAACCGCGCACCATACCGTACCAATCCAGAGGAGACGAAGGAGATTATGCGTCAAGTACAGGATCTACTCGACAAAGGTTATATACATGAATCCCTTAGTCCTTGTGTTGTTCCAATTATTCTTGTGCCGAAAAAGGATAGTACATCGCGTATGTGTGTTGATTGTAGAGGCATTAATAATATTACTATTCGTTATCGTCATCCTATTCATAGGCTAGCTGATATGCTTGATGAATTGAGTGGCTCTACAATATTCTCCAAAGTTGATTTTCGTAGTGGATACCATCAAATTCGTATGAAATTGGGAGATGAATGGAAAACAACATTTAAAACTAAGTTTGGTTTATATGAGTGGTTAGTCATGCCTTTTGGGTTAACTAATGCACCTAGTAATTTCATTAGATTAATGAATGAAGTTTTATGTGCTTTCATTGAACGATTTGTGGTAGTATACTTTGATGATATATTGATTTATAGTAGATCTTTGGAGGAATATTTGGAACATTTACGTGCTGTTTTGATTGCTCTACGTGATGCATGTTTGATTGGTAACCTTTGAAAGTGCACCTTTTGCATCGACCGAGTATGTTTTCTTGGCTATGTTGTTACTCCACAGGGAATTGAGGTTGATAAAGCCAAGATTGAAGCTATTGAGAGTTGGCCGCAGCCCAAAACGGTCACACACGTGAGGAGTTTCCTTGGCCTCGCTGGATTCTATCGGCGTTTTGTGAGAGATTTCAGCACCATTGCTGAACCTCTCAATGAGCTTACAAAGAAGGATGTGCCTTTTGTTTGGGGTACTGCACAGGAAGAAGCATTCATGGTATTGAAAGATAAGTTGACACATGCTCCTTTACTCCAACTTCCTGATTTTAATAAGACTTTTGAGCTTGAATGTGATGCTAGTGGAATTGGGTTAGGAGGTGTGTTATTACAAGATGGTAAACCTGTTGCATACTTTTCTGAAAAATTGAGTGGGCCTAGTCTGAATTATTCTACTTATGATAAGGAATTATATGCTCTTGTTCGGACTTTGGAAACATTGCAACATTATTTATGGCCCAAAGAATTTGTTATACATTGTGATCATGAATCTTTGAAGCACATTAAAAGTCAAGCAAAATTGAACCATAGACATGCTAAATGAGTTGAGTTCATAGAGACTTTCCCTTATGTTATTATACACAAGAAGGGAAAAGAAAATGTTATTGCTGATTCTTTGTCTCGTCGTTACACTATGCTTTCACAACTTGACTTTAAAATATTTGGTTTGGAGACCATCAAAGATCAATAAGTGCATGATGCTGAATTTAAAGATGTATTGCAGAATTGTAAAGAAGGGAGAACATGGAACAAGTTCGTCGTTAATGACGGATTTGTGTTTTGTGCTAACAAGCTATGCATTCCAGCTAGCTCTGTTCGTCATTTGTTGTTGCAGGAGGCGCATGGAGGAGGATTAATGGGACACTTTGGCATGAAGAAGACGGAGGACGTACTTGCTACACATTTCTTTTGGCCAAAGATGAGACGAGATGTTGAGTGTTTTGTTGCTCGCTGCAGTACATGTCAAAAAGCTAAGTCATGACTCAATTGATGCAGAGCATCCTACGGACATCACCATGTCAAGGGAAAGTGACACGTGCGACATCTATGTAACGCCCCGGACACACCCGCCGGTGGTCGTTACTCCTGGCGGGATCTAGACTGGCCCCACATATCAATACTAGTCTTTTCTGCGCACTTTGTCCTCACTCGTGCGCACCCGGGAGCAACTTCCCGGTCGGTCACCCATCCTGAAACTACTCCAAGCTGAGCACGCTTAACTTTGGAGTTCTATCCGAATGGGCTCCCGGAAAAGAAGGAATTCCTTATTTATATGAGTAGTCTATCATCCCTAATAAGCCAGGCTATCACATACACCCCCACTCAGAGGAACCGACGTCCTCGTCGGGCCACAGGAACGTTCCCTCTTGGCACAAACGTCTGTGCTTCCAGGACAGCACATGTGACATGCCGGGTGCCACGACGGGTCACAAACGTCATGCACAACATGACTGCAAACTGTCCGCAAACATCCGTGTAACCGCGAGGGTCGGCTCTGATACCAACTTGTAACGCCCCGGACACACCAGCCGGTGGTCGTTACTCCTGGCGGGATCTAGACTGGCCCCACATATCAATACTAGTCTTTTCTGCGCACTTTGTCCTCACTCGTGCGCACCCGGGAGCAACTTCCCGGTCGGTCACCCATCCTGAAACTACTCCAAGCTGAGCACGCTTAACTTTGGAGTTCTATCCGAATGGGCTCCCGGAAAAGAAGGAATTCCTTATTTATATGAGTAGTCTATCATCCCTAATAAGCCAGGCTATCACAATCTACTTCACACGCACAAAGGTGAATCATCTCCTTTACACGTGTTCACTTGACCCCTTCGAGGATGGTTTACTACTTGACACTTCTCCCGCGTGCATACATAGGTATTGTTGGAGCTTCACGAATGTCAAGGAGGAGTGCAAGCGCCAAGGAACGACTACACCATCCGCGAGGGAAGTGTGGAAGAGAAGACGGAAGAAAGTAGAAGAAGACGGAGTGGCCGCTGGAGTCAGGCCGGACGTCCGAACGTCCATCCGGATCATCCGGACCCAGCCGGATTGTCTGGACCTTCCCCCGGATCGTCCGGGTAATTGCGCCGAAGACACCCGAAGGCTTCCACTAAAGCCAGATCATCCAGGACTCAGTCTGGATCATCCGGACACCCCGACGCCCGCATCATCTGGAACCCCGTCCGGATCATCCGGCCTTGCCTGCGCGCATGTATCCGGGCCGAGGCCCATGTACCTGTTTCGCCCCTCACTTACCCCTTCGTGGCCCTAGACTATATACACTCCTCCACCTCCACCATTTTAGGGTCAGCAAATGTGATAGCTCATTTTAGACTAGAGCTTTGCTCATCTATGGGTTCTACTCCTACGAGTGACCGCGGCCCCTCTACGGAGAAGATCCACACCGGATTCAAGACCCCTAACGGGAAGATCCTTCGCGGATTCAGGACCTCCTCACGGGGATGAACTTTACCTTGTATCTTTCCCTTTGTTGTTCATGTACCTAGTGATCTTGTGTGTTTGATTGTCTAGTGGATGTGTGATTGGACTTGTTCTTGAGTGTTTTCCCTCGTGATTCCCCTTTGTGTTCTTCGTGTTCATCGTGGGTTTCCCTCCTCTTCGTGAAAGATCGGCCTAGAACGAGTTGACCCCGCATCATATGGTATCATGAGCCACGGTTTCTCACGAATTTGGATCCTCCCCACTGTTTTCTAGCCTAGTTTTGTTGTGTTCTTCCCCGAATTCGAAAATTCCCCACCAAAATAGCCCCAATTTTTTTGTGATCTGTTGGTTTGATGAGATTTTGTTGATTTTGATCCATGGATTCGCTTGGTTTCAAGTGGATCTAGCATCTCCACAAGTTTCCCCACTTTCCATCCACGAAATCCTCTCAATTTTGAGCCCAAAATCATCCATTTCCGCCCCAATTTCGTCCCCGAGAAGAAATCCCGAGCGGAGTTGACCCGCCATGATCATGCAGACGTTCTCCCGGATCATCCGGACACCTCCCGGATGAGTTGGACAATCTCCCGGACGTCCGGGTAATCCGCGCACCCAAATACCCGTACCTGAGCTAATGAACCCGGATCATCCAGATGTTTTCCCGGATCATCCGGACAGAGCCCGGATGAGCTGGATTTTCTCCCGGATCATCCGGTTTCCCCTGAAACTGACACGGCTAAAATTTTGTTTTGGCCATAACTAATTCATCCGGAGTCCGGTTTTGACGTTCTTGAGCTCGTTTTGAAGCTCTTGACATCCCCCATCCCAAAAAATACCACCATAATCATTTGACTCCATCATATTTTGTGAATTTTGGCATCTTTGCCTAGGGCTTCCACCATATCCTCCGCATAGCCACCATAGCCTTCTGCAACCTAACCCATTTTGTTTCCCATAGCATTTGTGGTTGCTTGAGTAGTGATTTGAGTCTCCTAAGGTGTTTAGGCTACTTAGGGACAATTGCTTCTTCATGAACCACCACCATCACTTCCGCATAACCTTTTCCACTATACATAGCCAACCCAACTTAACCCAATTTTGTTCGAGCTTGTTTGAGTTGTGGCTTGTGTCTCCTAAGGTGTTTCGGCTATTTAGGGACCGTGACTTCAACTCCGACATCGTGTATAGCCCATCATTACACTTCCGCAACCACCACGACATTGCCGCTACCACCATTTGACATTTGTCCTTGAGATTTTGAGTTATGGTTTTTCCATTTCCTAAGGTGTTTCGGCTAATTAGGAACGGGTCTACATCACGAACACCGCCTCTCATCATCGACTCGGACGGTAACCTCGACGACATCATTGTATATTCCCCTTGCAATTGCATTGTTAACCCCTAGCCCATTTCGCGTTACTTGCCTATTGAGACTAGCCATTTGAGTATTGCCGGCAAAGTTACTTGTGCACATTAGTGATCATCGACACACGCATCCATTGCCTACCTACCATATCATCTTGGTATCATCATATCATCCCTTGTGTCACAAGATTGTTCCCGCATATACACAATTTCTATCTTTGTTTGTGCATTTCGCATTGTGGCCATACAAAAAAAAAGAGAGAATAAGCTTTTAAGCAAAGAAAAAGAGCCACAAAGAAGCTTGTAAGCAAGAGCCATAGCATCACAAAATATCATATCATACTTGATCATCTTGGATCATCCTATGCTAAAAGCACCGGAACATCATACATATAGCATACTTGGGATAGAAGTCGTTGCATTTTGCTTAGTAGGTTGTGCCCAAGGTCGTATCCGCCTATTGAACAATCGTGCTAGTGTCTCTCTTAAGTTGTGCAACACGAGCGTTTTCCGTGGATTCCACATTTTGTGATCATTCCTTGGTTGCACGACCCCATTTATCTATCTGTGTGTGTGTTTCCGTGTGCCACATATTGCTATTGGTCTACTTGTTTCATTTGCGAATTTGTGAATCTCTTTCAACATTATTGACTCTTGCTAACATTTTGCATCAAATTTTTGTGCCACTATCCTCACCAAGATCCACCAAAAGCTTTACTTGATAGGTGTGAGTGAACAAGTCCGGTACCAATTCCACTATTCTTTCATTTCACATTGAGTGAAGCGGGATACATCCTCAACATTGGGAAAAGTTAACTTGGTATTGTTTATCTCATCTCCTACTCACCTTTGCTCGAGTCTTGTGATGGATAGGCAAAGCATTTCATCTACTTCAGTCTACTACAACAACGACAAGTTCGATGCCATGACGAACAACTTGTGTGCCAACATGGATGCTCAAATGAAGGAGCTCAAAGCCCTCATCAAGAACCGCACGAGGTCTTCCTCATCTTCGAGAAGACGCTCAAGTGCACATCCTTCCGAGCTACCATCTCCGGCAAGATCTCATCGGCATCGACACCATCAACGACAAGAACGTGAAGGTCAAGAGCTCAACTCCAACAACCGCTCAACGACTTCACCATGTACCTTGGCATCTTTGCCAAGCGACTTCAAGGTATCTTCGCCTTTGGACATACGACATCTTCACCAACAAGCACCTCAAGATTATGCTCAAGAGAAGCTTCCCAAGCTCAAGTCCGTGACTTCCACGAGCTACTACGACCTCGACAACGACCACGAGATTCATTTCTATGGGACTCAAGACCCCGAGGAGTATCTCGAGTGGCAGCGCAAGATGGACGACTACCTCAAGCTACATCAAGTTCCCTACGAAGATCAAGTGAAGTGCGCCACAAGAAACTTCCACGACAACGTGTCAACATGGTGGCTTCACACACCTTCGACGAGCTTCAACGTGAATTGGCCCAAGACGAAGAAAGCTATGTGACGAGAGTTCATGCCTCCCACCTACACGGAACAACTTCTACGCCAATTGGAGAACACCACCCAAGAATCCATGTCCATCGACAAGTACTTCAAGGAAATGAAGATGGCCTTGCGACAAGCCGGCGTGGACGACCCCATTTCGATGAAGCTCCACTTCATGATGGGATTGCACAACGACATCTACAAGACTATCTTCCTCGAGAACTACAAGTCCCTCGACGACAACTACATTGGTGCTCTCAAGGAGGAACAAGACCTCATGAAGGCCAAGGCTTCTCCACCGCAAGCACACTTCTCAAAGACCAAGCTCCAAGACGGTGAGCATGAGGCTAGTACCACCATGATGTCCAAGCACAACGAGCTCCAAGACGACGCTCACACGTTCGACTTTACCACCATCCCTCTTTGTGGCATTGACGATGCCGAGTCTACTTCGACTCTTTTTCAAGACGGTGCGGCGACGACTACGACTACGGAGCCATTCGGGGATCAAGTTTTGAAGGCGACCGACATGGTGACGAGCAAGGATGATGCTTCCATCCTTGGAGGTGAGAGTGATGATGTGCCATCTTCGGCCTTCATCCACGATGATGATTACGAGATGGTTGAGCATGGGATTTTCCCTTCGACCACAGCGACATATGATGATTTGAGTGACTTGTGCCACCATATTGAGAGTGAGAGCGAGTTCACCACTAGCCCCATATATGACGAGTTTCCCCAATTCCCATGTGAGGAGAGCCACAACCCCCACCACTTGAGTGAGATGAGTGACTCCACCATATGCGACATCGAGTGCACCTATTTTGAGGGAGTGAGTGAACCACCACATAGAGAGAGTGAGATGGTTGATACGGCATCTGAGGCCACTTCCTACGCTAACGACTTGACCTCTACCTCTATTGTGTCTTCTCATTTGGTGCTAGGTCCCACATTTGATGACGCGCCGATCCTCGACGACTTCGTCCTTCCTATGGACAAGATGATGGCCATGGTGGAATATGATGCACCCCCCACATGGTTCCATCAAGATGAAGATGATGACCACCATTTGGTCATTCCCACCTCACCTACACTACATGAGTGGAATGAAAAAGATAACAAAGGTGAAGGTGATGCTCTCGTCCCACTAGTGGACTATGTTAACATTGATTGCTTGCATGATGTTAATCCACCTATTGCCATGCTTCATGCTAGTATGATTTCCCCATGCGATGATTTACCCATTTATGATGAGTTTGATGATTTCCATGTGGAGTCTATTAGTTGTGATGCCATGTTGCATAGGATTTCTTGTGATAATTCTCTCGGTCACATCATGTTTGACATCCCGCTTGACTTGTCGTATGCTATGCATGAGATCTATAACCATGTGAGCCCCATATAAGATAAATCCAATTTGCACTTATGGCATAGATGACAAGCCCATGGTTATTGGCATTTGTTTTTCTTGTGATGATATTGACATGCTTCCTCTGCATCATATCCATCATATGCCATGCCATGATTACCTAGCTTCGGATATGAATTGTTTTGGATGTTGTTCCACTTCTCCATATTATGCTTTCGGTATTTCTCATGAGGAGACCCCCATAGTTTCCTCATACATTTTAGGAGATTTTGACCCATCCTATCCATTACATGATCCCCATGCTTGTGTGCACAATATGCTCCCCATGAATGAACATGCTATAGATGTGCCATATAATTGTATGCTCAATTTGATTCAACATCATGCTATACACAATAACTATTCATTCATGATGGATGACATGTTCTTATACCATGCATCAAATTTCTTTGAGCGATGCTTATTTTGTGCTCACTCACACATGCACATACACATCATGATGGATGATGTGTACATTTACCACACACACACTTTCTTTGGCTTGTGTCTCTTTTGTGTAGGTACCCATGCATACTTTTCAACTTCACAAACGCATGAGTTGACGAAAAGAGCTCTAGGGAGCAACGATGACTTGGGATTCTGTGGATTATCTTTCCCACCGCTCCCTTCGCGCAAAGATTTCACGCATTCCTTCTACATGGCACTCACATGGTTATGGGTTATTGTCCATTATATCTCTTATGCCCACCTTGCCATGTTCACTTTGCATGATATGCTCATTCCTATGCCTTTGCCATGCATTTGTGACCCATGCTTTGCATTACGCATGATGATCGGTTCTACTACTTGTATGTGTGATTGCAAGCTTGGTGGAGATATTGCTTGTTATTGTCATGTATGCTTTGTGCCAAATGCTTATGATGATATTTTGGCCATGATTTGCTTTCGTGCTTGTGATATGTCGTGTGCATTGATTATGTCTACTATTTGCTCACATGACATGATTTCTATGAACTCATCTAGTGTGTTGCATCTTCGCTCCACTAGTTTGCACGACATGATTGATATGCTTCCTTATGTTGCATCACCGATGATTCATACTTGCTCCTTTCATGCGGTTGATGTCAACCATTACCATGCTTTGCACATGATTCCCATTGATTCTTGTCATATATCTCAATATGTTGTATCTCTCATGCTAGATTTGCCATGTATTGAGTGCAACCATGATTTTAGTCTTGCTAATGAGATTGCCCCCATAGCATTCTCGCATTTATTTGGACATTTTGACATATTTCTTGTGAAGCATGCTTGTCTTACCTCTTTGCACCATATGCCTAGTGCCATGAATATAGCCATTGTTGCATCATCTTATTCATGCACTTTTGCTTCTAATGGTTATGTGCAAGAGAAGAGAACCATCTTGATGGATGATGTGTTTATCTACCATGCGCATATGTTCTTTGTTTTGTTGTGTGCATGTGTAGGATACTTCGACTTCGTGTCGACTTCCGCTTCACGTGAGTTGACCATTCGAGCTCTTGAGAGCGAACCACCTTCTACCACAACGCTTCTACATCGCACTTGCTTGTGCTTCGGAATTGTGAAGGACGCACAAGGACACACTTTCAAGGTGATATCCTTCTCTTTCGAGACACCCAAAACCATGAGCATGGATATTGTGGATCACACTACATGTGTTGCTTGCACCATGGGACTTATTTGTCATCTTGGACCCCTTGATTGCACACATGTTAGAGATCTCGCTTCGACTTGTCATTGTCACATTGCCATGCTTCATGATATATATGCCTTGTGTGTTGCATCCGACTTGTGTATTACTTGTCCCTATCATATGCTTGGTTGCAACAATGTCATCTCTTCACATATGCCATGTCCCATTGCTTGTCACATGCTTAGCTTGCTTTCCTCCCACATGATGAACAATTGCTCTTTCTATTGTGTTGAGTGCCATACTATCTTCACTACACCCTATGCACGTTATGCTTGGATTGTCTTGCACTTGACCCATGTGTTTAGACACTTCATTTTACTTGGTGTTGTGAATGATTCTTATACCTACCATAGACCTTTCACTGAGCGCTTTATGCATGCTTGCTATGACCATGAGGTAGATGCTTATTCTCTTGTCACACATATTTGCATCACTACCTCCCAATTGCATACTTGGCCCCAAGATATATTTTCTTGTGCTCAATTGATGTGCTTACATGCCATGCCACAACCCTTTGTCACACCCTATGCTATGCTTGATGACAACACTTGTTGGGTGAATCACCTCTTGAATGCTTGGTTTTGCACTAACGTTAACCACATTTGTTTTTCCAAGTGTTTGTTATCCTTGCTCCTTTTGAAGGAATCACTAGACGGTGCGACCTTGGAGAGTGCCCATGCCGAGCTTAAAGATGACGAGTACTTGGTGATCGTCTACTTCTACACGGCGACGCCATCTCTTTCCGATGGTGATTTCGTTTTCGATCCAAGGTCGGATCTTTCCCAAGGGGGAGGGGATGATGCAGAGCATCCTACGGACATCACCATGCCAAGGGCAAGTGACACGTGCGACATCTAATTCACACACACAAAGGTGAATCATCTCCTTTACACGTGTTCACTTGACCCCTTCGAGGATGGTTTACTACTTGACACTTCTCCCGCGTACATACATAGGAATTGTCGGAGCTTCACGAATGTCAAGGAGGAGTGCAAGCGCCAATGAACAACTACACCATCCGCGAGGGAAGCATGGAAGAGAAGACGGAAGAAAGGAGAAGAAGACGGAGTGGCCACTGGAGTCAGGTCGGACGTCCATCCGGATCATCCGGACCCAGCCGGATCGTCTGGACCTTCCCCCGGATCGTCCGGGTAATTGCGCCGAAGACACCCGAAGGTTTCCACTGAAGCCGGATCATCCGAGACTCCGTCCGGATCATCCGGACACCCCGACGCCCGGATCATCCAGGACCCCGTCCAGATCATCCGGCCTTGCCTGCGCGCATGTATCCGGGCCGAGGCCCATGTACCTGTTTCGCCCATCACTTACCCCTTCTTGGCCCTAGACTATATATACTCCTCCACCTCCACCATTTTAGGGTCAGCAAATGTGATAGCTCATTTTAGACTAGAGCTTTGCTCATCTATGTGGTTCTACTCCTACGAGTGACCGCGGCCCCTCTACGGAGAAGATCCACACCGGATTCAAGACCTCTAATGGGAAGATCCTTCGCGGATTCAAGACCTCCTCACGAAGATGAACTTTACCTTGTATCTTTCCCTTTATTGTTAATGTACCTTGTGATCTTGTGTGTTTGATTGTCTAGTGGATGTGTGATTGGACTTGTTCTTGAGTGTTTTCCCTCGTGATTCCCCTTTGTGTTCTTCGTGTTCATCGTGGGTTTCCCTCCTCTTCGTGAAATATCGGCCTAGAACGGGTTGACCCAGCATCACTACACTACATGCGGCGAGATGTTGAGCGTTTTGTTGTCCTGGATAGGTTCTCGAAGATGGCACACTTTATACCATATCATAAAAGCGATGATGCTCCTAATGTTGCTAATTTGTTCTTTCCTGAAATTATTCGTTTGCATGGTGTGCCAAATACTATTGTTTTAGATCGTGATACTAAATTTCTTAGCCACTTTTGGAGATGTTTATGGGCTAAGTTGGGAACTAAACTACTTTTTAGTACTACTTGTCACCCCCAAACTGATGGACAAACTAAAGAAGTCAATAGAACTTTGTCTACTATGCTTAGGGCTGTTTTGAAGAATACCAAGAAAATGTGGGAAGAATGCTTGCCTCATATTGAATTTGCTTATAATCGTTCGTTGCATTCTACTACTAAGATGTGCCCTTTTGAAATTGATTTGTAGCATCTTCCATCTTCGGAGAAGGTTAATTTTGATGCTAAACAACATGCTGAATTGATCTTAAAACTGCATGAGTTAACTAAGGAAAATATTGAGCGCATGAATGCTAAATATAAACTTGTGGGAGATACGGGTAGAAAATGTGTTGTCTTTGCACCTGGAGATCTTGTTTGGTTACATTTGCCTAAGGATAGGTTTCCTAATTTGTGCAAGTCAAAGCTAATGCCACGTGTTGATGGCCCTTTCAAGGTGTTAGAGAAAATAAATGATAATGCATATAAACTTGAGCTGCCTGCAGATTTTGGGGTTAGTCCCACATTTAACATTGCAGATTTGAAGCCTTACTTGGGTGAGGAAGATGAGCTTCCGTCGAGGACGACTTCAATTCAAGAAGGGGAGGATGATGAGGACATCACTAACAAGGTTACACCCACAGCCCCAACTGACACATATACAGGACCAGTTACTAGAGCTCGCGCACGCCAATTAAATTACCAGGTACTTTCGTTTCTTGGTAATGATTCTAATGTTCATGAGAATATGATGCTGCCTAAATTGGATACCTTTGTCTTGCTTACAAATGAAGGGCCTAGCTTGGACAAGAAGTGATGCGGAGCATCCCAAGGTCATCCCCATGGACCTACCATCGCTCAACAAGCGCCCAAAGGACCAATGACACGAGCACATGCAAGAGCACTCGAAGCCGAGGTGAACTCGCTCCTTTATCAATTTCCTCTCGATTCACATGAGACATGGCTTCTACCCTCATCAGAAACTCTATGCATACTCAGGAACTTGGATGAAGGCCACGGGACAGCTCTGTACAGCGGACAAGGCAGTGGGATCGACAAGTGTTTGGAACAAGAAGAAGCGCGGTTGAAGATGCTACAGGCACCGGACGTCTGATCCCTTCCGGACGACCGGTCTCCTCCAGGCACCGGACATCCGACAATCACCGGACGACCGGCGACTCCCAGACGACCGGACAACCGAAGGCCACCAGACGTCCGTGACACCGACTATAGAACGTAAATAGCGGAAATCCGATGGATACCGGACGTCCGGTCCCTCATGAGCCACCGGACGTCCGGTGATCCAGCGGACGTCCGCCACGTCTGTCTGCGCATAGCAAAGGGCCTCGACCCATGTATAAATACTGGTTGACTTCCTCCTTCCTAGGCAGCTTTGGGATAGCTCATCAAAACCTTAGTGGTTCCTCTCCTACGAGACCGCGGCCTCCTCGGAGAAGATCCACCAGATTCAAGACCTCCTTCACGGGGAAGAACATCAAGACCTCCTCACGGAGATGACTACCGCTACTTGTATCGTCCTTAGTTGCTCGTGTATCGTGTATCGTGTATCACTCTTTGTGTTCTCGGATCTAGCATTTGTGTGACCTAAACTTGTTGATTTGAGTGTTTTCTTCTTGTCCCTCTTGTGTTTTCCCTCGTATACCACGTGTTCATCCTCGGGATCCCTCCTTTTTGTGAAAAATCGGCCACTAGGGTTCCACCCTACATCATATGGTATCAAGAGCCATGGTTTCTCACGAAATTGGAGCCCCTACCCATGTTTTCTAGCTCGTTTTTGTTGTGTTCTTCCCAATTTCAAAAATTCCCCACCAAATATAGCCCAATTTTTTTTTGTGATCTGTTGATTTGGCGAGATTTTGTTGAATTTGTTCCATGGATTTGCTGTGTCACGAGTGGATCTAGAGTTTCCCTACCTTTTCCCCAATTTTCTTCCGCAAATTCGGCCAAGTTTGACCAATTTATCCACGGATACCTCGAACCCTAGCCCAGACCTACCGGACAACCGGCGTTTTACCGGATATCCGACCGCCCGCGAAGCACTAGACGTCCGTCACCCACCGGACGACCGGCACATCCTATACAGAAGCTTTACCGGATTTCCGAGACTTACCGGACGTCCGGCGACCCACCGGACGTCCGACGAACCCTGACGAAACTGAACTTCCTCAGTTTTGTTCCACCTTACGCACCCACTTACTCTTTCATACACCCACATCTACCATATCACCACCACCATTGCCTAACCAAAATCACTACGGTATTACCTCTTTCTGTCTTGGATCATTTGAGTTGTGGTTTTCCCGTTTCCTTATGTGTTTTGGCTATCTCGGGACGGAGCGACATCGACAAGACCACCTATGAAGTAGGGTAGAACCCTACGTGGCCGATCTTTCACGAAAAGGAGGAATCCCGAGGAAGAACACAAGTGGCACGAGTAAGAACACAAAAGAGACAAGGAGAAAACACTCAAATCAACAAGCTTAGGTCACACAAATGCTAGATCCGGGTACACAAAGTACGATACACGATACACGATAAACTAAGGACGATACAAGTGGCGCTAGTCATCTCCGTGAGGAGGTCTTCATGTTCTTCTCCGTATAGGGGGTCTTGAATCCGGTGGATCTTCTCCGAAGAGGTCGCGGTCTCGTAGGAGAGGAACCACTAAGGTTTTTGGATGAGCTAACAGAAAGCTAACCCTAGATAGTTTAGGTAGCTTGATATATATAGGCTAGGTGAGGCGAAGGGGTACATGGGCTTCCGCCCAATATTCATGCACGCAGGCACTGTCCGGATGATCCGGACGTTGGTCCGGATGATCCGGGCTTCGGGGGTCCGGATGATCCGGGGCGGCGTCTGGATGATCCGGACATGTCTGATCTGCTGCGGGAGGCTCGGATGTCCGGGTCTTGGTCCGGATGTCCGGGGGTGTCCGGATGATCCGGCTTCGGCGTGGAGTTTCGGGTGTCGGGGCGTACATTGTCCAGATCGTCCGGACATTTGTCCGGATCATCCGGGCTCTGGCCCGATCGTACGGGACTTTGTCCGGATCATCCGGGCTGTCTGAGTCTTGGCTGTTTTCTCCTTCTTCTTCCACCTTCAATTCTTCTTGTTCCTTGGCTTCTCCATGGTTGCTCCCGAGGTGCTTGAGTATGCAAAGAGTCTCTGATGAGGGTACCAGCCATGTCTCTCGTGAATCAAAGTGACGTAGAGCAAGGAGTGAAGTCACCTCGGCCTCGAGAGCTCGTGCTTGAGCGCGTGTCATGGGTCCACTTGGCACTTGGTGAGACGATGGTAGGTCCATGGGGATGACCTTGGGATGCTCCGCATCATCTCCCCTCCCTTGGGAAAGATCCGACCTCGGATCAAAATCTTCATCACCATGGAAAGAGGAGAGATCGTTGACGTTGAATACATCACTCACGTTGTACTTGTCACGTGGAAGTTCGAGCTTGTATGCATTGTTGTTGTAGCGTGCTAGCACCTTGAAGGGTCCGTCGGCCCGAGGTAGTAGTTTGGACTTGCGCTCGTGGGGGAAACGGTCCTTCGAAGTTGTAGCCATACAAGATCTCCCGGTTGGAACACCATAGGCTTCTTGTTGGCGTTGAGCTTGGACGCTAGTCGATGTACTTGCCGCTCGATTGTTGCCCTTATATCTTCGGGCACCTTCTTGAGGTAGCTTGCTCGAGCAATTGCGTCCAAGTTGATGCGTTCTTGTAGAGGTAGAGGTAGGATGTCCAATGGGGACAACGGGTTCAAGCCGTAGACGACCTCGAAAGGGGATTTGCCGGTAGTCGTGTGTCTTGCGCGGTTGTAGGCGTACTCGGCGATGGGCAAGCATTGCTCCCATTCCTTCATGTTCTTCTTGATGAGCATGTGAAGAAGCATCGAAAGTGTGCGGTTCGTCACCTCCATTTGGTTGTCGGTTTGTGGATGATATGCCGAAGAGAAGAGGATCTTGATGCCGAGTTTGGCGCATAGAGTCTTCCAAAAGTGGCTCAAGAAATTGACGTCCCGGTCCGACACGATTGTCTTGGGCACTCCATGTAGACGAATGATTTCCCTACAAAAGAGATTTGCCACATGTGAAGCATCGTCGATCTTGTTACAAGGAATGAAATGAGCCATTTTAGAGAATCTATCCACGACAACAAACACGGAATCTTTTCCATTTTGAGTCCTAGGCAATCCAAGTATAAAGTCCATGCTTATGTCTTCCCATGGATGGTATGGAATAGGAAGTGGCATGTAAAGACCATGAGATTGAGCTTTTAACTTAGCTTTGCGACATGTAGAGCATCGATTGGTTAGGCGTGAGATGTCATGGAGCATCTTGGGCCAAAAGTAGTTCTTGGAGAGCGTAGCAAATGTCTTGTCGTGTCCAAAGTGACCCATGAGTCCTCCTCCATGAGATTCCTGCAAAAGGAGCAAACGAAGCGAAGACTCGGGAATGCAAAGTTTGTTAGCTCTCATAAGATATCCATCCTTGATGTAGTAATGTTCCCAAGAAGTGTGAGTCAAACACTTAGCATAAGGATTTGCAAAGAAAGGATCATGCTCATATAAGTCTTTTATGTGCTCAAAGCCAATAACATTTAACTCAAGTTTTGTGACAAGCATGCATTTGCAGGAAAGCGCATCCGGCACAACATTTTCTTTGTCTTTGATGTACTTGATGACGTAGGGAAAGGACTCAATGAACTCACTCCACTTACCATGACGCTTGTTCAACTTAGTTTGACCCTTGAGATATGAAGAATGAATTCATGAGGTCTAAGGTAATGTTCCTAAACACGCAAAACTCTCACCAAGGCATAGAGCTCTTTATCATAGATGGGGTAGTTAAGTTGCGCTCCGGATAGCTTCTCGCTAAAGTACACAATTGGGCGTTTTTCTTGCATTAGCACGCCACCTACGCCGGTACCACAAGCGTCACAATGAATCTCAAAAGGTTTATCAAAGTTTGGTAAGGCAAGAAGTGGTGCATGGGTGAGCAAGTCGTTGAGCTTAATGAACGCGGTGTCTTGCGAAGGACCCCAAACAAAGGGTGCGTTCTTCTTGCTCAAGGTGTGTAGAGGCATAGCAATTGTGCTAAAATCCTTCAGAAAACGTTGATAGAAACCGGCTAAACCAAGAAAGCAACACACTTGTTGGAGGTTCGTTGGTTGAGGCCAAGTTTTAATTGCTTCAATTTTAGTTTCATCAACGTGAACACATTGGGAAGAAACGACAAATCCTAAGAAAATGACCTTGTCAACGCCAAAAGGGCTCTTTTCCATGTTATCATATAAGCGCTCTTTCCGAATGGTTTGTAAAACCATACGGATCTTTGTCACATGGTCCTCAAGTGACTTGCTAAAAACGAGGATGTCATCAAAGTAAACCACTACAAAGACGCTTATGTAGGGTCGTAAAACAAAATGCATGAGGCGCATAAATGAACCGGGCGCTTCCGATAAACCCATTGGCATGACAAGCCACTCATATAACCCAAACTTGGTTTTGAAAGCCGTTTTCCACTCATCACCCTCTTGAATGAAAATTTGGTAGTAATCACTTTTAAGATGAATTTTTGAAAAGATGGTGGCACCACATAACTCATCAAGCATGTCGTCTAAGCGTGGGATAGGGTGACGGTATCTAACGGTTATTGCATTTATCGGTCGACAATCGAAACACATGCGAAAACTTCCATCTTTCTTAGGCACGAGAATAACCGGAACGGCACAAGGGCTGAAGCTTTCACGTACATGACCTTTGTCGATGAGTTGTTGTACTTGCCGTTGTATCTCCTTGGTTTCCTCGGGGTTGACGCGGTAAGGGGCCTTGTTCAGAAGTGGTGCGCCGGGTATGAGGTTGATGCGGTGTTCGATACCGCGAAATAGAGGTAGACCCGGAGGTAGCTCATCGGGGAAGACGTCCGAGAATTCCTGTAACAATTGAGACAACACTAAAGGTGGAGGTGGTGAAGTGTTAGTAGGTTTGGCTTCCCCTTTGCATAAAATCACAAGGTGGAAGACACTCGAGGGGTTGTCACACACTTCTCTCATCATTCTCTCCATGATGGTTGGTAGGCAAGTGTTTGTCGGCGGCTACTTGACTTGGTGACATTGGGCGTAGCACAAACTCCTTTCCTTTCATCTTGAAGCTAGTGGTTGGTCCATCCATTGTGTGTGACTCCACGATCATATTGCCATGGTCGTCCAACATGAAGCTGGCACACGGACATAGGGACCACATCACACTCAAGTGTGTCCTCGTAGGCGCCTATCTTGAAGGAAACTTGCTCGGTGTGCTCGACTCGAAGAGTTCCAGCGTTGCTAAGCCATTGGACCTTGTAGGGATGAGGGTGTTTCGACTTCACCAAGTTTAGCTTGTCGCATAGCTCTTCGCTAGCCCAGTTGTGACAACTTCCTCCATCGATGATAACCTTGACGGAGCGTCCATTGATGTCATCTTGTTGATGTTGGAGTGTCAAGACCTTGGAGACAATGAGATTGGGACTCGAGTCAGTGTCCCAAAACACTTGATGGTCTTCATCTTCATTCACTTGGCGATGCATAGCTACATGTTCAAGTGCTTCTAGCTCATCGTCGCTCATTGAGTGATAAGATCCGTCATCATTGATGATCATGGTACGAACGTTCTTGCACTCAAATGACTTGTGGCCTCGCCCTTGGCACTTGAAACATTTGATGGAACTCGTCTTGGAGTTGTCCTCGGTTGGAGTTGTAGATGATGAAGCTCTTGGCTTGAAGTTGTTTGTAGAAGGTGGCCGACTTGATGTAGTCGCATTTTTGTAGCTTGACTTGTCACCGAAGTTTGTAGATGGCTTGGTAGAGGTAGGAGGACCCGAAGTAATTGAAGTTTGGTTGTAGGAGCCGAAGTTCTTGGAGGTGAACTTGGAGTACTTGTAGTCCTCTTGAACTTGTCGCTCCGCTTTGGTGGCATGATGTACTAGCTCGAGGAGATTGGTGTATGGTTGAAAGTCCGCAATCTTCTTGATAGGATAGTTGAGTCCATTCAAGAATCTCGCCATCGTTTGTTCTTCATCTTCCGTGATGTTTGCTCGTATCATGGCAATCTCCATCTCCTTGTAGTACTCTTCAACGAACTTGGTACCTTGCTTGAGGAGTTGTAGCTTCTTGAACAAATCATGGTTGTAGTGTGTTGGCACAAAGCGTGCTCTCATGACTTCCTCCATTTGAGCCCAAGTAGTGATGGGAGGTTCACCTTTTGCTTCTCTTCTCTCAATGATTTGCTCCCACCAAATGAGAACATAGTCTTGGAACTCAAGGGAGGCCATAGCAATTTTCTTCTCTTCATCAAAGTTGTGTAGGCGAAAGATTTTATCAACTTTCAATGCACATGAGAGGTAGTCTTCGGGATCAATGCTTCGGGAAAACTTTGGAATGGTGAATTTAAGCTTGCCATAGCGATGCTCTTCATTGTTTGCTTGCCTATTGGAAGGGCGTTCTTAATTTGGACGGTTGTCAATCTCATGTTGCTCTTGGCGGAGTAGATGTTCATTGTCATGGTGCACTTGCCGAGCTTGCGGTTCTTGTTGAGGTTGTTGCTCTTGTCGCGCTTGAGGAGGAACATCTTGTTGCTTTCGTGCTTGATGTCGCCTCTCTTGCATCTCATCGCGAAGGAAATCCTCTTCTTGACGAGTGTGTCGATTGCGAGTTGCCACATTGCGATGTGCATCACGTAATGCTCGTTGCGCCTCAAGAGCTTGAGCATCTCGGTGGTGTTGTGCTTGACGATGAGCTTCGGCATCTTGTTCTTCTTGGTGTTGACGTGCTCGCTCTTGTTGTTGTTGGCATAGTCTTTGCCGTTCTTGTGCTTGGTCAAGTGTAGCTTGGTTTTGACGATGTCGACTTTCTTGTTCGTCAAGTATCTCTTGGGAGCTCTTGTCATGAAGTGGATTCGGGTTGTCATGTCGAGCTTGACGTGCGGCTTGTCGAAGAGTGTTCAATGTAGGGGTACTTGAGCCGTCCGTGGAGTCGGTGTGTCGACTTGAGCGGCTTCGTCTTTGAGAAGATGTGGAAGAAGAGCGTCGGTTGACTATCAAAGTCCGTAGCGCATCGAATTGAGTTTCCATGTTGGTGTTGATGATGTCAAATTGCTCTCTTGTTCTTGCTTCAAATTGTCGTGCGTCGGCAGCGACTTGCTCAATGTGCTCTCGCGTAGCTTCACTTTCTTGATGTAGAGCTCGTTGGACACCGTAGAGATGTAGTTTGGTGACGTAGTTGTTCGATTCTTGAGGATCATCGAAGAGCGGGTTCGTAGATGTACTTGGCCTATCCGTTGTCACTAGCAAGAAATGTGAGTGGGAGAAAAGAAAAGACAATACCAAATGTACCTTGACCAATGTTGACAATGGATCAATGATCACTCAACAATGTAACCCGGAAATATCACTATTGGTACCGATTGCACAACGCTAGAGAGACGCTAACCGATTGCTTAAAAGGCGGATACACACTTGTGCACGACCTAGAAGAGCAATGTAACGACTTCCTATCACAAGTATGCTATGAGTGTATGGTGTGCCGGTGCTTTAGCACAAGATGATGTATTGCATTATCATATGATCTCTTTTGATGCAAGGCGTTGGATGGTATTGTTATTTTGCTTATAAGCTTTGGATGGCTCTTTTGCTTAGAAGCTTGTGAGCTCTTTCTTTGGCCACTTATGCATGCTTCTCAGATCAAGATAGCTATTGTGTATGCAGAACACTCTTGTGTCACACGGAGAGATGATGATGTAGTAAGAAATGTCTAAGAGTATCACTAATGTGCACAAGTGTTGTGGCCCGGCAATACTCAAATGGCTAGTCTCGGTAGGAAAGCTATGAAAAATGGTCGATGAGGGTCTATCAATGCAATTGCAAGGTAGTAAACGAGGTGTCGTCGATGTTACCGTCCTTGTCCAGGTTGAGAGGTGGTCTTGTCAATGTCGTTTCGCTCCGAGATAGCCGAAACACAAACGGAAACGGAGAAAACCACAACTCAAATGATCCAAGACACAAAGAGGTAAGACCGTAGTGATGTTGGGTATGCAATGGTTGTGGTGGTGGATATGTCGAGGGTTTAGCGGAAGAGGTGTCTAGGGTTTTTGCGGTGGCGGAAACGGGGTTGCGTAAAACTGCAAAATGCAGTTTCGTCAGAGGAAGCCGGATGATCCGGACGTTTGGCCGGATGATCCGGGTGGCAGCCAAATGATCCGGGTGGACATCCGGATGATCCG
>LR738713.1:259076457-259106378 GCA_902687465.1 Secale cereale | reverse complement strand
GGGGTCAATCCGCTCGGGAAAGAACTCGGGGAAGTGGTGAAAATTCGGTGGAAATTCATTTTTTCTGGGTTTTTGAGCGGATTTGAGGGTGTGGGAGGTGGGGAAAGGGATAATCCACTTGTCACACAACTCAACCACGGATCACAATCAACAAGATCTCATCAAAACACACAAATCACAAAAAAATGTAGGGCTATTTTTGTGGAGATTTTCGAATTTGGACGAAAAATAACAAAAACAAGCTAGAAAACAAGGTGTGGGGCTCCAAATTCGTGATCAACCAAGGCTCATGATACCATAGATGATATAGGGTGGAACCCTACGTGGCCGATCTTTCACGAAAAGGAGGGATCCCGAGGAAGAACACGAGGGGCACGAGGAAGAACAAAAAAGAGACAAGGAGAAAACACTCAAATGAACAAGCTTAGGTCACACAAATGCTAGATCCGGGTACACAAAGTGTGATACACGATACACGATCAACTAAGGACGATACAAGTGGCGGTAGTCATCTCCGTGAGGAGGTCTTGATGTTCTTATCCGTATAGGAGGTCTTGAATCTGGTGGATCTTCTCCGAAGAGGCCGCGGTCTCGGAGGAGAGGAACCACTAAGGTTTTTGGATGAGCTAACACAAAGCTAACCCTAGATAGTTTAGGTAGAGTGATATATATATAGGCTAGGTGGGGCGAAGGGTTACATGGGCTTCGGCCCAATAGTCATGCACGCACGCACTATCTGGATGATCCGGTCGTTGGTCCGGATGATCCAGGCTTCGGGGGTCCGGATGATCCGGGGCGGCATCCGCATGATCCGGACATGCCTGATCTGCTGCGGGAGGCCCGGATGTCTGGGGGTGTCCGAAAGATCCGGGCCGTGGTCCGGATGATCCGGCTTCATCATGGAGCATCGGGTGTCGGGGTGTACATTGTCCGGATTGTCCAGACGTTTGTCCGGATCATCCGGGCTCTGGCCGGATCGTCCGGGACTTCGTCCGGGACTTCGTCCGGATCATCCGGGCTGTCTGAGTCTCGGCTGTTTTCTCCTTCTTCTTCCTTCTTCGATTCTTCTTGTTCCTTGGCTTCTCCATGGTTGCTCCCGAGGTGCCTGAGTATGCAAAGAGTCTCTGATGAGGGTAGCAGCCATATCTCTCCTAAATCAAAGTGACGTAGAGCGAGCAGTGAAGTCACCTCGGCCTCGAGAGCTCGTGCTCGAGCGCGTGTCATGGGTCCACTTGGCACTTGGTGAGACGATGGTAGGTCCATGGGGATGACCTAGGGATGCTCCGCATCAACCTCTCAACCTCGACAAGGACGGTAACACCGACGATGCTTTCTCATTCTACCTTGCACTTGCATTGTCACCCTATAGACCATTTTGCGTAGCTTTCCCATTGAGACTAGCCATTTGAGTATTGCCGGGCCACGACACTTGTGCACATTAGTAATAGTCATAGATATTGCATACTAAAACATCATATCTCCATGTGACACAAGAGTGATCCGCATACACAATAGCTACCTTGATCCGAGAAGCATGCATAAGTGGCCAAAGAAAGAGCTCACAAGCTTTTAAGCAAAGGAGCTGATGTAGGGTGGAACCCTAGATGGCCGATCTTTCACGAAATGGAGGGGATCCCATGAAGAACACGAAGAACACGAGAGGGAACACGAGGGGAAACACGAGAGAATCACTCAAACCAACAAGTACAAGTCACACATGTGCTAGATCCTCGAAACACAAAGAGATACAAGATCCATGATCAACTAGGGACGATACAAAGGGTAACCAGTTCTTCTCCGTGAGGAGGTCTTGGGGTATCCCGCGGGATCTTCTCCGTGAAGGAGGTCTTGAATCCGTGTGGATCTTCTCCGTGGAGGGGCCACAGTCACTCACAAGGAGATGAACCACTAGTGGATGAGCAAAGCTTTGTCTCAAATGAGCTAAACCTAAGCTAACCCTCACTAGGAGGAGGTGGAGGATTATATATAGTCTAGGGTCACGAAGGGGTAAGTGGGAGAGGGATACATGGGCCTCTGGCCCGAGAACTGTGCGCAGACAGCATGTAGCGGACGTCCGACGGCTACCGGACGTCCGGTGGCTCACGAGGGTCCGGACGTCCGGAAGTCTTCGGACTTCCACTATTTTCCTTCTGTCGTCGAAGTCACGGACGTCCGGTGGCCTCCGGTCGTCCGGCCGCCTGGGAGTCGCCGGACGTCCGGAGCCTGTAGCTTTTGCAGCGGCTTCTCCGTTTGATCCTCGGACTTGTCCTCGCCATCTTGTCCAATGCTCCTAGCTGTTCCATGGCCTCCCTCTTAGTTCTTGGTCATGCATAGCACATATATTTGAGGTAGTAGCCATGTCTCGCATGTAGAAAGTGGAGGTTCAGAGAGGAGCGAATTAACCTTGTGTCCAATGGTGGGTACTTGAGGTCTCGTCGAAGTGAACATGGGGATGATCGTGGGATGCTCCGCATCACGAGCCATCCAAAGCTTATCTTTACCTAATAATAAAGAAAGTTGGGTTTCTACCCGTACGTCGTCGCTGGTGATTTTGCTTAAAAGCCCCTCGGTTTATAAGAAATTAACCTGCGGTCCCTGTTTTAGTGGGTCTCTACATAACGTTTCAATTTTGCAAACCAAACCCTGTACTCATTTGAATTCCACCCAATGTCCTCCCATGTCTTATCCATTTCTCTTGCGACGGCGACTTCGCCTATTCCGCCGAGCGCCTGCGACGGCCGCCGCCGTGCTTCGCGCGGGAGGATGGAGGGCGCTCGCCAGGAGGTTGGAGGACGTCCGCCGGGCCGAGTGCTGAGGTGGAGCAGTGGCGTTGGTCGAGGAGGCAGAGGCAGACATGTCGATGAGGAAGTGGCAACGGCCGGCGAATTGGCGGCCGGAGCAGAGGACGACAGCTCCCGCCCTCATTGTTGTCTGTGCGCGCCCACGTGCTCGCCTCCGTCCGCACCCTGCCGTGTGAGAACAAACGCAAAAAGAGGAGTACCGGTCGCCGTCATCGCGCATGCCCGTCGGAGCAATGTCTCGGCCGTCGTCGTAGCATCAGATGCTTCCGGCGAGCAGCCTCAATGCGTCAGCCCTTCCGCCGGTGCGGGACGGGCACCCCACGCGAGCATGGAAGGGGAGGGATGGCCAGGGATAGTCGTAGGAGAGAATCCACAGAGGTGTCTATGATGAGCTATCCAAAAGCTAACCCTAGTACGGAGCTAGGGAATGAGTACTTATAGTCCAAGGGGGTAAGTTGGGGGGGATACATGGGTGAAAACCCTTCAACTACGCGCAGGCAGGGCGGTAGTACCAGTCCTGGGGCCGGTAGTACCGGTCTTGGCAGATTTAGCGGTTGTTCCGGCGTTGCACCGGCCTTGCACCGGTCGATCACAGAAGCTTGACCGGTAGTTGACCGGTAGTTGGCCGGTAGTACCGGTCGACCGGTAGTTGGGCGGTAGTAGACCGGTCGTACCTCTTTCACTGTGCTGTGAAAATCCTTGTCCATGCGTTTGGTGTCCATCTTGTGCCCTTCCTTCTCCTTGGCACCTAAGCACACAAAGTGTTTCCGTTTGAGGTAGCAGCCATGTCTCAAGGTGGTCAAATGGGAATTCAACAAGGAGAGAGTTAACCTGGGATTCAAGTGCTCTAGCACGAGCGCGAGTCATTGGTCCTTGGGGCACTTGGTGAGGTGATTGATGGTCCATGGGGATGAGCTTGGGATGCTCCGCATCATCTCCCCTCCCTTGGGAAAGATCCGACCTCGGATCGAAATCTTCATCACCATGGAAAGGAGAGAGATCCTTGACATTGAAGGTGTCGCTCACGGAGTACTTGTCTCGTGGGATGTCGATCTTGTAGGCGTTTTCGTTGTAGCGTGCTAGTACCTTGAAAGGTCCGTAGGCGCGAGGTAGTAGTTTGGACTTGCGCTCTTGTGGGAAACGGTCCTTGCGAAGATGTAGCCAAACAAGATCTCCCGGTTGGAACACCATTGGTGCCTTGTTGACGATTGTTTTGGGCACGCCATGTAGACGAATGACCTCCCTACAAAAGAGAGTTGCAACATGTGAAGCATCGTCTATCTTGTTACAAGTAATGAAATGAGCCATTTTAGAGAATCTATCCATGACAACTAGCACAGAATCTTTGCCATTTGGAGTCCTAGGCAATTCAAGTACAAAATCCATGCTTATGTCTTCCCATGGATGGTATGGAATAGGAAGAGGCATGTAGAACATCGGTTGGTGAGTCGTGAGACGGCACGGAGCATCTTGGGCCAAAAATAGTTCTTAGAGAGGGTAGCAAACGTCTTGTCGCGTCCAAATTGTCCCATGAGTCCTCCTCCATGAGATTCCTGCAAAAGGAGCAAACGAAGCGAAGACTCGGGAATACAAAGTTTGTTATCTCTCAGAAGATATCCATCCTTGATGTAGTAATGTTCCCAAGAAGTGTGAATCAAGCACTTAGCATAAGAATTTGCAACGAAAGGATCATGCTCATATAAATCTTTTATGTGCTCAAAGCCAATCACATTCAACTCAAATTGCGTAACAAGCAAGCATTTGCGTAACAAGCATGCATTGGCGCGAAAACTTCCATCTTTCTTAGGCATGAGAATAACTGGAATGGCACAAGGGCTTAAGCTTTCACATACATGACCTTTGTCGGCGAGTTGTTGTACTTGCCGATGTATCTCCTTTGTTTCCTCGGGGTTGACGCGGTAAGGAGCCTTGTTTGGAAGTGGTGCGCCGGGTATGAGGTTGATGCGGTGTTCGATTCCCCGAAGTGGAGGTAGACCTGGAGGTAGCTCATCGGGAAAGACGTCTGAGAATTCCTGCAACAAATTAGACAACACTAAAGAGGTGGTGAAGTGTTAGTAGGTTTGGCTTCCCCTTTGCATAAGAGCATAGGGTGAAAGACACTCGATGGGTTCTCACACACTTCTCTCATCTCACTTTTGGTGGCAAATAGTACTACTTGCTTCTTGTCGCTCATCGTGGAGTCGCTCATATTTGGCTTGTGGCTCTCGCTCTCCATTTGGCGGCTCACTCTATCACCATGCTCTCCACGATGATTGTTAGGTAAAAGCTTGTCGGCGGCTTCTTGACTTGGAGACATTGGTCGGAGCACTAATTCCTTGCCCTTCATCTTGAAGCTGTAGTAGTTGGTTCGTCCGTTGTGGATGACTCCGCGGTCAAATTGCCAAGGTCGTCCCAAAAGAAGGTGGCACACCGTCATGGGAACTACATCACACTCCAAGGTGTCCTCGTAGGCGCCGATCTTGAAAGAAACTTGTACCGTATGCTCCACTTGAATGGTGCCGGAGTCGGTCAACCATTGGACCTTGTAAGGACAAAGGTGTTTCTTATTTACTAATTGAAGCTTGGAACATAGCTCGTTACTCGCCAAGTTGTGACAAATTCCTCCGTCGATAATGACGTTGACGGAACGTCCATTGATGCCGGCCTTTGTAAGGAAGATGTGACATCGTTGGTCATCATCTTGTTGGTGTTGGAGTGTCAAGACTTTGGAGACAACAAGATTGGGACTTGAGTCATTGTCGCAAAACACTTGACGGTCTTCTTCTTCGTTGATACGCCGGTGCATGGCCACGTGCTCGATGACGTCCACTTCGTCGTCGCTCATCGAGTCATATGTGCCGTCGTTGTTGAAGATCATGGTTCTCTTGTTGGTGCACTCGAATGACTTGTCTTGGGGTTGTCTTCGGTTGGAGTTGTAGATGATGAAGCTCTAGACTTGAAGTTGTTGGTAGAAGGTGGATGACTCGATGTAGTCGCGTTCTTGTAGCTTGACTTGTCACCGATGTTTCTAGATGGCTTGGTAGAGGTAGGAGGAGTAGCCGAAGTCGCTGAAGCTTGGTTGTAGGAGCCGAAGTTCTTGGAGTTGAACTTGGAGTACTTGTAGTCCCCTTGAACTTGTCGCTCCGCCTTGGTTGCTTGATGTACTAGCTCGAGGAGATTGTTGTATGGTTGGAAGTCTACAATCTTCTTGATAGGATAGTTGAGTCCATTCAAGAATCTCGCCATTGTTTGCTCTTCATCTTCCGTGATGTTGGCTCGTATCATGGCAATCTCCATCTCCTTGTAGTACTCTTCAACGGACTTGGTACCTTGCTTGAGGAGTTTTAGCTTCTTGAACAAGTCACGGTTGTAGTGTGTAGGCACAAAGTGTGCTCTCATGACTTCCTTCATTTGAGCCCAAGTGTTGATAGGAGGTTCGCCTTTTGCTTCTCTTCTCTCTATGATTTGCTCCCACCAAATGAGAACATAGTCTTGGAACTCAAGTGATGCCATTGCGATCTTCTTCTCTTCATCGAAGTTGTGAAGGCGAAAGATCTTGTCAACCTTTAATGCCCATGAGAGGTAGTCTTCGGGATCAATGCTTCCGAAAAACTTTGGCATGGTGAATTTGAGCTTGCCATAGCGATGCTCGTCGTTGTTTCCTTGCCTATTTGGAGGGCGGTCTTGATGTTGGCGGTTTGCAATATCATGTTGCTCTTGTCGAAGTAGATGTCCATTATCATGGTGTGCTTGTCGAGCTTGTTGTTCTTGTTGAGGTTGATGCTCTTGTCGCGCTTGAGGAGGAGCTTCTTGTTGCATTCGTGCTTGATGGCGTCTCTCGTGCACCTCTTCACGAAGGAAATCCTCTTCTTGACGAGTGTGTCGAGTGCGGGCTGCCACATTGCGATGTGCATCTTGTAACGCTCGTTGCGCCTCCATAGCTTGAGCTTCTCGACGTTGTTGTGCTTGGTGATTAGCCTCGGCATCTAGTTCTTCTTGGTGTTCATGTGCTCGCTCTTGTTGTTGTTGGCGTAGTCGTTGCCGTTCTTGTGCTTGCTCAAGTGTAGCTTGGTTTTGACGACGTCGGCTTTCTTGCTCGTCGAATAGCTCTTGTGAACTCTTGTCATGAAGAGGCTGCTGGTTGTCATGTCGAGCTTGACGTGCGGCTTGACGAAGAGTGTTGGACGTAGGTGTACTTGAGTCTTGCGTGGAGTCGGTATGTCGACTTGAGCGGCTTCGTCTTTGAGAGGATGTTGAAGAAGAACGTCGATTGACTATCAATGTCCGGAGCTCGTTGAATTGAGTAGACATGTTGGTGTTGATGATGTCGAATTGCTCTTTTGTTCTTGCTTCAAATTGGCGCGCGTCCTCGGTGACTTGACCAATGTACTCACGCATAGCTTCACTCTCTTGATGTAGAGCTCGTTGGACACTGAAGAGATGTAGTTTGGTGACGTAGTTGTTCGCTTCTTGAGGATCGTCGAAGATCGGGTTGGAAGATGTACTTGGCCTATCCATCGTCACAAGCAAGTATGTGAGTGGGATAAAGGAGAAGACAATACCAAATGTACCTTAACCGAAGTTGAAAATGGATCAATGATCACTCAATAATGTAACCCGGAAATAGCACTATTGGTACCACTTCGTGTCGATTCTCACACCTACACAAGTAAAGCTTTGAGAGGAGCTTGGTTAGGATGGTGGCATAAATTCAATGCAATCGTCAAAGTGACTCAATGATGTTGAAAATGGTTCACAATTTGCTCATGCAACAAGTAGATCACTAGCAAGGTAGCACACGGAACACACGCACGGGTAGATAAATGTGGTTATGCAACCAAGGATGAGCGAAAATGTGATAAACCACGGAAAATGCTCGTGTTGCACAACACTAGAGAGACGCTAACCGATTGCTTAATAGGCGGATACGCACTTGTGCACGACCTATAAGAGGCAAAACGTAACGACTATCTATCACAAGTATGCTATGAGTGTATGATGTGCCGATGCTTGAGCACAAGATGATGTTTCTATGATGTATGATCTCTTTTGATGCAAGGCGTATGATGCTATTTTTCGTTTGCTTATAAGCTTTGGGTGGCTCCTTTGCTAAAAAGCTTGTGAGCTCTTTCTCTGGGCACTTATGCATGCTTCTCGGATCAAGGTAGCTATTGTGTATGCGGATCACTCTTGTGGCACACGGAGATATGATGTAGTATGCAATATCTATAACTATCACTAATGTGCACAAGTGTCGTGGCCCGGCAATACTCAAATGGCTAGTCTCAATGGGAAAGCTACGCAAAGATGGTTCATAGGGTGACAATGCAATTGCAAGGTAGGATGAACAAGGTGTCGTCGATGTTACCGTCCTTGCCGAGGGTGAGCGGTGGTGTTGTCGATGTCGTTCCGTTCCAAGGTAGCCGAAACATCCAAGGAAACGGTGAAACCACAACTCAAGTATCCAAGGCAAAGTGAGACAAAATTGTCAAAATCGAAGGGTTGAAACGATGGTGGTTGCGGAAGTGGTGGTGGTATGCGGAAGGTGTATATGGTGGAGGGCCTAAGCAAACTTGCCAAATTTGACAAAATTTGATGGAGTCTAATGGTGGTAAAATCAAGATGAGCAGCTCGGGCAGGTGGCTAGCTTTTCAACGAGCCAAAGAACACTCAAATCGGAGTTCGGGAGTGAAAGTTACGGTCGAAACGGTCAAACTCGGAAGGCTGAAACTGGGTGGGGCGGAAGTACCGTTTTGTAGGCCAGTAGTACCAGTTGAGATGCTCAGCGGAAGTACCGCTAGTGCCACCGGTAGTACCGCTGGTGTCGGGAAAATTCTCAGAACTGGGTTGGGCGGAAATATGGGCGGAAATGGATGATTTCGGGGTCGAAATTGGGTGGATTTAGTGGATGGAAAGTGGGGAAACTTGGGGAAATGCTAGATCCACTCGTGGCACAACAAATCCATGGAACAAATTCAAAAAAATCTTGCCAAATCAACAGATCACAAAAAAAATTTGGGGCTATTTTTGTGGGGAAATTTCGAAATTGGGAAGAACATAACAAAAACAAGCTAGAAAACAAGGTGTGGGGCTCCAAATTCGTGATCAACCTATGCTCTAGATACCATAATATGATGTAGGGTGGAACCCTAATCAGCAGATCTTTCACGAAAGGAGGTTATCCCACGATGAACGCGGAGAACACAACGAGGAAATGGAGGAAAACACGAGGGGAAACACTCAAATCATAACAAAGATGATCACACAAGTGCTAGATCCACGATACACATCAAGATACACGATCCATAGTCAAATCACGGTGGTACAAAGGTAGTCTTCTCCCAGGGGAGGTCTTGGATATCCCTTGGGATCTTCCCCGATGTGGAGGTCTTGAACCCAAGGTGGATCTTCTCCGAAGAGGCCGCGGTCTCGTAGGAGAGAATCCACAGAGGTGTCTATGATGAGCTATCCAAAAGCTAACCCTAGTACGGAGCTAGGGAATGAGTACTTATAGTCCAAGGGGGTAAGTTGGGGGGGATACATGGGTGAAAACCCTTCAACTGCGCACAGGCAGGGCGGTAGTACCGGTCCTGGGGCCGGTAGTACCAGTCTTGGCAGATTTAGCGGTTGTTCCGGCGTTGCACCGACCTTGCACCGGTCGATTACATAAGCTTGACCGGTAGTTGGCCGGTAGTACCGGTCGACCGGTAGTTGGGTGGTAGTAGACCGGTAGTACCTCTTTCACTGCGCTGTGAAAATCCTTGTCCATGCGTTTGGTGTCCATCTTGTGCCCTTCCTTCTCCTTGGCACCTAAGCACACAAAGTGTTTCCGTTTGAGGTAGCAGCCATGTCTCAAGGTGGTCAAGTGGGAATTCAACAAGGAGAGAGTTAACCTGGGATTCAAGTGCTCTAGCACGAGCGCGAGTCATTGGTCCTTGGGGCACTTGGTGAGGTGATTGATGGTCCATGGGGATGAGCTTGGGATGCTCCACATCAGAAGACATCGGTTCAGATGAAACGTGTCACAAGCCCGAGATGGTTGGTGGACACCTGGAGTTGTGACACCGGGGCACTCCATTAAATTGGCCAGATTTTTTTCGTAATAATAAATAACTAGGCATGGTTTTCACGCTCCTTTTACCAATAAAATAGCTTGATTCTCGCTATGCATGCATTTTTCTCTTCTCGAATCTACATGCATACGATTGCCGGTTTTGGATCTACATTTTTTATTTTATTTTGCTTTTGGAAGTTGGATTTGCATCTGTTTGTGTTTTTGACGTACTCATATTGATGATGGAAACATATATGCCCGGACACCCAATGAAGTAAACACATACATTATCTATGGACGATTAGGTTTTATACGAGTGCATAATAAACCATCGACGCCAAAACATAGGCATCTACTCCCTCTGTTCCTAAATATTTGTCTTTCTAGACATTTCAAATGGACTATAAAATACAGATGTATGTAGACATATTTTAGAGTGTAGATTCACTCATTTTGCTTTGTATGTAGTCACTTGTTGAAATCTCTAGAAAGACAAATATTTGGGAATGGAGGGAGTACATGTCATGCTTGAAAATTCTCCCAAAAAATGTGCAAATTTCAAATTTGCTATTATCTTGCGTGTCAATCATTTAAAAATCCATTTTTAATCTTTTTTTTAGCAAAAGAGGGTGATGCGGAGCATCCAAAGGTCATCCCCATGGACCCTTTATCGCCTCACCAAGTGCCCAAAGGACCAATGACTCGAGCCCGTGCAATAGCTCTCGAGACTGAGGTGACTTCGCTCCTCTCTAGACATCTTTCCGATTCACATGAGACATGCCTTCTACACTCATCAGGAACTCTGTGCATACTCAGGTACTTGGATGAAGGCCACGGGAAAGCTCTGCACAGCGGTCAAGACGGCGAGATCGACAAGTGCTCGGAACAAGAAGAAGGAAGGCTGAAGATGCTACACGCACTGGACGTCCGGCCTACACCGGACGACCGGCGACTTAAAGACACCGGACGACTGGCGACTCCCAGACGACCGGACGACTGGAAGCCACCGGACGTCCGTGACATTGACCACAAAATCTAAATAGCGGAAATCCGAGGATTACCGGACGTCCGGTCCTTCCGGAACCACCGGACGTCCGGAAACCAGCGGACGTCCGCTCCGACGGCGACATCTCATGTAATATATACTCATTGACTTCCAACCTTTCGATGTAGCTTTTGGATAGCTCATCATAGACCTTTGTGGTTCCTCTCCTACGAGACCGCGGCCTCTTCGGAGAAGATCCACGTCGGATTCAAGGCCTCCACATCGGAGAAGATCCCAAGGGATACCCAAGACCTCCTCCGGGAGAAGACTATCTTTTGTATCACCGTTGTTGACTATGGATCATGTATCTTGATGTGTATCGTGGATCTAGCACTTGTGTGACCGTATTTGTGTTGATTTGAGTGTTTCCCCTCGTGTTTTCCTCCGTTTCCTCCTTGTGTTCTCCGTGTTCATCGTTTCGTGAAAGATCTGCTGACTAGGGTTCCACCCTACATCAGAGGGTTTCCCCTCCGATTTCTATTAAAGAAACCATCGAAACCGAGTACAGGTTGATTTTTATATATTTTTTTAGATTTTATCGGGTAGATTATTTTTGTTGTCTCATAAATTGGAAACATCTTGAGTACGTTTCAAAATTCATCTCACATTTATGTTTTTGTGCAACAAGGGATTTGCTGATGACGTTGAGTGGGTGTATTACGAATGATGAGAGGGAGAGAGAGACGAGAGAGGGAGAGAGCGACGCCTTAAGATTAACCATATTCAAACATGTTTTTGTTTTGTGTGAACATTGAGTCCACCACCGGCAAGAGTGAGAAGGAGGATAAGAGGCAACACAAATATAATGCCTCGCTAATAAAAAGGAGATGGACCTATTTGTGGTCTTGAGTGATGATTGTTGAGTTAAAAGTGTGGGTTGTGCTTTTTCTCCCGTTGCAACGCATGAGCTCTTTTGCTAGTAAGAAAAAGGAAAATAGCATCATACGCCTTGCATCAAAAGAGATCATATGAGATAGAAATACATCCTCTTGTGCTCAAGCATCGGCACATCAAACACTCATAGCATACTTGTGATAGGAAGTCGTTACGTTTGCCTCTTATAGGTCGTGCACAAGTGCGTATCCGCCTATTAAGCAATCGGTTAGCGTCTCTCTAGTGTTGTGCAACAAGAGCATTTTCCGTGGATTCCACATATGAGATAGCAATACATCCTCTTGTGCTCAAGCACCGGACGTCTGACGATCACCGGACGAGCGGCGACTCCCAGACGACCGGATGATCGGAGGCCACCGGACGTCCGTGACACCGACTACAGAACATAAATAGCGGAATCCGAGGGATACCGGACGTCCGGTCCCTACCGAGCCACCGGACGTCCGGTGATCCGGTGGATGTCTGCCACGTCTGTCTGCGCACAGCAAAGGGCCTCGACCCATGTATAAATACTGGTTGACTTCCTCCTTCCTAGGCAGCTTTGGGATAGCTCATCAAAACCTTAGTGGTTCCTCTCCTACAAGATCGCGTCCTCGGAGAAGATCCACCGGATTCAAGACCTCCTTCATGGAGAAGAACATCAAGACCTCCTCACGGATATGACTACCGCTACTTGTATCATCCTTAGTTGATCGTGTATCGTGTATCACTCTTTGTGTTCCCGGATCTAGCATGTGTGTGACCTAAACTTGTTGATTTGAGTGTTTTCTTCTTGTCCCTCTTGTGTTTTCCCTCGTATACCACGTGTTCATCCTCGGGATCCCTCCTTTTCGTGAAAGATCGGCCATCTAGGGTTCCACCCTACATTAAGAAGGATGAACATTGGAGCAAGATCAAGCATGGAGATGATGGCATGTGCAAGGGGAACAAGAATGGAGTTACAAGTGATGATTTCAGGACTTTGAAGCCACCATAATGAGTGCGTGAAGCCTTGGACGAAATATACAAGATGCCACTTCATAAATTTCGACCAGAGGCTATTATAGGTGCTGCGTCACCTTATTATTGGGCCAGGCCCATGTAATTTCGAAATACTTGAGTATAGGCTGTTTTTAGAGTCTGTATGTGTGGGGAAACCAGTGTTAGGGTTGGTTTCGGACCCCTCCTAGATGGATCTCGAGAACAACCTAATATAAAAACCTGGATGGTGGGCCTATTCTCAAATATTTCGAAATTACATGGGCCTGGCCCAATAATAAGGTGACGCAGCACCAATAATAGCCTCTGGACGAAATTTATGAAGTGGCATCTTGTATATTTCGTCCAAGGCTTCTCGCACTCATTATAGTAGTTTCAAAGTCCTGAAATCATCACTTGTAACTCCATTCTTGTTCCCCTTGCGCATGCCATCATCTCCATGCTTGATCTTGCTCCAATGTTCATCCTTCTTGTCCAATCTAGGCCCTTCATTTGTGAGCAAGACAAATCTTTCCAATTTAGGCAGCATCATATTCTCATGAACATTAGAATCATTACCAAGAAACGAAAGTACCTGGTAATTTAATTGGCGTGCGCGAGCTTTAGTAATTGGTCCTGTATATGTGTCAGTTGGAGCTGTGGGTGTAACCTTGTTAGTGATGTCCTCATCATCCTCCCCTTCTTGAATTGAAGTCATCCTCGACAGAAGCTCATCTTCATCACCCAAGTAAGGCTTCAAATCTGCAATGTTAAATGTGGGACTAACCCCAAAATCTACAGGCAGCTCAAGTTTATATGCATTATCATTTATTTTCTCTAACACCTTGAAAGGACCATCAGCACGTGGCATTAGCTTTGACTTGCGCAAATTAGGAAACCTATCCTTACGCAAATGTAACCAAACAAGATCTCCAGGTTCAAAGACAACACGTTTTCTACCCTTATCTCCAACAAGTTTATATTTAGCATTCATGCGCTCAATATTTTCCTTAGTTAACTCATGCATTTTTAAGATCAATTCAGCATGTTGTTTAGCATCAAAATTAACCTTCTCCGAAGATGGAAGAGGCAACAAATCAATAGGTGCACGAGGTAGGAAACCATAGACAATTTCAAAAGGGCACATCTTAGTAGTAGAATGCCACGAACGATTATAAGCAAATTCAATATGAGGCAAGCATTCTTCAAACATTTTCTTATTATTCTTCAAAATAGCCCTAAGCATAGTAGACAAAGTTCTGTTGACTACTTCAGTTTGTCCATCAGTTTGGGGGTGACAAGTAGTACTAAAAAGCAGTTTCGTCCCCAACTTAGCCCATAAACATCTCCAAAAGTGGCTAAGAAATTTAGTATCACGATCTGAAACAATAGTATTTGGCACACCATGTAAGCGAATAATTTCACGAAAGAATAAATCAGCAACATTAGCAGCATCATCGTTTTTATGACATGTATAAACTGTGCCATATTCGAGAACCTATCCACGAAAACAAATATGCTATCCCTCCCCTTCTTTGTTCGAGGTAAACCCAAAACAAAGTCCATCGATATATCTTCCCAAGGAACACAAGGGACACGCAAAGGAATATATAAACCATGAGGATTGAGTCGTGACTTATCTTTTTGACATATAGTGCAGCGACCAACAAAACGCTCAACATCCCGTCGCATCTTTGGCCAAAAGAAATGTGTAGCAAGTACGTCCTCCATCTTCTTCACGCCAAAGTGTCCCATTAAACCTCCTCCATGCGCCTCCTGCAACAACAAAATATGAACAGGACTAGCTGGAATGCATAGCTTGTTAGCACGAAACACAAATCCATCATTAACGACGAACTTGTTCCATGTTCTCCCTTCTTTACAATTCTGCAATACATCTTTAAATTCAGCATCATGCACATAATGATCCTTGATGGTCTCCAAACCAAATATTTTAAAGTCAAGTTGTGAAAGCATAATGTAACGAAGAGATAAAGCATCAGCAATAACATTTTCTTTTCCCTTCTTGTGTTTAATAACATAAGGGAAAGTCTCTATGAATTCAACCCATTTAGCATGTCTACGGTTCAGTTTTGCTTGACTTTTAATGTGCTACAAAGATTCATGATCAGAATGTATAACAAGTCTTTGGGCCATAAATAATGTTGCCATGTTTCCAAAGTCCGAACAAGAGCATATAATTCCTTATCATAAGTAGAATAATTCAGACTAGGCCCACTCAATTTTTCAGAAAAGTATGCAACAGGTTTACCATCTTGTAATGACACACCTCCTAACCCAATTCAACTAGCATCACATTCAAGCTCAAAAGTCTTATTAAAATCAGGAAGTTGGAGTAAAGGAGCATGTGTCAACTTATCTTTCAATATCGTGAATGCTTCTTCTTGGGTGCAGTACCCCAAACAAAAGGCACATCCTTCTTTGTAAGCTCATTGAGAGGTGCAGCAATGGTGCTGAAATCTCTCACAAAACACCGATAGAATCCAGCGAGGCCAAGGAAACTCCTCACGTGTGTGGCCGTTTTGGGCTGCGCCCAGCTCTCAATAGCTTCAATCTTGGCTTTATCAACCTCAATTCCCTATGGAGTAACAACATAGCCAAGAAAAGAGACTCGGTCGGTGGAAAAGGTGCACTTTCCAAGGTAACCAAACAAACGTGCATCACGTAGAGCAATAAAAACAGCACGTAAATGTTCCAAATGTTTCTCCAAAGATCTGCTATAAATCAATATATCATCAAAGTATACTACCACAAATCCTCCAACGAAGGCACGTAAAACTTCATTCATTAATCTCATGAAAGTACTAGGTGCATTAGTTAACCCAAAAGGCATGACTTACCACTCATATAATCCAAACTTAGTTTTAAATGCAGTTTTCAATTCATCTCCCAATTTCATACGAATTTGATGGTATCCACTATGCAAATCAACTTTGGAGAATATTGTAGAGCCACTCAATTCATCAAGCATATCATCTAGCCTAGGAATAGGATGATGATAATGAATAGTAATATTATTAATGCCTCTGCAATCAACACACATACGCGATGTACCATCCTTTTTCGGCTCTAAAATAATAGGAACAACACAAGGACTAAGGGATTCGCGTATATAACCTTTGTCGAGTAGCTCCTGTACTTGACGCATAATCTCCTTCGTCTCTTCTAGATTGGTACGGTATGGTGCGTGGTTGGGTAGCGATGCACCGGGAATTAAGTCAATCTGATGCTCAATCCCTGGAATAGGTGGTAATCCTGGTAGCACGTCTTGTGGAAAGACGTCGGCGAACTCCTGCAAAATGTTAGTGACAGCAGGAGGCAAAGAGGAAGGCACGTCCTCGAATGAAAATAATGCCTCTTTGCACACAAAAGCATAGCAAACAGATTTGCTAAAATCTAGCTCATCAATATCAGATTTGGTGGCAAGTAAACATGCACTTTTCAATTTAATTTCAGAAGCAATAGTAGATGGTTTATTATTAGGCTTCATTTGTTGCTCAATTCTTTTGCCACAATCTGATTTTCACTCTTATTTTTCTCCTGTTTTGCTTTATTAGCTCTATTAATATCATCTTTCAAAATGGAATCAGGAGTCATAGGAAGCAAAGTAATATTTTTATCCTTATGAACAAGAGTATACTGATTGTTTCTACCATGGTGTACATAATTTTTTATCAAATTGCCATGGTCTACCAAGTAATAAGGAACATGCTTGCATAGGTACCGCATCACAATCAACATAATCAGCATATGTAGAGATACTAAAATGCACACGAATAGTACGTGTTACCTTAACCTTGCCGCTATTGTTGAACCATTGGATGTAGTAAGGATGTGGATGTGGTCTTGTGGTGAGAGATAGCTTCTCCATCATCTCCATGCTAGCCAAGTTGTTGCAACTCCCTCCATCTATGATCACGCGAACAGAACGTTCCTTCACAACTCTCTTTGTATGGAACAAATTATGCCTCTGATTTTGCTCAGCTTGTGTAACCTGCACACTCAAAACACGTTGAGCAACTAAACATTCATACATGTCAGCATCTTCAGGAGCCATGTATTGCGTCTCATGATCAGAATCGTCTCCACCGTGTTCTTCACGTGTAATAAGAGCCAACGTCTCCTCATCATAGTCACTAGCGGACTCATATCAACCATCCTCGGTAGCAATCATCACACGCTGAGATTTGCATTCTCTCGCAAAATGTCCTCTTCCCTTACAACGATGACAAATAATATCGCTGGTGTGCCCTGTTGATGCCATGGAAGAAGAAGAACTCTGTGCAGGCCCAATAGTTGTGCTCTTGGCAGATAATGGTGGTTGTGCCTGCTTCCTTGTATCACGGCCGGAGGTAACAGCTGATGGAGGTGTCGGTGCAGTAGAATGTGTGGAAGTAGAGGATGCACGTGGTGTCCATGATGAAGGTCGACCTGCAGAAAAGTTAGTCCGCGCCAATGCCTGTCGATCCTGCACTTCACATTCAGCTTTACAAGCAAGATGGAATAAACGAGTGATATTATTATAATCCTTATACTCTAGAATGGTCTGAATTTCTCTATTTAATCCACCCATAAAACGTGCAAGCATAGCTTCATTCTCCTCAACAATGCCACATCTAATCAGGCCAGTTTGTAATTGCTGATAATATTCTTCTACATAATTTTTTCCTTGTCTTAAGCACTGCAATTTTTGAAGTAATTCACGTTGATAATATGGTGGAACCCAACGAGTATGCATAGTAGTTTTCAAAGCAGCCCAAGTAGTTGGAATACTATCTGGATATAATCTACACTATTCAGACCACCACACACAAGCAAAACAAGTGAAAGCACAAAGAGCAGCAGCAACACGTCTCTCCTCAGGATATTTTAAACATGTAAAACGTTGTCCGGTTTCTAACTCCCAAGTTAGATATATATATATCAGGAACATATCTACCCTCGAATGGTGGAATATTCAATTTTAGTTTAGGGAGATGGTCATGATCATGTACGTGAGGGTGTGGTGCAGCCCTACCATTGCGATTATTTGTATGTGGACGACCTGGTGGTTGTGGCGGTGGTTGTTGCACGTAGTTCTGATTTTGATCAACCTCATCCTCGTAATCCCCTGTGTAATCGTCCTCCACCTCAGCAGCAGCAGGAGCCACAGAAGTATCAACAGCAGCACCAACACTTTGGCCAGGCTTAAGAGTTACACGGCTCGCTTTGCGGAGGGCTATTTCGCGACATGAAGGTGGTTGTTGTTGTTGTAATGGTGCAGTAGGTGGAGGTAGACGCGCAAGCACTTCATCGAATTTGGCATCCAACTTGGTGTCAATTGACTTCCATCCTCGCTAGTGTGTTGTCAAAACTGGTCATCACATCTTTTACCTGTTGACCCATCATTTGCTGAAATTTATCATGCAACTCCTTGTTCGTCATGTTCTCCCAGTCAGTTCGTCGACTTGTGATCCTGGCATGGTTAGCAGCAATAGAAACACACAAAAATATGATCCTACAGACTACTAGAAAGTGGTGGTGGTGGGGCGTCACAAATCCTTCAAGCAAATCTCAAATTCTTACCAGTTCTTACCCAACAGCAGGTGGTGATCGGCAACCGTGGTAGTCAAAACTCTCAAAGCTTGGATAAAGCGATTACCAGGGAGAGTCAAACGCACGACGTAGATGTATGTGGAGCTGGGAAGGCTTATAAGATGGTAGGAAGAAGGGTTAGCAATAATCAATTCAGAGATGCAAAGTTGAATAAACGCTCAATGACGATATTGTGCTGGTCCTAGGCTAGACCGTACTAGAGACGCGAGCCTAGAACACTAACAAAATCACGGTGCTGCACGCAATCAAGGGGAAAGCACACTCTGATTTTTTTTGCGCTTTTTTCGGCCTTTTTTTTTTGCCGAAAATCACTATAATGGCGAGTGTCTCAAAACTCTTCCATAGTCAAACTAAGATGATAGGCACGAAATTTTTTTGACGATTTTTTTTTTCAGAATCAGGGCAGCGACGACGAAAAAGTGCGGTAAAAAAACAGTATGATGGCACGTGTCTCAAAAGACTCAGAAAAGCCTAATAATGGGATAGGGAAAAAATATTTTCACCTGCCGAAATTTTGGTCTAAAAACTGCTCGGGGGTCTCCAGACTCCGAGACCTACGCAGGCAAGGAAAGATTCGAAACCTAGATGGATCTCGAGAACAACCTAATATGAAAAGAACTCGGATTGGTGGTGGATATATGGTGGTAGGATATGGCAGCGGTTGTAGGTTATGGCAGCGGTGGTGGTACGTGGCAGCGGTGGTGGTATGTGGTCGTGGTGGTGGGATATGGCAGCGGTGAATATGGTGCGGCGGTGGCGTGACAAACTGTGAACAGAAGTCGAAACTCTAAAGAACTGGACGCTAAGACCAACAACTCGACATGACGATGCAACCGCAAATTCAACTAAGCAAACACGGAAAAGGTTATGCAATGGCTCAGACTGGTTCGGATATGATGAACTAACCCTAATTTTTTTTGTCTTTTTCGTGGATTGTAGGTATGAAGAACATACTCGATCTAATCTACCAAAAACTTTAAAATCTCACCGAGCAACCTGGAAATCTGACACCACTTGATAGAGGCAAAGGTGTCCCGTCTTTCGATGAGATGGTGGCTATCGTTTTGGAGGAAGTCGACTTTGACGATCCGACTAAGAACGTGCGAGGACGTCGTGCCTTAGCAATCGCTAAACCAACTCCGAGAGGTTATTGACCACGCCGGAGCACGATCAACCTGACCACGAAGGTCTGTTTCCTACAGGCAAACGAAGAACAAGCAAGGAACTGATATTGCAGTCTGGATATTGCGAATATAAGAGGAAAGCTTTATTGATCAAGGTGGGGTTCGGTGACGCCTTTGTCTGGTCGTTGAACACAAACGAAGTATGCGAAGTTGCAGCTATGGCGAACTTTTAATCTAAACAAAACCCAAAGTCTAAACGATGCCCTAAGGGTTGTATATATGGGGGAAAGAGGGGGAATTTCGTGGCCCTTGGTGGAGGGGTCCGAAACCAACCCTAACTCTTGTTTCTCCACACATACGGACTCTAAAAACAGCCTATACTCAAGTATTTCAAAATTACATGGGCCTGGCCAAATAATAAGGTGACGCAGCACCTATAATAGCCTCTGGACGAAATTTATGAAGTGGCATCTTGTATATTTCGTCCAAGGCTTCTCGCACTCATTATGGTGGTTTCAAAGTCCTGAAATCATCACTTGTAACTCCATTCTTGTTCCCCTTGCGCATGCCATCATCTCCATGCTTGATCTTGCTCCAATGTTCATCCTTCTTGTCCAAGCTAGGCCCTTCATTTGTAAGCAAGACAAATGTATCCAATTTAGGCAGCATCATGTTCTCATGAACATTAGAATCATTACCAAGAAACGAAAGTACCTGGTAATTTAACTGGCGTGCGCGAGCTCTAGTAATTGGTCCTGTATAGGTGTCAGTTGGAGTTGTGGGTGTAACCTTGTTAGTGATGTCCTCATCAGTGCTCGCACGTTTGTAGTCGGATCGTCAAAGTCTACTCGACCGAAAACAATAGCCACCATCTCATTGTGAGCTCGTTCTTTGGCCACTTATGCATGCTTCTTGGATCAAGATAGCTATTGTGTATGCGGAACACTCTTGTGTCACACGGAGATATGATGATGTAGTATGCAATATCTATGACTATCACTAATATCCACAAGTGTCGTGGCCCGGCAATACTCAAATGGCTAGTCTCGGTGGGAAAGCTACGCAAAATGGTCGATGAGGGTTTATCAATGCAATTGCAAGGTAGTATACAAAGTGTCGTCGATGTTATCGTCCTTGTCGAGGTTGAGAGGTGGTCTTGTCGATGTCGTTCCGCTCCGAGATAGCCGAAACACACACGGAAACGGAGAAACCACAACTCAAATGTGTCCAAGACAAAATGAGGCGAAATCGTATGGAAGACGGGTAAGCAATGGAGGTGGTGGTGGGTTATATTTCAGGGGTGTAGCGGAAGGGGTATCTAGGGATGTTGCGGTGGTGGGAATGGTGGCTGAGAAAAACTGCAGAATGCAGTTTCGGTAGGGTAGTCCGGATGATCCAGGTGTCTGGCCGGATGATCCGGGTGGAGATCCAGATGATCCTGGTGGGTCAACCTGCTCGGGATGAACTCGGGGAAGAGGCGAAAATTTGGTGGAAAGTGAATTTTTTCTGGGGTTTTGGGCAGATTTGAGGGTGGGTGAGGTCGGGAGAAGGTCAAACCACTTGTCGAATAGCTCAACCACAGATGAAAATCAAAAAAATCTCATCAAAACACACAAATCACAAAAAAATTGTATGGCTATTTTTGTGGGGATTTTGGAAATTGGACGAAAAACAACAAAAACAAGCTAGAAAACAAGGTGTGGGGCTCCAAATTCATGATCAACCTAGGCTCATGATCCCGTAGATGATGTAGGGTGGAACCCTAGGTGGCCGATCTTTCACGTAAAGGAGGGATCCCGAGGATGAACACGAGGGGCACGAGGAAAAAACACAAGAGGGACAAGAAGAAAATGCTCAAATCAACAAGTTTAGGTCACACAAATGCTAGATCCGGGAACACAAAGAGTGATACACGATACACGATCAACTAAGGACGATACAAGTAGCGGTAGTCATCTCCGTGAGGAGGTATTGATGTTCTTCTCCATGAAGGAAGTATTGAATCCGGGTGGATCTTCTCCAAGGAGGCCGCGGTCTTGTAGGAGAGGAACCACTAAGGTTTTAGGTGAGCTAACACAAAGCTAACCCTAGAAAGTATGGGTGCAGTCCTTTATATAAGCTAGGAGGGGCGAAGGGGTACATGGGCCTCGGCCCAAGGTCATGCACGCAGGCACGGTCCGGATGATCCGGATGTTGGTCCGGACGATCCAGGCTTTGGGGGTCCGGATGATCCGGGGCAGCGTTCGGATGATCCGGCCGGGTCTTTTCTGCAGTGGGAGGTCCGGATGTGCGGGTCCTGGTCCGGACGTTCGGGTGCGGCCGGGTGATCCGGGTCGGGGTCCGGAAGATCCGGCTTCGGCGACGTAGCTTTGGGTGTCGGGGCGCACATTATCCGGATCATCCGGCCAGTCTGTGACTTGGCAGATTTCTCCTCCGTCTTCCTTCTTCGATTCCTCTTGTTCCTTGGTTTCTCTGTGGTTGCTCTCGAGGTACGTGAGTATGCATAGAGTTTCTGATGAGGGTAGCAGCCATGTCTCGTGTGAATCGAAACGACGTAGAGAAAGGAGTGAATTCACCTCGGTCTCGAGTGCTCGTGCTTGAGCGCGTGTCATGGGTCCACTTGGCACTTGGTGAGACGATGGTAGGTCCATGGGGATGACCTTGGGATGCTCCGCATCATGGTGGCTCTCCTCACATGGAAATTGGGGCATCTCGTCATATGTGGGTGTCGGAGAGATGTAGGTGCAAACATCTCCATGCTCAACTCCAATCGTCTCCTCATCCATAATGCCTCCAAACATGAATGCCGTAGGCGGTGGCAAATCATCACTCTCCTCCGAGATCAAAGAGGACTCATGTGCGCTCGCGTAGCTTGACTCGGAATAGAAGTCATATTTGGGCGCCGTCTTCATGTTGTTGAAGAGGTCCATGCTCGTCGCCTTGGACGAAAGGGATGGCCCTTGCTCGACCATATTGTCGCCGTCTTTATGTGGGGAGCTTCCGAAGATGGAAGTGTCGCCCTCACTTGTAGGTGGTCGCCTTGTAGTTGGAGATGTCGATGTAGGCGAACTCACGGGAAGTAGGCGAAGATGTCGTACGTCCGAATGAGAAGATGCCTTGATAGCACTTGGCGAAGATGCCAAAGTGGTGGTTGTAGTCGTAGCTCCTTCATGGTGGTGGTTGCCTCGCAGTCTTCTCTCTTGCTCTTGAAGCTCGTCCTTGGCATGAAGTAGAGCTTGATCGGACTTGTAGGTATGCGCTTGTTTAGCATCTTCATGAGGATGATGTCGTTGTCGTGCTTGAGCTCGTGGACGACCTGCGCTTGCGTCATGTTTGCGCTCCGAAGACTTGTGACTTGAACGTCGCCGCCGAGAAGATGATGAAGGGGAAGAAGACTTGTAATCGACCACCAAGTGTTTGAGCTCCGCCATTTGTTCGTTGAAGGAGTCGCACATGTCGTCGAAGGAAGCCATTCTTCTTATCTTCGAGTGTCGTAGTTCGATGGCAATGTTGCCCAAGCGCTCTTGCATTGCTCGTTGTAGTCCGATGCTTTTAGCGTGGATGTCTTTGTTCGCGCCGTCAATGTTGAAGACCGGAGATGAAATGCCTTGCCTATCCATCACAAGACGCTAGCAAGTTTGAGTGGGAGAAAGAGAAGAACTATACCAAATGTACCTTGGCCGATGTTGAAGATGGATCAATGATCACTCAAATGTGGAACAAGGAAATAGCACAATTGTTACCAATTATTGTCAGTTTCTCACACCTACACAAGTAAAGCTTATGGTGGAGCTCGGTGAGGATAGTGGCACAAAAATTTGATGCAAAATGTTAGCAAGAGTCAATAATGTTGAAAAAGATTCACAAATTTGCAAATGCAACAAGTAGACCAATAGCAAGATATGGTACACGGAAACACACACGCAAATAGATAAGTGGGGTCGTGCAACCAAGGGGTGAGCCAAAATGTGGAATCCACGAAAATGCTCTTGTTGCACAACACTAGAGAGACGCTAGCGCAATTGCACAATAGGCGGATACAAACTTGTGCACAACCTACTAAGCAAAATGCAACGACTTCTATCCCAAGTATGCTATATGTATGGTATTTCGGTGATATGATCCAAGATGATTGAGTATGACAATCTTAATGTAGTATGATGCTATGGTTCTTGCTTAAAAGCTCTTTGCTTATCTTTTTCTTTGTGCTTAAAAGCTTGTTTGGCTCTTTCTCTTTTGAGCTCTTTTCTCATGCAAAACTTCACGAACAAAGATAACAATTGAGTATATGCGATAACAACCTTGTGTCACAAGAGATGATACCAAGATGTGCACCATGGTGATATGGTATGTATGCGATGGGAAGTATGATCACTAATGTGCACAAGTCACGTTGCCGGCAATAATCAAATGGCTAGTCTCGATAGGTTAGTGACGCAAAAATGGGCTAGGGGTTAACAATGCAAATGCAAGGGAATATACAATTTAGGGATACTACAATACCAAGATGATATGGAGGTTATCGTCCATGGCGATGATGAGTGATGTAGGGTGGAAGCCTAATCGGCAGATCTTTCACGAGATGGAGGGGATCCCACGATGAACACGAAGAACACAAGGAAAACATGGAGAAAACACGAGAGGAAACGCTCAAATCAACACGAATACGGTCACACAGGTGCTAGATCCACGATACACATCAAGTTACACGATCCATAGTCAACAATGGTGGTACAAAGATAGTCTTCTCTCGGAGGAGGTCTTGGGGGTATCCCATGGGATCTTCTCCGTGGTGGAGGTCTTGAATCCGAGGTGGATCTTCTCCGAAGAGGCCGCGGTCTCGTAGGAGAGGAACCACAAAGGTCTATGATGAGCTATCAGAAAAGCTGACCCTAGATAGTTTAGGTAGAGTGCTATATATAGGCTAGGAGGGGCGAAGGGGTACATGGGCCTCGGCCCAACATCATACGCGTAGGCACTGTCCGGATGATCTGGACGTTTGTCCGGATGATCCGGGCTTCGGGGGGGGGGGGCAGATGATCCGGACATCCGTCCGGATGATACGGACACGTCTGATCTGCTGCTGGTGGCCCGGATGTCCGGGGGTGTCCGGATGATCCGGCTTCAGCGTGGAGCTTCGGGCACATTGGTCGGATCGTCCGGACGGATGTCCGGATCATCTGGTCCTCGGCCGGATCGTCCGGGACATCGTCCGGATCGTCCGGGCAGGCTTAGTCCTGGCTGTTCTTCCCCTCCATCTTTCTCCTTCGATTCTTCTTGTCCCTTGACTTCTGCTTGGTTGCTCCCGAGGTGTCTGAGTATGCAAAGAGTCTCCGATGAGGGTAGCAGCCATGTCTCATGTGAATCAAAGTGACGTAGAGAGAGGAGTGAAGTCACCTCGGCCTCGAGACCTCGTGCTCGAGCACGTGTCATGGGTCCACTTGGCACTTGGTGAGTCGATGGTGGGTCCATGGGGGTGACCTTGGGATGCTCCACATCATCTCCCCTCCCTTGGGAAAGATCCGACCTCAGATCGAAATCTTCATCACCATGGAAAGTGGAGAGATCCTTGACGTTGAAGACATCGCTCACGTTGTACTTGTCGCGTGGAAGGTCGAGCTTGTATGCATTGTTGTTGTAGCGTGCTAGCACCTTGAAGGGTTCGTCGGCTCGAGGTAGTAGTTTGGACTTGCACTCGTGGGGGAAATGGTCCTTGCGAAGATGTAGCCATACGAGATCTCCCGGTTGGAACACCATAGGCTTCTTGTTGGCGTTGAGCTTGGTTGCTAGACGATGTACTTCCCTCTCGATCGTTGCAATTGTATCTTCATGCACCTTCTTGAGATAGCTTGCTCGAGCACTTGCGTCCAAGTTTGTGCGTTCTTGTAGAGGTAGAGGTAGAATGTCCAATGGAGACAAAGGGTTGAAGCCATAGATGACCTCGAAAGTGGACTTGCCGGTAGTCGAATGTCTTGTGCGGTTGTAGGGGTACTCGGCGATGGGCAAGAATTGCTCCCATTCCTTGATGTTCTTCTTGATCAACACGCGAAGAAGCGTCGAAAGCATGCGGTTTGTCACCTCCGTTTGGCCGTCGGTTTGTGGATGATATGCCGAGGAGAAGAGTTGCTTGATTCCGAGCTTGGCGCATAGAGTCTTCCAAAAGTAGCTCAAGAACTTGACGTCCCGGTCCGACACGATCGTCTTGGGCACTCCATGATGTAGACGAATGATTTCCCTACAAAAGAGATTAGGCACATGTGAAGCATCGTCGATCTTGTTACAAGGAATGAAATGAGCCATTTTAGAGAATCTATCCATGACAACAAACACGGAATCTTTTCCATTTTGAGTCCTAGGCAATCCAAGTACAAAGTCCATGCTAATGTCTTCCTATGGATGGAATGGAATAGGAAGTGGCATGTAAAGACCATGAGATTGAGCTTTTGACTTAGCTTTGCGACATGTTGAGCATCGGTTGGTAAGGCGTGAGACGTCATGTAGCATCATGGGCCAAAAGTAGTTCTTGGAGAGAGTAGCAAATGTCTTGTCGTGACCAAAGTGTCCCATGAGTCCTCCTCCATGAGATTCCTACAAAAGGAGCAAACGAAGAGAAGACTCGAGAATGCAAAGTTTGTTAGCTCTCATAAGATATCCATCTTTGATGTAGTAATGTTCCCAAGAAGTGTGAGTCAAACACTTAGCATAAGGTTTTGCAAAGAAAGGATCATGCTCATATAAGTCTTTTATGTGCTCAAAGCCAATAACATTCAACTCAAGTTTTGTAACAAGCATGCATTTGCGGGAAAGCGCATCCGCCACAACATTTTATGTGCCTTTGATGTACTTGATGACGTAGGGGAAAGACTCAATGAACTCACTCCACTTAGCATGACGCTTGTTCAACTTAGTTTGACCCTGGGGATACTTGAGAGTCTCATGGTCCGTATGAAGAATGAATTCATGAGGTCTATGATAGTGTTCCCAAACACGCAAATCTCTCACCAAGGCATATAGCTCTTAATTAGAGATGGGGCAGTTAAGTTGCGCTCCGGATAGCTTCTCGCTAAAGTAAGCAGTTGGGTGCTTTTCTTGCATGAGCACGCCATCTATGCCGATACCACTAGCGTCACAATGAATCTCGAAAGGTTTATCAAAGTTCGGTAGGGCAAGAATTGGTCCGTGCGTGGGCAAGTCTTTGACCTTAATGAACGCGGTGTCTTGCGAAGGACCCCAAACAAAGGGTGCATTCTTCTTGCTCAAGGCGTGTAGAGGCATAGCAATTGTGCTAAAGTCCTTCACAAAACATCGATAAAAACTGGCTAAACCAAGAAAGCTACGCACTTGTTGGAGATTCGTTGGTTGCGGCCAAGTTTTAATTGCTTCAATTTTAGTTTCATCAACGTGAACACCTTTTGAAGAAACGACGAATCCTAAGAAAACGACCTTGTCAACACCAAAAGTGCACTTTTCCATATTAGCATATAAACGTTCTTTCCGAAGGGTTTGCAAAACCATACGGATGTGTGTCACATGGTCCTCAAGCGACTTGCTAAAAACGAGGATGTCATCAAAGTAAACCACTACAAAGACGCCTATGTAGGGTCGTAGAACAAAATGCATAAGACGCCTAAAAGAACCGGGTGCTTCCGATAAACCCATTGGCATGACAAGCCACTCATATAACCCAAACTTGGTTTTGAAAGCCGTTTTCCACTCATCACCCTCTTGAATTCGAATTTGGTAGTAACCACTTTTAAGATCAATTTTCGAAAAGATGGTGGCACCACATAATTCATCAAGCATGTCGTCTAAGCGTAGGATAGGGTGACGGTATCAAACGGTGATAGCATTTATCGGCCTACAATCGGAGCACATGCGAAAACTTCCATCTTTCTTAGGCACGTGAATAACCGGAACGGCACAAGGGCTCAAGCTTTCACGTACATGACCTTTGTCGATGACTTGTTGTACTTGTCGTTGTATCTCCTTGGTTTCCTCGGGGTTGACGCGGTAGGGAGCCTTGTTCGGAAGTGGTGCACCGGGTATGAGGTCGATGCGGTGTTCGATTCCGCGAAGTGGAGGTAGACCGGGAGGTAGCTCATCGGGGAAGACGTCCGAGAATTCCTGCAACAAATTAGACAACACTAAAGGTGGAGGTGGTGAAGTGTTAGTAGGTTTGGCTTCCCCTTTGCATAAAAGCACAAGGTGAAAGACACTCGATGGGTTCTCACACACTTCTCTCATCTCACTTTTGGTGGCTAATAGCACTAGTTGTTTCTTGTCACTCGTCGTGGAGTCGCTCATGTTTGGCTTGTGGCTCTCACTCTCCTTTTGGTGGCTCACTCTCTCACCATTATCTCCACGATGGTTGGTAGGTAAGTGTTTGTCGGCGGCTACTTGGCTTGGAGACATAGGTCGTAGCACAAACTCCTTTCCTTTCATCTTGAAGCTATAGTGGTTCTTCCGTCCATTATGTGTGACTCCACGATCATATTTCCATGGTCGTCCAAGAATAAGGTGGCACACGGACATGGGGATCACATCACACTCAAGTGTGTCCTCGTAGGCGCCTATCTTGAAGGTTACTTGCACGGTGTGCTCGACTCGAAGTTTTCCGGCGTTGTTAAGCCATTGGACCTTGTAGGGATGAGGGTGCTTTGACTTCACCAAGTTGAGCTTGTCGCAAAGCTCTTCGCTTGCCAAGTTGTGATAACTTCCTCCATCGATGATAACCTTGACGGAGCATCCATTGATGCCGACCTTTCTATGGAAGATATGACATCTTTGATCGTCATCTTGTTGATGTTGGAGTGTGATGTAGGGTGGAACCCTAGTTACAAGATCTTTCACGAAAGGAGGATATCCCACGATGAACACGGAGAACACAAGGAGGAAACGGAGGAAAACACGAGGGGAAACACTCAAATCAACACAAATAAGGTCACACAAGTGCTAGATCCACGATACACATCAAGATACATGATCCATAGTCAACAACGGTGATACAAAAGATAGTCTTCTCCCAGAGGAGGTCTAGGGTATCCCTTGGGATCTTCTCCGATGTGGAGGCCTTGAATCCGACGTGGATCTTCTCCGAAGAGGCCGCGGTCTCGTAGGAGAGGTACCACAAAGGTCTATGATGAGCTATCCAAAAGCTACCTCAAAAGGATGGAAGTCAATGAGTATATATTACATGAGACGTCGCCGTCGGGGCGGACGTCCGCTGGTTACCGGACGTCCGGTGGTTCCGGAGGGACCGGACGTCCGGTAATCCTCCGATTTCCGCTATTTAGCTTCTGTGGTCGATGTCACGGACGTCCGATGGCTTCCAGTCATCCGGTCGTCTGGGAGTCGCCGGTCGTCCGGTGGATGCCGGTCGTCCAGTGCCTGGAAGTCGTCGGTCGTCCGGTGTAGGCCGGACGTCCGGTGCCTGTAGCATCTTCAGCCTTCCTTCTTCTTGTTCCGAGCACTTGTCGATCTCGCCGTCTTGACCGCTGTGCAGACCTGTCCCGTGGCCTTCATCTAAGTAACTGAGTATGCACAGAGTTCCTGATGAGGGTAGAAGCCATGTATCAAGTGAATCTGAAAGATGTAGAGAGAGGAGCGAAATCACCTCGGTCTCGAGAGCTCTTGCACGGGCTCGAGTCATTGGTCCTTTGGGCACTTGGTGAGGCGATGAAGGGTCCATGGATATGACCTTAGGATGCTCCACATCATCTCCCCTCCCTTGGGAAAGATCCGACCTCGGATCGAAATCTTCATCACCATGGAAAGGAGACAGGTCCTTGATGTTGAAAGTATCGCTCATGGAGTACTTGTCTCGTGGGATGTCGATCTTGTAGGCGTTGTTGTTGTAGCGTGCTAGCACGTTGAAGGGTCCGTCGGCGCGAGGTAGTAGCTTGGACTTGCGCTCGTGTGGGAAATGGTCCTTGCGAAGATGAAGCCAAACGAGATCTCCCGGTTGGAACACCATTGGTGCCTTGTTGACGTTGAGCTTGGTGGCGAGACGGTGGACTTGTCGCTCGATCATTGCCCTTGTTGATGCGCTCTTGTACAGGTAGAGGTAGGATGTCCAATGGGGACAACGAGTTGAAACCGTAGACGACCTCGAAAGGGCACTTGCTGGTAGTCGAATGTCTTGCGCGGTTGTAGGCGTACTCGGCGATGGGCAAGCATTGCTCCCATTCCTTGATCCTCTTCTTGATCAACACGCGAAGAAGCGTCGAAAGCGTTTGGTTCGTCACCTCCATTTGGCCGTCGGTTTGTAGATGGTACGCCGAAGAGAAGAGTAGCTTGATTCCGAGTTTGGCACATAGTGTTTTCCAAAAGTAGCTCAAGAACTTGACGTCCCGGTCCGCCACGATCGTTTTGGGCACGCCGTGCAGACGAATTATCTCACTACAAAAGAGATTTGCAACATGTGAAGCATC
>LR738713.1:259053399-259075325 GCA_902687465.1 Secale cereale | reverse complement strand
TTGTCATAAATGGGGTAGTTAAGTTGCGCTCCGGATAGCTTCTCGCTAAAGTAAGCAATTGGGCGCTTTTCTTGCATGAGCACGCCACCTATGGCGGTACCACTAGCGTCACAATGGATCTAAAATGGTTTGTCAAAGTTTGGTAGGGCTAGAAGTGGTGCGTGGGTAAGCAAGCTTTTTAGCTCATTGAACGCGGTGTCTTGCGAAGGACCCCAAATGAAGGGTGCATTCTTCTTGCTCAAGGCGTGGAGAGGCATAGCAATAGTGCTAAAGTCCTTCACAAAACGTCGGTAGAAACCGGGTAGACCAAGGAAACTACGCACTTGCATGAGAATCGTTGGTTGAGGCCAAGTTTTAATTGCTTCAATTTTAGTTTCATCAACGTGAACACCTTGTGAGGAAACGACAAATCCTAGGAAGACAACCTTGTCAACGCCAAAGGTGCATTTCTCCATATTAGCATATAAGCGCTCTTTCCGAAGGGTTTGTAAAACCAAACGGATGTGTGTCACGTGGTCCTCTAGAGTCTTGCTAAAAACGAGGATATCATCAAAGTAGACCACTACAAAGACACCGATGTATGGTCGTAGACAAAAATGCATAAGACGCATAAATGAACCGGGTGCTTCCGATAAACCCATTGACATAACAAGCCACTCATATAACCAAAACTTGGTTTTGAAAGCCGTTTTCCACTCATCACCCTCTTGAATGCGAATTTGGTAGTAACCACTTTTAAGATCAATTTTTGAAAAGATGGTGGCACCACATAATTCATCAAGCATGTCGTCTAAGCGTGGGATAGGACAACGGTATCTAACGGTGATAGCATTTATGGGTCGACAATCGGAGCACATGTGAAAACTTCCATCTTTCTTAGGCACGAGAATAACCGGAACGGCACAAGGGCTTATGCTTTCACGTACATGACCTTCGTCGATGAGTTGTTGTACTTGCCGTTGTATCTCCTTTGTTTCCTCGGGGTTGACGCGGTAAGGAGCCTTGTTTGGAAGTGGTGCGCCGGGTATGAGGTCGATGCGGTGTTCGATTCCGCGAAGTGGAGGTAGACCCGGAGGCAGTTCATCGGGAAAGACGTCTAAGAATTCCTGCAACAATTGAGACAACACTAAAGGTAGAGGTGGTGAAGTGTTATTAGGTTTGGCTTCCCCTTTGCATAAAAGCACAAGGTGAAAGACACTCGATGGGTTTTCACACACTTCTCTCATCTCACTTTTGGTGGCAAATAGCACTAGTTGCTTCTTGTCGCTCATCGTGGAGTCGCTCATATTTGGCTTGTGGCTCTGACTCTCCTTTTGATGGCTCACTCTCTCACCATTCTCTCCACGATGGTTGGTAGGAAAGTGCTTGTCGGCGGCTACTTGACTTGGAGACATTGGTCGTAGCACGAATTCCTTGCCCTTCATCTTGAAGCTATAGTGATTTGTCCGTCCATTGTGTGTGACTCCACGATCATATTGCCATGGACGTCCAAGAATAAGGTGGCACACGGACATGGGGATCACATCGCATTCAAGAGTGTCCTCGTAGGCGCCTATCTTGAAGGAGACTTGCACGGTGTGCTCGACTCAAAGAACTCCGGCGTCGTTGAGCCATTGGACCTTGTAGGGGTGAGGATGCTTCGTCTTGACCAATTGAAGCTTGTCGCATAGCTCTTCGCTTGCCAAGTTGTGACAACTTCCTCCATCGATGATAACCTTGACGGAGCGTCCATTGATGTCGGCCTTGGTATGGAAAATGTGACATCGTTGGTTGTCATCTTGTTGGTGTTGGAGTGTCAAGACCTTGGAGACAACAAGATTGGGTCTTGAGTCATTGTCGCAAAACACTTGATGGTCTTCTTCTTCATTCACTTGGCGATGCATAGCTACATGCTCAAGTTCTTCTATCTCATCGTCGCTCATAGAATCATAAGAACCGTCATCATTGATGATCATGGTGCGAACGGTCTTGCACTCAAATGACTTGTGGCCTCGCCATTGGCACTAGAAGCATTTGATGGAACTCGTCTTGGAGTTGTCTTCGGTTGGAGTTGTAGTTGAGGAAGCTCTTGGCTTAAAGTTGTTGGTAGAAGGTGTACGACTCGATGTAGTCGCATTCTTGTAGCTTGACTTTTCGCCGAAAGTTGTAGATGTCTTGGTAGAGGTAGGAGGAGTAGCCGAAGTCGTTGAAGCTTGGTTATAGGAGCCGAAGTTCTTGGAGTTGAACTTGGAGTACTTGTAGTCCTCTTGAACTTGCCGCTCCGCTTTGGTTGCTTGATGTAATAGCTCGAGGAGATTGTTGTATGGTTGAAAGTCCGCAATCTTCTTGATAGGAGAGTTGAGTCCATTCAAGAATCTCGCTATTGTTTGCTCTTCATATTCCGTGATGTTGGCTCTTATCATGGCAATCTCCATCTCCTTGTAGTACTCTTCAACGGACTTGGTACCTTGCTTGAGGAGTTGTAGCTTCTTGAACAAGTCACGGTTGTAGTGTGTAGACACAAAGCGTGCTCTCATGACTTCCTTCATTTGAGCCCAAGTGGTGATAGGAGGTTCGCCTTTTGCTACTCTTCTCTCTATGATTTGCTCCCACCATATGAGAACATAGTCTTGGAACTCAAGGGATGCCATTGCGATCTTCTTCTCTTCATCGAAGTTATGAAGGCGAAAGATCTTGTCAACCTTCAATGCCCATGAGAGATAGTCTTCGGGATCATTGCTTCCGGAAAACTTTGGCATGGTGAACTTGAGCTTGCCATAGCGATGCTCTTCATTGTTTCCTTGCCTATTGTGAGGGCGTTCTTGATTGGGACGATTGACAATCTCATGTTGCTCTTGATGAAGTAGATTTCCATTATCATGGTGTGATTGTCGAGCTTGTGGTTCATGTTGAGGCTGATGCTCTTGTCTCGCTTGAGGAGGAACTTCTTCTTGCATTCTTGCTTGGTGACGCCTCTCTTGCATCTCATCGCGAAGGAAATCCTCTTCTTGACGAGTGTGTCGAGTGCGGGATGCCACATTGCGATGTGCATCACGTAATGCTCGTTGTGCCTCAAGAGCATGAGCATCTCGACGTTGTTGTGCTTGGCGATTAGCCTCGGCATCTTGTTCTTCTTGGTGTTGACGTGCTCTCTCTTGTTGTTGTTGGCGTAGTCATTGCCGTGCTTGTGCTTGCTCAAGTGTAGCTTGGTTTTGGCGATGTCGACTCTCTTGCTCGTCGAATAGCTCTTATGAACACTTGTTATGAAGTGGCTACCAGTTGTCATCTCGAGCTTGACGTGCGGCTTGACGAAGAGTGTTGTACGTAGGGGTAGTTGAGTCTCGCGTGGAGTCGGAATGTCGACTTGAGCGGCTTCGTCTTTGAGAAGATGTGGAAGAAGAACGTCGGTTGACTATCAAAGTCCGGAGCTCGTCAAATTGTGTAGACATGTTGGTGTTGATGATGTCTAATTGCTCTTTTGTTCTTGCTTCAAATTGGCGCGTGTCCTCGGCGACTTGTCCAATGTACTCGCGCATAGCTTCACTTTCTTGATGTAGAGCTCGTTGGACACCGAAGAGATGTAGTTTGGTGATGTAGTTGCTCGCTTCTTGAGGATCGTAGAAAATCGGGTTGGAGATGTACTTGGCCTATCCATCATCACAAGCAAGTATGTGAGTGGAAGAAAGGAGAAGGCAATACCAAATGTACCTTAACCGAAGTTGAAAATGGATCAATGATCACTCAATAATGTAACCCGGAAATAGCACTATTGGTACCACTTCGTGTCGATTCTCACACCTACACAAGTAAAGCTTTGAGAGGAGCTTGGTTAGGATGGTGGCACAAATTCAATGCAATTGTCAAAGTGACTCAAAGATATTGAAAATGGTTCACAATTTGCTCATGCAACAAGTAGATCACTAGCAAAGTAGCACACGGAACACACACACGGTTAGATAAATGTGGTTGTGCAACCAAGGGTGAGCGAAAATGTGGAAACCACGGAAAATGCTCGTGTTGCACAACACTAGAGAGACGCTAACCGATTGCTTAATAGGCGGATACGCACTTGTGCACGACCTAAGAGGCAAAACGTAACGACTATCTATCACCAGTATGCTATGAGTGTATGATGTGCCGATGCTTGAGAACAAGATGATTGATTACTATGTCATATGATCTCTTTTGATGCAAGGCGTATGATGCTATTGTTGTTTTGCTTATAAGCTTTGGTTGGCTCTTTTTCTTAAAAGCTTGTGAGCTCTTTCTTTGGATACTTATGCATGCTTCTCGGATCAAGGTAGCTATTGTGTATGCGGATCACTCTTGTGGCACACGGAGATATGATGATATGGTATGCAATATCTATGACTATCACTAATGTGCACAAGTGTCGTGGCCCGGCAATACTCAAATGGCTAGTCTCAATGGGAAAGCTATGCAAAGATGGTTCATAGGGTGACAATGCAATTGCAAGGTAGAATGAACAAAGTGTCGTCGATGTTACCGTCCTTGCCGAAGTTGAGCGGTGGTGTTGTCGAAGTCTTTCCGTTCCAAGGTAGCCTAAACATCCAATGAAACGGTGAAGCCATAACTCAAGTATCCAAGGCAAAGGGAGACAAGATGTTCCCAATCGTAGCGGTTAAGCGATGGTGGTTGCGGAAATGGTGGTGGAAAGAAAGGTATGTGGTAGCGGAAGGTGGAAGGGAACTGAACAAATTCAGCTTTGTCAGGGATTGTCGGACGTCCGGTAGGCGTCGGTCGTCCGGTCGATCGGAAGGTGTCGGACGTCCGGTAAGTCCCGGAAATCCGGTAATAGTTTCTGTAGGTGGGGTGCCGGTCGTCCGATGTTTAGCGGACACCGTGTCTCGAGCGGTGCCGGATGTCCGGTAAGCGTCGGTCGTCCGGTAGGTCTGGGCTGGAGTTCGAGGATCCGTGGACACTTTGGTCAAACTTGCCCGAATTCGTGGAGGAAAAACAGTGAAAAGGTGGGGAAAAGCTAGATCCACTCGTGGCACAGCAAATCCATGGAACAAAGACAACCAAATCAAATCAACAGATCAAAAAAAAATTGGGGCTATTTTTGTGGGGAATTTTCGAAATTGGGAAGAACACAACAAAAACAAGCTAGAAAACAGGGTGTGGGGCTTCAAATTCGTGATCAACCTATGCTCATGATACCAAAGATGATGTAGGGTGGAACCCTGGTCAGCAGATGTTTCACGAAAGGAGGTTATCCCACGATGAACATGGAGAACACAAGGAGGAAACGGAGGAAAACACGAGGGGAAACACTCAAATCAACACAAATACGGTCACACAAGTGCATGATACACATCAAGATACATGATCCATAGTCAACAACGGTGATACAAAAGATAGTCTTCTCCTGGAGGAAGTCTTGGGTATCCCTTGGGATCTTCTCCGATGTGGAGGCCTTGAATCCGACGTGGATCTTCTCCGAAGAGGCCGCGGTCTCGTAGGAGAGGAACCACAAAGGTCTATGATGAGCTATCCAAAAGCTACCTCGAAAGGATGGAAGTCAACGAGTATATATTACATGAGATGTCGCCGTCGGGGCGGATGTCCGCTGGTTACGGGAAGTCCGGTGGTTCCGGAGGGACCGGACGTCTGGTAATCATCGAATTTCCGCTATTTAGCTTCTGTGGTCGATGTCACGGACGTCCGGTGGCTTCTGGTCGTCCAGTCGTCTGGGAGTCGCCGGTCGTTCGGTGGACGTCGGTCGTCCGGTGCCTGGAAGTCGCCGGTCGTCCGGTGTAGGCCGGACGTCCAGTGCCTGTAGCATCCTCAGCCTTCTTTTTTCTTGTTCCGAGCACTTGTTGATCTTGCCGTATTGACCGTTGTGCAGAGCTGTCCCGTGGCCTTCATCCAAGTACCTGAGTATGCACAGAGTTCCTGATGAGGGTAGAATCCATGTCTCAAGTGAATCTGAAAGATGTAGAGAGAGGAGCGAAGTCACCTCGGTCTAGAGAGCTCTTGCACGGGCTCGAGTCATTGGTCCTTTGGGCACTTGGTGAGGCGATGAAGGGTCCATGGGGATGACCTTAGGATGCTCCGCATCAGAGTGTCAAGACATTGGAGACAACGAAATTGGGACTCGAGTCATTGTCACAAAACACTTGATGGTCTTCGTCTTCATTCACATGGCGATGCATAGCTACATGTTCAAGTGCTTCCATTTCATCGTCGCTCATTGAGTCAGAAGATCCGTCATCATTGATGATCATGGTACGAACGGCCTTGCACTCAAATGACTTGTGGCCTCGTCCTTGGCACTTGAAGAATTTGATCGAGCTCGTCTTGGAGTTGTCCTCGGTTGGGGTTGTAGATGATGAAGCTCTTGGCTTGAAGTTGTTAGTAGATGCTGGCCGAGTTGATGTAGTCGCATTCTTATAGTTGGACTTGTCACCGAAGTTTGTGGATGGCTTGGTAGAGGTAGGAGTAGCCGAAGTCGTTGAAGCTTGGTTGTAGGAGCCGAAGGTTTTGGAGGTGAACTTGGAGTACTTGTAGTCCTCTTGAACTTGTCGCTCCACTTTGGTAGCTTGATGTACTAGCTCGAGGAGATTGGTGTATGGTTTAAAGTCCGCAATCTTCTTGATGGGATAGTTGAGTCCATTCAAGAATCTCGCCATCGTTTGTTCTTCATCTTCCGTGATGTTTGCTTGTATCATGGCAATCTCCATCTCTTTGTAGTATTCTTCAACAGACTTGGTACCTTGCTTGAGGAGTTGTAGCTTCTTGAACAAGTCACGATTGTAGTGTGTTGGCACAAAGCGTGCTCTCATGACTTCCTTCATTTGAGCCCAAGTAGTGATAGGAGGTTTGCCTTTTGCTTCTCTTCTCTCAATGATTTGCTCCCACCAAATGAGAACATAGTCTTGGAACTCAAGGGAGGCCATAGCGATTTTCTTCTCCTCATCAAAGTTGTGGAGGAGAAAGATTTTATCAACTTTCAATGCCCATGAGCTGTAGTCTTCGGGATCAATGCTTCCGGAAAACTTTGGCATGGTGAAATTGAGCTTGCCCTGGCGATGCTCTTCATTGTTTTCTTGCCTATTGGGAGGGCGTTCGTGATTTGGACGGTTGTCAACCTCATGTTTCTCTTGGTGAAGTAGATGTGCATTGTCAAGGTGTACTTGCCGAGCTTGCGGTTCTTGTTGAGGTTGTTTCTCTTGTCGTGCTTGAGGAGGAACTTCTTGTTGCATTCGTGCTTGGTGGCGCCTCTCTTGCATCTCATCGTGAAGGAAATCCTCTTCTTGACGAGTGTGTCGATTGCGAGTTGCCACATTGCGATGTGCATCACGTAATGCTCGTTGCGGCTCAAGAGCTTGAGCTTCTCGGCGTTGTTGTGCTTGACGATGAGCTTCGGCATCTTGATCTTCTTGGTGCTGACGTGCTCGCTCTTGTTGTAGTTGGCGTAGTCTTTGCCGTTCTTGGGCTTGCTCAAGTGTAGCTTGGTTTTGACGATGTCGACTTTCTTGCTCATCGAGTAGGTCTTGGGAGCTCTTGCACTACTAGAAAAAAGCTTATTAGTGGCGCACCACTTTTGGGTATTAGTGGCGCACCTCTGGTGCGCCACTATTACCACGCCACTAGTAATGGGTATTAGTGGCGCACCAGAGGTGCGCCATTACTAATCCAGATATCAGTGGCGCACCACCTGGTGCGCCACTACTAAGTATAAGGGTGCGCCACTGATATTTTTTCCAAAATTTTTTTTTCAAATTTTATTTCAGAATTGCTACAGGTGCGCCACTGATATTGCTACAGGTGCGCCACTAGTAACAATTTTTTTTTTCAAATTTTTTTCCAGAATTTTTTTTTTCAATTTTGGCGGGAATTTTTTTTCCTTAATCTCGGGTCACTATGGCTTAATCTCGGGTCAAATCGCACTCCGTGGTCAAACTTCCCAGAAGGTCACCCATCCTACACTACTCCAGCCTAAGCACGCTTAACTTCTGAGTTCTATCCAACCCCAGCACCAGCTCACTTAGCAGGCACTTGTTGATATATCTATCATATCAATCCTATTAAACCTTGTTAATGTCTGGGAGTTTGTTCATGTTCATGAGTGTGATAAAATTTTGAAAAAATATTTCAAACTTCCCGGTCATTTTACATATCATATTTTTCAAAAAAACTATTTTTTTCAAAAAAACATTTTTTCAAAAAAAAACCATTTTTTTCCAAAAAAAAATATATTAGTGGCGCACCACACCCACGGTGCGCCACTACTATTTTTGAATTTTTTTGAATTTTTTTGAATTTTTTCAAAAAATATTTATTCCAAAAAAATAGTTTTTCAAAAAAAAAACTATATTAGTGGCGCACCACACCCACGGTGCGCCACTACTATTTTCGAATTTTTTTGAATTTTTTTGCCTCTAGATCTTAAAAGCCCCGTATCTTTTATTCGGTTAGGTTTTTGGGGATTCTAAGAATCTTCAACGGGGTTCGCCCGTTGAATTCGGATGTAACTTTTCGAGTAGATGCTTTTTCATATAAAAAACTTTTTCATCGGAGTTCGTATGCAAAAGTTATGCCCATTTTACAAATTCTCGAGAGATTTTGCAAAAAAAAGTCGAAATTCATGTTTGTAAATTTTGCTAACAACTAGACCACAAATCACATTGGAATCTTATTTTTTTTTTATTTTTTTGACATTTCTATCATTTTCTTTTATTTATTTTTTTAACTGAAAAGGCGGTCCACGGGGGGGTGGGGTGCATTTGGTGAAAATGCGTCCCAGGTTACCAGTGGCGCACCCCTTCACTGGTGCGCCACTAGTAGCCAGGAATACTAGTGGCGCACCAGTGAAGGGGTGCGCCACTGCTATGTTTTTTTTTTGGACCACCATGCCCAGCCTTACCAGTGGCGCACCAGGGCAAGGTGCGCCACTACTATCAAAAATAGTAGTGGCGCACCTTGTCCTGGTGCGCCACTGGTAAGCCTGGGCATGGCTGGTTACTGTTTAAAAACTTAGTAGTGGCGCACCCCACACCTGGTGCGCCACTAGTAATGTCACTATTAGTGGAGCACCTGTTTGTGGTGCGCCACTGCTATATAGTAGTGGCGCACCACATCTCTGGTGCGCCACTAATAGTGATATTACCTATAGCCTTTTTTCTAGTAGTGTTGTCATGAAGTGGGTTCCGGTTGTCATGTCGAGCTTGACGTGCGGCATGACGAAGAGTGTTGGATGTAGGGGTACTTGAGCCGTCCGTTGAGTCGATTTGTCGACTTGAGTGGCTTCGTCTTTGAGAAGATGTGGAAGAAGAACGTCGGTTGACTATCAAAGTCCGTAGCGCATCGAATTGAGTAGCCATGTTAGTGTTGATGATGTTGAATTGCTGTCTTGTTCTTGCTTCAAATTGTCGTGCGTCGGCGGCGACTTGCTCAATGTGTTCACGCATAGCTTCACTTTCTTGATGGTGAGCTCGTTGGACACCGAAGAGGTGTAGTTTGGTGACGTAGTTGTTCGATTCTTGAGGATCGTCGAAAAGCAGGTTCGTAGATATACATGGCCTATCCATCGTCACAAGCAAGTATGTGAGTGGGGGAAATGAGAAGACAATACCAAATGTACCTTGACCGAAGTTGACAATGGATCAATGATCACTCAATAATGTAACCCAGAAATAGCACTATTGGTACCAAGTCTTCTCGATTCTCACACCTACACAAGTAAAGCTTTTAGAGGAGCTTGGTTAGGATGGTGGCAAAAATTCAATGCAAAAAGTGAGTAAGATTCAATGATGTTGAAAATGATTCACAATTGGCTCATGCAACAAGTAGATCACAAGCAATAGGTAGCACACGGAACACACGCACGGATAGATAAATGTGGTTGTGCAACCAAAGTGAGCGAAAATGTGGAATCCATGAAAAATGCTCGTGTTGAACAACGCTAGAGAGATGCTAACCGATTGCTTAATAGGCGGATACGCACTTGTGCACGACCTATAAGAGCAATGTAACGACTTCCTATGACAAGTATGATATGAGTGTATGATGTGCCGTTGCTTTTAGCACAAGAAGAAGTATTGCTATCTCTTATGATCTCTTTGGATGCAAGGCGTTGGATGCTATTGTGCTTTTGTGTATAAGCCTTGGATGGCTCGTTTGCTTAAAAGCTTTTGAGCTCTTTCGTTGGCCACTTATGCATGCTTCGCGGATCAAGGTAGCTTTTGTGTATGCGGAACACTCTTGTGTCACACGGGGATATGAGGATGTAGTATGCAATGTCTATGACTATCACTAATGTGCACAAGTGTCGTGGCCCGACAATACTCAAATGGCTAGTCTCGATAGGAAACCTACACAAAGTGGTCGATGAGGGTCTATCAATGCAATTGCGAGGTAGTAAACACGAAGTGTTGTCGATGTTAACGTCCTTGTCGAGGTTGAGAGGTGGTCTTGTCGATGTCGTTCCACTCTGAGATAGCCGAAACACAAACAGAAACGGAGTAAACCACAACTCAAACGATCCAAGACACAAAGGGGTAAAATCGTAGTGAATGTTGGTTAGGTAATGGTGGTGGGGATGGGTATGTCGAGGGTATAGCGGAAGAGGTGGCTAGGGTTTTTGTGGTGCCGGAAAAATGGCTAAGAAAAGCTGCAAAATGCAGTTTCGACAGGCGGAGCCGGATGATCCGGACGTTCAGCCGGATGATCCGGGCGTTGGCCGGTTGATTCGGATGGATCGTCGGATGATCTGGGTTTGTCAAATCTTGCGGGATGAGCTCGGGGAAGATGGGAAAAATTGGGGAAAATTGATTTTTCTTTGGTTTTTGGTGGTTTTTGAGGGTGGGGGAAAGGGTAATCCACTTGTCACACAACTCAACCACGGATCACAAACAACAAAATCTCATCAAAACACACAAATCACAAAAAAAAATTGTGGGGCTATTTTTATGGGGATTTTCGAATTTGGACGAAAAACAACAAAAACAAGCTATAAAACAAGGAGTGGGGCTCCAAATTCGTGATCAAACAAGGCTCATGATACCATAGATGATGTAGGGTGGAACCCTAATCGGCAGATCTTTCACGAGATGGAGGGGATCCCACGATGAACACGAAGAACACAAGGAAAACACGGAGAAAACACGAGAGGAAACGCTCAAATCAACACGAATACGGTCACACAGGTGCTAGATCCAAGGTACACATCAAGTTATACGATCCATGGTACAAAGATAGTCTTCTCCCGGAGGAGGTCCTGGGGGTATCCCTTACGATCTTCTCCGTGGTGCAGGTCTTGAATCCGAGGTGGATCTTCTCCGAAGAGGTCGCGGTCTCGTAGGAGAGGAACCACAAAGGTCTATGATGAGCTATCACAAAAGCTGACCCTAGATAGTTTAGGTAGAGTGCTATATATAGGCTAGGAGGGGCGAAGGGGTACATGGGCCTTGGCCCAACATCATACGCGTAGGCACTGTCAGGATGATCCGGACGTTTGTCCGGATGATTCGGGCTTCGGGGGGGGGGGGCGGATGATCCGGACATCCGTCCGGATGATCCGGACACGTCTGATCTGCTGCGGGTGGCCCGGATGTCCGGGTCTTCGTACGGATGTCCGGGGGTGTCCGGATGATCCAGGCCGGGGTCCGGATGATCCGGCTTTGGTGTGGAGCTTCGGGTGTCTTCGGGCCTCGGGTATCCGGATCATCCAAGCCTCGACCGGATCGTCTGGGACATCGTTCGGGCAGGGTGAGTCCTAGCTGTTCTTCCCCTCCATCTTTCTCCTTCGATTCTTCTTGTCCCTTGACTTCTGCTTGGTTGCTCCCGAGGTGTCTGAGTATGCAAAAAGTCTCCGATGAGGGTAGCAGCCATGTCTCATGTGAATCAAAGTGACGTAGAGAGAGGAGTTAAGTCACCTTGGCCTCAAGAGCTCGTGCTCGAGCACGTGTGTGATGCCCGAAGACCGACGTCCCAGAAGATTCCAAATGTTCCGGGTTCTCCCGTGTGTTTCTTTTGTGTTTGTGTTATTTATTTTTGCATTGCATCATGTCATCATGCCATCATGTCATTAATCCTTGCATCTCAACTTAAATAAATCGTGTGGACCTTCGGTCCATTTAAATCGAGGGAAGAGTGACTTCTCTTTATAACATATCCTCCTAATATTTATGGAGCTATTATAAATAAATATTCCATTAGTGTGGAATTAACAGGAACACACTTGCAAAATAAATCCCTATGGCTTTGTTGTCTCAATTCATGGCCTCCAACTTTGCCCTTTATGTTGGTGTGAGATTCCTCACTTCCCCGCCTTCTGGTCTCTCAAGTCCATCTTGGTTCCACCCAAGTCCTTGCCCATGCTTGATCATCTTCCTCTTCGTCTTTCTACCTTTTATTCGCAAGTGACATTTTTCCCCTGTTTAAAAATGTTCAATCGCTTCCTTTAAATTTTAGATCATGCCAAAAACCACCTCCTCCAATTTTAATGTCTTTTGGAAGTTCTTTGGTTGGCCTAAAGATTTATGCAAGTTTGAGTTATTTCCGAACTCGCATAAATTTGTAGTCTCTAAAAATTGCCAAAGCATTTTATTAAAATATCCCACAATTCCAGGTTTCTAGGGATATTTTTTTATCTTAGCTAAAACCTTCCCCTAACCCCTGTCCATTTTTCCGTTTCTTCATCAGGTTTTTGAGACTGCTTGTTTTCTTTTAAGGAGAAAGGGCCTCATTGTGATGCATTGGGCCTCCCTCCAGGCTCATCCCACTGTTAACCCTAGCCCGAACCCCCTCCATCTCCCCTCGATCCCTTTTCTCCCTCCAGTGCGCCGCACCGTCGTCCCCTTCTTCCCCGATCCTCTCTCCCTCTCCTCTCGATCTCCTTCTCCCTCTGCCCTGATCCAGCGCGCAACGCCCCTCCTTGCCTCCACCGCCCCGACCTCAAGCTCCCGCCGCCAGGAGCTCCCTCGAGAAGGCCTTCCCCGCCTCCGCGCGGCTCCTCTTCCTCGTCTCTAGCCTCGCCAAGCGCCGGCGAACAAGGCCCGAGCGCGCGCGCGGCCTCCTTCCTCCGTGCTGGGCGCCTTGCACCCGCCGGCCGCAGCTCCCCCGATGAGGTTCCGCACTCCACCAGCCAGGATCCGCCGTCGTCCAGCCGCGACGCCACTTCACCAGCGCGCCTCGCCTCTGCTCCATCTCTTCCGCCCCGAACAACTACGGAACATGTACAACTACCGCCGTCGTGATCTCGAGAAGAAAACGTGTACCACTACCATCGCCGTGTACCACTACTTCCACTACGGCCGACACGTGAACCACTACTTCCCTCTTCCGTCGAACTCGTTCCTCCCCGAAGATGCACGCTTCAAAGGTATACCCCGAGTCGAATGCCGATGTGATGAACGCTTGTGTTGTGTGTTGTATGAGATGAAGTACTTGTTTGCATCATGTCCGTTGTGACCCTCGTTTGCCCTGTCGTTGTCAAGTGGGAACCCGGTGACGGGATCACCCCACCTTTCATCTTGTTCGGCTTGCTCACGCCACCTTTTCTTTTGCACCGGTCTCTCAACGAGTTACCGGAACCGAGATGTTGCCGTTGCATCATTTTCGGATCGTTGTCGTGGCACCCTTTCCTTCCACCACGGTGACAAGACTTCATATCTCTTCATGTCAATTTTAATAAACTGGCATAAAACTTGATCATGTCATCCGCATCATGTTAACAGCATTAAAATGTGTGAATTGTTGTTTGCTTAAGAATTGCTAAACATGCATATGGGGATTTTCCGGAATTGTTGTTGTTTTTCCGGCCTCATTTAAAATGTCTAAATAGGTAGTTTGTTTTTGCTTCACCTCTTGCCATGTTAACAAACATTTAACCTTGTCTTGTAAATAAACGAGAGTCAACTAAATAAATAAAATGTGGTGTTTCGTCAATATGCAACTCGTTGCATATTGAGCTCCACTTAACGTGTAGTGTTGTTTGTGCACTCTGCCATGCCATGCATATTTAAAACATGACACGCATCATGCTTGCTTGTGCATCATGACATGCTTATGATTGTGTGTTTACCGTGTTGTTTGCTTCTTTCCGCTATGCTTCTCTTGTTAGCTTCGGTTCCGTTCCGGAGTTGTGAGGATTTGTCTACTTCGTGGACCCGTTCTTCTTCCTTGCAGAATCCCAGGCAAGATGATCATACCCTTGGATACCTTTACTACCATTGCCATGCTTAGTTGTCTCGATGCTATCGTTACATGTCGCGCTACCCATCTTTTATGTCAGCCTCTCCTTGTTGCCATGAAACCTCTAACCTTTGAAACCTTCCTAGCAAAACTATTGTTTGGCTATGTTACCCGCTTGCTCAGCCCCTCTTATAGCGTTGTTAGTTGCAGGTGAAGATGAAGATTGTTCCATGAGGGAACTTGTTGTTGGTATATCACAATATCTATAATTATTATTAACACACCTATATACTGGGCATGGGTGGAAGGCTTGGCCTTTTGCTCGGTGTTTTGTTCCACTCATGCCACCTTAGGCGCCGATAAACCGGCATTATGTTCCTTGATTTTGCGTTCCTTACACGATGGGTGGATGGGGACCCCTTGACAGTTCGACTTTGAATAAAACTCCTCCAGCAAGGCCCAACATTGGTTTCAATTTGCTCATCTAACAACTTAATTAATTAATTAATTGCATAGGGGGTCATGTCCCCGGGTTCTTAATTCTACATAACAGGGGGGCCAGTGCTGATGGTGTTGGCCCCAAACGGGGGTCCTCTGGGGCCACCACGGGGAAACTCGAGGATTGGTTTTACCTGTAGCATCGCCCATCCGGTTGTGGCCTGAGACGAGATACGCGCGGCTACTATCAGGGTGTCGGCACGCCGGGAGGTCTTGCCGGACTTGTTTTACCATTGTCGAAATGTCTTGTGCACCGGGATGCCGAGCCTGATCGGATTTCCCTAAGATAAGGGGTGATGATATTATATTTATCACTTCAGCTAATCGTGAGAGCTTGTGGTGGGCTAAGTTGGGACACCCCTATAGGGTTATGATCTTTTGAAAGCCGTGCCCGCGGTTATATGGCAGATTGGAATTTTGTTAATGTCCGGTTGTAGAAAACTTGACAGAGGATCCGAAGTAAAACACACAACTGTGTGAGTAACCGTGACTGTCTCTTTTCACTTTGAGAAGAGAACACGGTGGGGTTATGTTTGCCTCGTATGTAGTTTAGGATCTTTAGCGATCACTACTAGTTTGCGACCGTTTGCGTAGATGCTCATCTTATTCTTGTACTCGTAAGCTAGCCACCATATTATGCTTAGTCGCTGCTGCAACCTCACCACTTTACCTCTTCCTACCCATAAAGCTTTGCTAGTCTTGATACCCATGGTTATGGGATTGCTGAGTCCTCGTGGCTCACAGATACTACAACACCAGATGCAGGTTCAGCCGAGAATGATGCAGGAGCTGGTTCAAGTACTTCACTGGGAGCTCGATGAAGAGAGTGGCCGTATGTTTGTGACGTTTTCGACGATCAGTAGTGGTTTCTACTAGGGGCGATTCGGACATGTGGCTTATGTTTTTGGTATCTTTCTTTGGATCTTCGCCCGTAGTCGGGTTGTGATGTTTTTGGATGATGTTTTGTTTATGTAATGTATTATGTGAAGTGGCGAGTGTAAGCCAACTATCTCCTTTTCCCATTTCATCCCTCTTTTACATGAGTCGTGCAAAGATACCAAACTTGAGATCATTCCAGAATGGGCTTATACCTTTAAGTCGTGCCTCGACACGTGGGAGGTATAGTCCCATCCTGGGCATTACAAGTTGGTATCAGAGCCTTCTCCGACCTAGGAGCCCCCACTGATTGATCGAATAGTTGACGGTTGAGTCTAGGCACACAATTGAAAATGTTTTGAGTCCTATATATATCGGAGAGTAGGATTTCTGTTTGCTCCTCATCCCTTTTCACTCTGGTGAGGACTCCTGACGATTACTTTTATCTCTTCTACTCTCAAAATTTCACCAATTTTTTTTAGGATCTCGCGAGTATTGTTTGGATTGTTCCGATGTCTTTGTGACGAGAACATTGTTCTCGACGCCTCCTATCATTAGGGGTTGTGGCAGTGTCCCGGGGAGTTGAGCTCCGAGGTGTTGTCGTCACAAATATATCGCATCATTTCTGGAATACTTAAGACGGCCGACATCGAAAACTCTCCTATGCGGTTAGTGGCAAGATAACCCCGAGATCACCCAGTACTGGGGAGGTAGTTCGGGAGTATTGCCATAGCTTGTATAGTAGATGCGTTTCGAAGGTCCGAGGTAGACGATTTCCGGAAATAACTGGTTATGTGTTGAAGGATGGATACAGCTGGATGTAGGATTAGAGTTGAGTGCGCGGTGCTTCCCCTGTATCCCCAACACCTGATTGCATAACTGGAAACTTTCAGAAATTAATAGGTGGGTTCGTCTAGTAGTTCTAGGCATTCTTCCAACGACTGCATGATATGGAGTTCGGGGTTCTTCATTGAGTGAAGTGGTTTTATGGGCATTGTTCCGATCGGGAGTTGCATCTTAAAGAAGGGTCCTTGGCTATGCTGATCCGGGGATTGCAAAACCCTTTTGTAACACATTCCATGAGGTTTCAGCACGAATATGTGGAATGAAGCTTCTATCTTGTATTTGTTCTATCTGCTCCTTGTTGCTTTTATTTACCTTTTGTTCTCCCAAGTGGCTTCTCGACAAGTTGATGTACCTACGGAATTCATTCGTTCAATCCTCTGTTCGATTGACTTGTGAAGATTATGTTGCAACATATCTATCCTTTGTTTTGTTTTGACTCTGGTATTCGAGTTGCTTCGATGTCAAATGTTGATTCCATACCTTTTCTTAATCGGTGTTCTCATATTTCTATGGGAGGTCTAATTCTTCAACCAGTGTGCCTTCTCTTCAAGTTACTCCATACAGACGCCGTTGAGAAATCTGACGATTTGTCTGTTTCATTCATTCCAAGTTGTCTTTGTTTTCCCCACCCTCCCACCCTTCTTCTTCTTGGAGCCACAAAATCTCAAATCAAGTATCCATTTTATTCATGTGAGGTTTGTTCATTATTTTCCTTCAATGTTCTTATCCGGGGATTTATCGTGAAGATGCTCGAGAGCTTCAAGTTCATCATTCTTTTGTTCTCAAATTCTGCCGGTGGATGTAATTCAAGATTTCGGTGTAGATCTTATCCTTTTCCTCATTTCACAATGTTTTCTTATTCCGGTGCACCAATTTATCATTCTCCTCTTGCTATTCATATCCGGAGTGCTGAAGATTCATAATTCCATTCTTAATCCATTGAAATTATTTTGAGGATTGTTATCTTACTCAAGCCATTTAATTCAACCGGTGCTATATCTCTTAAGCAATCTTTTTCAACCGTGATTTCTTTAGTGGGCCCTAACCCACATGTCTTTTCCCAGGATCTTACCTGACTCTTCTATTTTGCTGGAGTTATACTCAAATTCTTTTCAAAGTGTGACGTAAGAATGATTCCCATCAGTCACATGACTTCTCCAAGCTTGTTTTCAATTATTTCCATCTTTAACTCCACCTTGCTCCTGTCATTCCTCCGGAGTATCTCGAAAATTCTTCATGGCATTTCTCGTCTTCACTCTCAACATTTGAAGATCGGAGAAGAGTTTATCTTAATCTTGGCCCATTCTCTTGATGAGTTGTGGTTCTAGCTTCATGCCATCCTCATTATTGTTCCGTTTGTGAGGAATTCTTTTTATACCCGTCCGAAGCATTTTATGAATTCTTTTCTTTGTGTTCCTCCGAAGGCAATCATTTCAGAATATTTCTTCGTTCCCAGTTTCAACTTGTCCTCCAAATATTCTTCATTGATGCCTCTTCGTTCGTCTCCATATTCTTACGGTGGTTCATTCTAGATTACTCTTCCGTTGTTATCGTACCAATTCATTTGTTCTTTTCATAATCCTACCGGTGCTTCGTTGAATATTTATCCAAGGTTGTACTAGATCTCTCTTTAATTCTTTGCAACGAGAATAAGTAGTATGCCAAATCCTTTGGTTGCCATCAATTTAAATTGGTGAAGGAGATGCATGACATAATTCTTATTCTTATTCCTTCAAGGTGATTTAATTCTTTTGTCTGGAGCTTGTTCATCATATCATACCCTTGGTTTTAAGTTCTCCATCTTGTTTTCCGAAGCTCCAAGTTATTTCAATTATCATTTCAAAGCTCCACCTAATTCATCGCAGGCCTTGAATCTTATTCTTTTCATCTTTCACTTCTCATGCTTTCATTACCGGAGTTCACATGGTGGTCCATCAAGATTTAATTCATCCTCGAAGTTTTCATCAAGATTCTTGTTGGAGCTCAAGCATTCTTCATCATGCATTCCAATTGCAATCCTTTCTACCTTATCTTTCCAGATGGTGTTATGTCATTCTTGACAATTCCTTCATGAATTATGATACACGAGTTATCAAAAATGAGATATTTAAAACCATCATTTTCCTTGTTCAGGAGATCTTTTGAACCCTTTAATTATTCGTTGGAGTTATCTTGGGTTATAATTCACCTAAAAGCTTTCCTTAAGAATTGTTGATATTATGGTGCTTATAAATGACCCAAGTTCTTCATTTATCATTCCGGCGAAATAAGTTTTTCATCTCCTTGTTGATCTCAATCCAATCAAATGTTTTCGTCAGTGGCTGGTTGTCACCTCTTAATTTTGAGATGTTTTCCATAAGCCCACATCGAGCTTATTCTTTTCGTTGTTGATTTTTCCAACAACTCCGTTCATCCCTTCTTCGTAAGGATGCTCTTCCAAATTCAATTTTGAGAGAAGTTGTCATATCTTTCTCCGTTCATTTCTTTCATTGATCTATACTATAATCTTTCATTTCAGAGGCTTTGTGATGTTGCTCTCTCCAAACCATCATCTCGTTTTATCGAGATCATGTTCTTTCCTTTACTTATCCATTCAATAGGAGTGTTGTGTCCTCCATTCTAGTTCTCTCATCTTATCAAGTTTTGCCTCTCGTTTCAACCGGAGTGCTATCTGAAATCTTTCTTAACCTTGTGCCATTCTTTTAATTGTTTCGGAGGCAATGTGTTGTTGACTTCATCAAGTATCATTCCATCTCCTCAAGCTCACGTTAATTCCTTCCATTTTCAAACGGAGTGCTGTCCAAATTCTGTCATTCTTATTCCTTGGCTATACCGTTGTGGTTTCATATTCTTTTGGTTCGTAAGCTCTTGTTTCACGTTGTTCAACCTACAAGGTTCTCATTGTGTTCCTTGTTCCTCCTTTTACCGGAGTGTTTTCATCTTCGTCCATCTATGTTGCATTGTTCTTCCAACTTGTTTAACCTCTCAAGGTTTGTGGTTTCACTCGTTTGTCAAAGAAGCAACTTTGTTTTACCTCTTCTTTTTCGTTTCTATCCGGTGCCATCTCCAGGATCTCGGGTCGAGATCCTCTGTTAGTGTGGGAGAGTTGTGACGCCCGAAGACCGACGTCCCAGAAGATTCCATATGTTCTGGGTTCTCCCGTGTGTTTCTTTTGTGTTTGTGTTACTTATTTTTGCATTGCATCATGTCATCATGCCATCATGTCATTAATCCTTGCATCTCAACTTAAATAAATCGTGTGGACCTTCGGTCCATTTAAATCGAGGGAAGAGTGACTTCTCTTTATAACATATCCTCCTAATATTTATGGAGCTATTATAAATAAATATTCCATTAGTGTGGAATTAACCGGAACACACTTGCAAAATAAATCCCTATGGCTTTGTTGTCTCAATTCATGGCCTCCAACTTTGCCCTTTATGTTGGTGTGAGATTCCTCACTTCCCCGCCTTCTGGTCTCTCAAGTCCATCTTGGTTCCACCCAAGTCCTTGCCCATGCTTGATCATCTTCCTCTTTGTCTTTCTACCTTTTATTCGCATGTGACATTTTTTCCCTGTTTAAAAATGTTCAATCGCTTCCTTTAAATTTTAGATCATGCCAAAAACCACCTCCTCCAATTTTCATGTCTTTTGGAAGTGCTTTGGTTGGCCTAAAGATTTATGCAAGTTTGAGTTATTTCCGAACTCGCATAAATTTGTAGTCTCTAAAAATTGCCAAAGCATTTTATTAAAATATCCCACAATTCCAGGTTTCTAGGGATATTTTTTTATCTTAGCTAAAACCTTCCCCTAACCCCTGTCCATTTTTCCGTTTCTTCATCAGGTTTTTGAGACTGCTTGTTTTCTTTTAAGGAGAAAGGGCCTCATTGTGATGCATTGGGCCTCCCTCCAGGCCCATCCCACTGTTAACCCTAGCCCGAACCCCCTCCATCTCCCCTCGATCCCTTCTCTCCCTCCAGTGCGCCGCACCGTCGTCCCCTTCTTCCCCGATCCTCTCTCCCTCTCCTCTCGGTCTCCTTCTCCCTCTGCCCCGATCCAGCATGCAGCTCCCCTCCTTGCCTCCACCGCCCCGACCTCAAGCTCCCGCCGCCAGGAGCTCCCTCGAGCTGGCCTTCCCCGCCTCGACGCGGCTCCTCTTCCTCGTCTCTAGCCTCGCTAAGCGCCGGCGACCAAGGCCCGAGCGCACGCGCGGCCTCCTTCCTCCGCGCTGGGCGCCTTGCACCCGCCGGCCGCAACTCCCCCGATGAGGTTCCGCACTCCACCGGCCAGGATCCGCCGTCGTCTAGCCGCGACGCCACTTCTCCAGCGCGCCTCGCCTCTGCTCCATCTCTTCCGCCTCGAACAACTACGGAACATGTATAACTACCGCCGTCGTGATCTCGACAAGAAAACATGTACCACTACCGTCGCCGTGTACCACTACTTCCACTACGGCCGACACGTGAACCACTAGTTCCCTCTTCCGTCGAACTCGTTCCGCCCCGAAGATGCACGCTTCAAAGGTATACCCCCGAGTCGAATGCCGATGTGATGAAAGCTTGTGTTGTGTGTTGTATGAGATGAAGTACTTGTTTGCATCGTGTCCGTTGTGACCCTCGTTTGCCCTGTCGTTGTCAAGTGGGAACCCGGTGACGGGATCACCCCACCTTTCATCTTGTTCGGCTTGCTCACGCCACCTTTTCTTTTGCACCGGTCTCTCAACGAGTTACCGGAACCGAGATGTTGCCGTTGCATCATTTTCGGATCGTTGTCGTGGAACCCTTTCCTTCCACCACGATGACAAGACTTCATATCTCTTCATGTCAATTTTAATAAACTTGCATAAAATTTGATCATGTCATCCGCCATGCTTAGTTGTCTCGATGCTATCGTTACATGTCGCGCTACCCATCTTTTATCTCAGCCTCTCCTTGTTGCCATGAAACCTCTAACCTTTGAAACCTTCCTAGCAAAACTATTGTTTGGCTATGTTACCCGCTTGCTCAGCCCCTCTTATAGCGTTGTTAGTTGCAGGTGAAGATGAAGATTGTTCCAGGAGTGAACTTGTTGTTGGTATATCACAATATCTATAATTATTATTAACACACCTATATACTGGGCATGGGTGGAAGGCTTGGCCTTTTGCTCGGTGTTTTGTTCCACTCATGCCACCTTAGACGCCGATAAACCGGCATTATGTTCCTTGATTTTGCGTTCCTTACACGATGGGTGGATGGGGACCCCTTGACAGTTCGACTTTGAATAAAACTCCTCCAGCAAGGCCCAACATTGGTTTTAATTTGCTTATCTAACAACTTAATTAATTAATTAATTGCATAGGGGGTCATGTCCCCGGGTTCTTAATTCTACATAACAGGGGGGGGCCAGTGCTGATGGTGTTGGCCCCAAACGGGGGTCCTGCGGGGCCACCACGGGGAAACTCGAGGATTGGTTTTACCTGTAGCATCGCCCATCTGGTTGTGGCCTGAGACGAGATACGCGCGGATACTATCAGGGTGTCGGCACACCGGGAGGTCTTGCTGGACTTGTTTTACCATTGTCGAAAT
>LR738713.1:259011847-259053389 GCA_902687465.1 Secale cereale | reverse complement strand
TATATCACAATATCTATAATTATTATTAACACACCTATATACTGGGCATGGGTGGAAGGCTTGGCCTTTTGCTCGGTGTTTTGTTCCACTCATGCCACCTTAGACGCCGATAAACCGGCATTATGTTCCTTGATTTTGCGTTCCTTACACGATGGGTGGATGGGGACCCCTTGACAGTTCGACTTTGAATAAAACTCCTCCAGCAAGGCCCAACATTGGTTTTAATTTGCTTATCTAACAACTTAATTAATTAATTAATTGCATAGGGGGTCATGTCCCCGGGTTCTTAATTCTACATAACAGGGGGGGGGCCAGTGCTGATGGTGTTGGCCCCAAACGGGGGTCCTGCGGGGCCACCACGGGGAAACTCGAGGATTGGTTTTACCTGTAGCATCGCCCATCTGGTTGTGGCCTGAGACGAGATACGCGCGGATACTATCAGGGTGTCGGCACACCGGGAGGTCTTGCTGGACTTGTTTTACCATTGTCGAAATGTCTTGTGCACCGGGATGTAGAGCCTGATCGGATTTCCCTAAGATTAGGGGTGATGATATTATATTTATCACTTCGGCTAATCGTGAGAGCTTGTGATGGGCTAAGTTTGGACACCCCTGCAGGGTTATGATCTATCGAAAGCCGTGCCCGTGGTTATGTGGCAGATTGGAATTTTGTTAATGTCCGGTTGTAGAAAACTTGACAGAGGATCCGAAGTAAAACACACAACTGTGTGAGTAACCGTGACTGTCTCTTTTCACTTTGAGAAGAGAACACGGTGGGGTTATGTTTGCCTCGTATGTAGTTTAGGATCTTTAGCGATCACTACTAGTTTGCGACCGTTTGCGTAGATGTTCATCTTATTCTTGTACTCGTAAGCTAGCCACCATATTATGCTTAGTCGCTGCTGCAACCTCACCACTTTACCTCTTCCTACCCATAAAGCTTTGCTAGTCTTGATACCCATGGTTATGGGATTGTTGAGTCCTCGTGGCTCACAGATACTACAACACCAGATGCAGGTTCAGCCGAGAATGATGCAGGAGCTGGTTCAAGTACTTCACTGGGAGCTCGATGAAGAGAGTGGCCGTATGTTTGTGACGTTTTCGACGATCAGTAGTGGTTTCTACTAGGGGCAATTCAGACATGTGGCTTATGTTTTTGGTATCTTTCTTTGGATCTTCGCCAGTAGTCGGGTTGTGATGTTTTTGGATGATGTTTTGTTTATGTAATGTATTGTGTGAAGTGGCGAGTGTAAGCCAACTATCTCCTTTTGCAATTTCATCCCTCTTTTACATGAGTCGTGCAAAGATACCAAACTTGAGATCATTCCAGAATGGGCTTATACCTTTAAGTCGTGCCTCGACACATGGGAGGTATAGTCCCATCCTGGTCATTACAACGTGTCATGGGTCCACTTGGCACTTGATGAGTCGATGGTGGGTCCATGGGGATGACCTTGGGATGCTCCGCATCAATGAGTGGCGGTGTTCTTGATGTAGATACCAAGATGATGGAGACTCGTCCTTAAGTAGCCGAAACACCTTAGGGAACAGAAAAACCGCGAACTCAAAATTTCAAATGTCAAATGGTGGTAGCAGAAAAGCGGTGGTGGTTGCGGAAGTGGCATGATGGGCTATACACATTGTCGGAGTTGAAGTCACGGTCCCTAAGTAGCCGAAACACCTTAGGAGACACGAGCCACAATTCAAACAAGCTCACACAAAAATGAGTTAAGTTGGGTTGGCAATGTATAGTGGACTGGGCTATGCGGAAGTGGTGGTGGTGGTTGATGAAGAAGCTATTGTCTCTAAGTAGCCTAAACACCTTAGGAGACTCAAATCACTACTCAAGAAACAACAAATGATATGGGGATCAAAATGGGTTAGGTTGCGGAAGGTATGATGGCTATGTAGATGATATGATGGAAGGCCTAGGCAAACTTGCCAAAATTGACAAAATTTTATGGAGTCAAATGATGATGGTAGTATTTTGTGTGAAGGGGGATGTCACTAGCTTCAAAACGATCTAAAGAACGTCAAAAGCGGACTCTGGATGAATTAGTTATGGACAAAACGATGAAACGGAAAAGTCTGAAATGTCACGGTCCGGATGTCCGGGGTTGAGCCCTGATTTCCGGGGGCAGTGTACAGAACCGTGCATGATTTGGTGCTCCAGGAGCCAGGTGTCTAGCTTGCGGCCCGGATGTCCGGCCGGTGGCCCGGATGTCCGGCCCGACGAATCCAGATCTCGTTTGGGGCGGATATTTTCGAATTGGGGGCGGAAATTGATGATTCCAAGGGCAAAATTGGGGAGATTCTGTGGATGAAAAGTGGGGAAACTTGCGGAAATGCTAGATCCACTTCAAACCAAGCAAATCCACAGTTCACAAAAAACATTTTGGGGCTATTTTTGGTCGGGATTTTCGAAATTTTGGACGAAATCACACAAAACAAGGGTAGAAAATGGTGCAGGGGGCTCCAAATTCGTGAGAAACCGTGGCTCTTTATACCATATGATGCGGGGTCAACCCATTCTAGGTCGATCTTTCACGAAGAGGAGGAAAACCCATGATGAACACGAAGAACACAAAGGGGAATCACGAGGGGAAACGAGAGAAAACACTCAAATCCACAAGAGATGGTCACACATGTGCTAGATCCTCCACACAACGAGATACATTGTCCAAATCTAACAAAGGAATGATACAAAGGTAACTAGTTCATCTCTGTGAGGAGGAACTGAATCCACGAAGGATCGTCCCGTGAGGGGTCTTGAATCCGTGTGGATCTTCTTCATGGAGGGGCCGCAGTCACTCACAAGGAGATGAACCTGATGAGGACATCACTAACAAGGTTACACCCACAGCTCCAACTGACACATATACAGGACCAATTACTAGAGCTCGCGCACGCCAATTAAATTACCAGGTACTTTCGTTTCTTGGTAATGAATCTAATGTTCATGAGAATATGATGCTGCCTAAATTGGATACATTTGTCTTGCTTACAAATGAAGGGCCTAGCTTGGACAAGAAGGATGAACATTGGAGCAAGATCAAGCATGGAGATGATGGCATGCGCAAGGGGGACAAGAATGGAGTTACAATGGATGATTTCAGGACTTTGAAGCCACCATAATGAGTGCGAGAAGCCTTGGACGAAATATACAAGATGCCACTTCATAAATTTCGTCCAGAGGCTATTTTAGGTGCTGCGTCACCTTATTATTGGGCCAGGCCCATGTAATTTCGAAATACTTGAGGATAGGCTGTTTTTAGAGTCCGTATGTGTGGGGAAACAAGAGTTAGGGTTGGTTTCGGACCCCTCCACCAAGGGCCACGAAATTCCCCCCTCTTTCCCTCATATATACAGCCCTTAGGGCGTCGTTTAGACTTTGGGTTTTGTTTAGATTAAAAGTTCGCCATAGCTGCAACTTCGCGTACTTCGTTTGTGTTCAACGACCAGACCAAGGCGTCACAGAACCCCACCTTGATCAATAAAGCTTTCCTCTTATATTCGCAATATCCAGATTGCAATCTTAGTTTCTTGCTTGTTCTTCGTTTGCCTGCAGGAAACAGACCTTCGTGGTCAGGTTGATCGTGCTCCGGCGTGGTCAACAACCTCTCGGAGTTGGTTTAGCGATTGCTAAGGCGCGACGTCCTCGCACGCTCGTAGTCGGATCGTCAAAGTCGACTTCCTCCAAAACGATAACCACCATCTCATCGAAAGACGGGACACCATTGCATATATAAACCATGAGGATTGAGTCGTGACTTAGCTTTTTGACATGTAGTGCCAAATACTATTGTTTCAGATCGTGATACTAAATTTCTTAGCCACTTTTGGAGATGTTTATGGGCTAAGTTGGGGACTAAACTGCTTTTTAGTACTACTTGTCACCCCCAAACTGATGGACAAACTGAAGTAGTCAACAGAACTTTGTCTACTATGCTTAGGGCTGTTTTGAAGAATAATAAGAAAATGTGGGAAGAATGCTTGCCTCATATTGAATTTGCTTATAATCGTTCGTTGCATTCTACTACTAAAATGTGCCCTTTTGAAATTGTCTATGGTTTCCTACCTCGTGCACCTATTGATTTGTTGCCTCTTCCATCTTCAGAGAAGGTTAATATTGATGCTAAACAACGTGCTGAATTGATCTTAAAAATGCATGAGTTAACTAAGGAAAATATTGAGCGCATGAATGCTAAATATAAACTTGTTGGAGATAAGGGTAGAAAACGTGTTGTCTTTGCACCTGGAGATCTTGTTTGGTTACATTTGCGTAAGGATAGGTTTCCTAATTTGCGCAAGTCAAAGCTAATGCCACGTGCTGATGGTCCTTTCAAGGTGTTAGAGAAAATAAATGATAATGCATATAAACTTGAGCTGCCTGCAGATTTTGGGGTTAGTCACACATTTAACATTGCAGATTTGAAGCCTTACTTGGGTGAGGAAGATGAGCTTCCGTCGAGGACGACTTCAATTCAAGAAGGGGAGGATGATGAGGACATCACTAACAAGGTTACACCCACAGCTCCAACTGACACATATACAGGACCAATTACTAGAGCTCGCGCACGCCAATTAAATTACCAGGTACTTTCGTTTCTTGGTAATGAATCTAATGTTCATGAGAATATGATGCTGCCTAAATTGGATACATTTGTCTTGCTTACAAATGAAGGGCCTAGCTTGGACAAGAAGGATGAACATTGGAGAAAGATCAAGCATGGAGATGATGGCATGCGCAAGGGGGACAAGAATGGAGTTACAATGGATGATTTCAGGACTTTGAAGCCACCATAATGAGTGCGAGAAGCCTTGGACGAAATATACAAGATGCCACTTCATAAATTTCGTCCAGAGGCTATTTTAGGTGCTGCGTCACCTTATTATTGGGCCAGGCCCATGTAATTTCGAAATACTTGAGTATAGGCTGTTTTTAGAGTCCGTATGTGTGGGGAAACAAGAGTTTGGGTTGGTTTCGGACCCCTCCACCAAAGGCCACGAAATTCCCCCCTCTTTCCCTCATATATACAGCCCTTAGGGCGTCGTTTAGACTTTGGGTTTTGTTTAGATTAAAAGTTCGCCATAGCTGCAACTTCGCGTACTTCGTTTGTGTTCAACGACCAGACCAAGGCGTCACAGAACCCCACCTTGATCAATAAAGCTTTCCTCTTATATTCGCAATATCCAGATTGCAATCTTGGTTTCTTGCTTGTTCTTCGTTTGCCTGCAGGAAACAGACCTTCGTGGTCAGGTTGATCGTGCTCCGGCGTGGTCAACAACCTCTCGGAGTTGGTTTAGCGATTGCTAAGGCGCGACGTCCTCGCACGTTCGTAGTCGGATCGTCAAAGTCGACTTCCTCCAAAACGATAGCCACCATCTCATCGAAAGACGGGACACCTTTGCCTCTATCACGAGTTCGCCTACAACCGCGCAAGACACTCCACAACCGGCAAGTCCCCCTTCGAGATCGTCTACGGCTTCAACCCATTGTCACCTTTGGACATCCTACCGCTTCCTCTCCAAGAGCGCACGAACATGGACGCAAGTGCAAGGGCAACTTATCTCAAGAAGGTGCACGAAGACACAAGGGCGATGATCGAGCGACAAGTCCGCCGTCGCGCCACCAAGCTCAACGTCAACAAGGCACCGATGGTGTTCCAACCGGGAGATCTTGTTTGGCTTCACCTTCGCAAGGACCGCTTCCCACTCGAGCGCAAGTCCAAGCTTCTACCTCGCGCCGACGGACCCTTCAAGGTGCTAGCACGCTACAACGACAACGCCTACAAGATCGACATCCCACGAGACAAGTACTCCGTGAGCGATACTTTCAACATCAAGGACCTCTCTCCTTTCCATGGTGATGAAGATTTCGATCCGAGGTCGGATCTTCCCCAAGGGAGGGGAGATGATACGGTGTATCCTAGGGCCATCACCATGGACCCTCCTTCACCCCCTCAAGTGCCTCAAGGACCGATGACACGTGCTCGTGCTAGAGCTTTTGAGACCGAGGTGACGTCACTCCTAGCCCAACTCCCTTATGAATCTTGCGAGACATGGTTGCTACCTCAAGCGAGTGTGCTTTGTGTGCTCAGGTGTGAAGGAGACCACTTCGGAGAAGAGCTTGAAGATGGACAAGTCCCCAAGGCCACGGACGAGCTGATGCATCGAGAAGGGCAGAAGAGAGCTCCAGGACCCGGACACCCGGCCCCCTGGCCCGGACATCCGGCCCCTGGGCAGTCACCTACAGAAGGCCAACAGCAGCCGAGGCTACAGGGCCCGGACATCCGGCCAGGGCCCGGACATCCGGCCAGGCACGGCCCGGACATCCGGCCCCGCGCCCGGAAATCCGGCGCCTCTGTCCAGAGAGCACCCGAGGCGCGTCCTCCCCCGGCCGGACATCCGGGCCCCCGCCCCGGACATCCGGCGACCCATGAAGCCCCGGACATCCGGGCCGTAGCCCGGACATCCGGCCCCTGATCTGCCTGCGTGCAGCCCCTGGGCCGAGGCCCATGTACCCATTCGCCCCGTAGACTATATATACTCCTCTCCTCTTTCCGTTTAGGGTTAGCTGTGGTTTTAGCTCATTTGACACTTGTGTGGATTTCTCCCACGAGACCGGTGCGCCTCTACGGAGAAGATCTACCTCTGGATTCAAGACCCCTAACGGGAAGATCCCACGGGATTCCAAGACCTCCTCCGGGAGAAGACTATCTGTATCACCGTTGTTGACTTTGGATCATGTATCTCGACCTTGTATCGCGAATCTAGCACTTGTGTGATTGCTTCCGTGTTGATTTGAGTGTTCTCTCTTGTGTTTTCCCCATCTTTCTCCGTGTTTTCCCCGTGTTCATCGTGTGCCAACCTCCAAACATGAAAGATCCGCTGATTAGGGTTCCACCCTACATCAGCATCTCTGAATTGATTATTGCTGACCACTTTTGCTACCATCTTATAAGCCTTCCCAGCTCCACATACATCTACGTCGTGCGTTTGACTCTCCCTGGTAATCGCTTTATCCACGCTTTGAGAGTTTTGACTACCACGGTTGCCGATCACCACCTGCTGCTGGGTAAGAACTGGTAAGAATTTGAGATTTGCTTGTCGGATTTGTGACACCCGCCACCACCACCACTTGTTAGTAGTCTGTAGGATCATATTCTTGTGTGTTTCTATTGCTGCTAACCATGCCAGGATCACAAGTCGACGAGACTGACTGGGAGAACTTGACGAACAAGGAGCTTCATGATAAGTTTCAGGAAATGATGAGTGTACAGGTGCAAGATGTGCTAAACACATTGGACGAGGCCATGGAGAAGATAGATGGCATGGAGAAGACGTTTGAAACAAAGCTGGATAGCAAGTTTGCTGAATTGCTTGCGCGTTTGCCACCACCACCGGCTGCTGCAGCTGTCCCACCTCTTCAACAACAACAACAACAACAACGCCGACTTCCGAATCAAGTGGGACGAGCACAGCGCGTTCCCCTTGAGACTGGTCAAGCTTCTGTTGCTGCTTTTGATGTTTCTGTAGCTCCTGCTGCTACTGCAGAGGTGGAGGACCATTACGAGGATGAGGTTGACCAAAATCAGAACCACGTCCAACAACCAGCACCACCACCACCAGGTCGTCCTCATGCATATCATCGCAACGGTAGGGCTGCACCACCACCTGAGGTACATGACCATCTTCCTAAACTGAAATTGAATATTCCACCATTTGAGGGTAGATATGTTCCTGATATATATCTTACTTGGGAGTTACAAACTGAACAACGTTTTACATGTTTAAACTATCCCGAGGAGAGACGTGTTCCTGCTGCTGTTTGTGCTTTCACTGGTTTTGCATGTGTTTGGTGGTCTGAACATTGTAGATTATATCCTATTCCAGCTACTTGGACTGCTTTGAAAACTGCTATGCGTACTCGTTGGGTTCCACCATATTATCAACGTGAATTACTTCAAAAACTGCAGCACTTAAGACAAGGAAAAAATTCTGTAGAAGAATATTATCAGCAATTACAAACTGGCCTGATTAGATGTGGTATTGTTGAGGAGAATGAAGCTATGCTTGCACGTTTTATGGGTGGATTAAATAGAGAGATTCAGACCATTCTAGAGTATAAGGATTATACTACTATCACTCGTTTATTCCATCTTGCTTGTAAAGCTGAACGTGAAGTGCAGGATCGACAGACATTGGCGCGGACTAACTTTTCTGCAGGACGACCTTCATCATGGACACTGCGTGCATCCTCTACTTCCTCACATTCTACTGCACCGACACCTCCATCAGCTGTTACCTCCAGCCATGATACAAGGAAGCAGGCACAACCACCATTATCTGCCAAGAGCACACCTATTGGGCCTGCACAGAGTTCTTCTTCTTCCATGGCATCAACAGGGCACACCAGTGATATTATTTGTCGTCGTTGTAAGGGAAGAGGACATTTTGCGAGAGATTGCAAATCTCAGCGTGTGATGATTGCTACTGAGGATGGTGGATATGAATCCGCTAGTGACTATGATGAGGAGACTTTGGCTCTTATTACACGTGAAGAACACGGCGGAGACGATTCTGATCATGAGACGCAATACATGGCTCCTGAAGATGCTGACAGGTATGAATGTTTAGTTGCTCAACGTGTGTTGAGTGTGCAGGTTACACAAGCTGAGCAAAATCAGAGGCATAATTTGTTCCATACAAAGGGAGTTGTGAAGGAACGTTCTGTTCGCGTGATCATAGATGGAGGGAGTTGCAACAACTTGGCTAGCATGGAGATGGTGGAGAAGCTATCTCTCACCACAAGACCACATCCACATCCTTACTACATCCAATGGTTCAACAACAGCGGCAAGGTTAAGGTAACACGTACTGTTCGTGTGCATTTTAGTATCTCTACATATGCTGATTATGTAGATTGTGATGTGGTACCTATGCAAGCATGTTCCTTATTACTTGGTAGACCATGGCAATTTGATAAAAATTCTGTACACCATGGTAGAAACAATCAGTATACTCTTGTTCATAAGGATAAAAATATTACTTTGCTTCCTATGACTCCTGATTCCATTTTAAAAGATGATATTAATAGAGCTAATAAAGCAAAGCAGGAGAAAAATAAGAGTGAAAATCAGATTGTGGCAAAAGAATTTGAGCAACAAATGAAGCCTAATAATAAACCATCTACTGTTGCTTCTGAAATTAAATTGAAAAGTGCATGTTTATTTGCCACCAAATCTGATATTGATGAGCTAGATTTTAGCAAATCTGTTTGCTATGCTGTTGTATGCAAAGAGGCATTATTTTCATTCGAGGACGTGCCTTCCTCTTTGCCTCCTGCTGTCACTAACATTTTGCAGGAGTTCGCGGACGTCTTTCCACAAGACGTGCCACCGGGATTACCACCTATTCGAGGGATTGAGCATCAGATTGACTTAATTCCCGGTGCATCGCTACCCAACCGCGCACCATACCGTACCAATCCAGAAGAGACGAAGGAGATTATGCGTCAAGTACAGGAGCTACTCGACAAAGGTTATATACGCGAATCCCTTAGTCCTTGTGCTGTTCCTATTATTCTAGTGCCGAAAAAGGACGGTACATCGCGTATGTGTGTTGATTGTAGAGCCATTAATAATATTACTATTCGTTATCGTCATCCTATTCCTAGGCTAGATGATATGCTTGATGAATTGAGTGGCTCTACAATATTCTCCAAAGTTGATTTGCGTAGTGGATACCATCAAATTCGTATGAAATTGGGAGATGAATGGAAAACAGCATTTAAAACTAAGTTTGGATTATATGAGTGGTTAGTCATGCCTTTTGGGTTAACTAATGCACCTAGTACTTTCATGAGATTAATGAATGAAGTTTTACGTGCTTTCATTGGACGATTTGTGGTAGTATACTTTGATGATATATTGATTTTTAGCAGATCATTGGAGGAACATTTGGAACAAGTTCGTCGTTAGTGATGGATTTGTGTTTCGAGCTAACAAGCTATGCATTCCAGCTAGCTCTGTTCGTCTTTTGTTGTTGCAGGAGGCGCATGGAGGAGGATTAATGGGACACTTTGGCGTGAAGAAGATGGAGGACGTACTTGCTACACATTTCTTTTGGCCAAAGATGCGACGGGATGTTGAGCGTTTTGTTGCTCGCTGCACTACATGTCAAAAAGCTAAGTCACGACTCAATCCTCATGGTTTATATATGCCTTTGCCTGTCCCTAGTGTTCCTTGGGAAGATATATCTATGGACTTTGTTTTGGGTTTACCTCGAACAAAGAAGGGGAGGGATAGCATATTTGTTGTCGTGGATAGGTTCTCGAAGATGGCACACTTTATACCATGTCATAAAAGCGATGATGCTGCTAATGTTGCTGATTTGTTCTTTCGTGAAATTATTCGCTTGCATGGTGTGCAAAATACTATTGTTTCAGATCGTGATACTAAATTTCTTAGCCACTTTTGGAGATGTTTATGGGCTAAGTTGGGGACTAAACTGCTTTTTAGTACTACTTGTCACCCCCAAACTGATGGACAAACTGAAGTAGTCAACAGAACTTTGTCTACTATGCTTAGGGCTGTTTTGAAGAATAATAAGAAAATGTGGGAAGAATGCTTGCCTCATATTGAATTTGCTTATAATCGTTCGTTGCATTCTACTACTAAAATGTGCCCTTTTGAAATTGTCTATGGTTTCCTACCTCGTGCACCTATTGATTTGTTGCCTCTTCCATCTTCGGAGAAGGTTAATATAGATGCTAAACAACGTGCTGAATTGATCTTAAAAATGCATGAGTTAACTAAGGAAAATATTGAGCGCATGAATGCTAAATATAAACTTGTTGGAGATAAGGGTAGAAAACGTGTTGTCTTTGCACCTGGAGATCTTGTTTGGTTACATTTGCGTAAGGATAGGTTTCCTAATTTGCGCAAGTCAAAGCTAATGCCACGTGCTGATGGTCCTTTCAAGGTGTTAGAGAAAATAAATGATAATGCATATAAACTTGAGCTGCCTGCAGATTTTGGGGTTAGTCCCACATTTAACATTGCAGATTTGAAGCCTTACTTGGGTGAGGAAGATGAGCTTCCGTCGAGGACGACTTCAATTCAAGGAGGGGAGGATGATGAGGACATCACTAACAAGGTTACACCCACAGCTCCAACTGACACATATACAGGACCAATTACTAGAGCTCGCGCACGCCAATTAAATTACCAGGTACTTTCGTTTCTTGGTAATGAATCTAATGTTCATGAGAATATGATGCTGCCTAAATTGGATACATTTGTCTTGCTTACAAATGAAGGGCCTAGCTTGGACAAGAAGGATGAACATTGGAGCAAGATCAAGCATGGAGATGATGGCATGCGCAAGGGGGACAGGAATGGAGTTACAATGGATGATTTCAGGACTTTGAAGCCACCATAATGAGTGCGAGAAGCCTTGGACGAAATATACAAGATGCCACTTCATAAATTTCGTCCAGAGGCTATTTTAGGTGCTGCGTCACCTTATTATTGGGCCAGGCCCATGTAATTTCGAACTACTTGAGTATAGGCTGTTTTTAGAGTCCGTATGTGTGGGGAAACAAGAGTTAGGGTTGGTTTCGGACCCCTCCACCAAGGGCCACGAAATTCCCCCCTCTTTCCCTCATATATACAGCCCTTAGGGCGTCGTTTAGACTTTGGGTTTTGTTTAGATTAAAAGTTCGCCATAGCTGCAACTTCGCGTACTTCGTTTGTGTTCAACGACCAGACCAAGGCGTCACAGAACCCCACCTTGATCAATAAAGCTTTCCTCTTATATTCGCAATATCCAGATTGCAATCTTAGTTTCTTGCTTGTTCTTCGTTTGCCTGCAGGAAACAGACCTTCGTGGTCAGGTTGATCGTGCTCCGGCGTGGTCAACAACCTCTCGGAGTTGGTTTAGCGATTGCTAAGGCGAGACGTCCTCGCACGTTCGTAGTCGGATCGTCAAAGTCGACTTCCTCCAAAACGATAACCACCATCTCATCGAAAGACGGGACACCTTTGCCTCTATCAGAACCACTAGTGGATGAGCAAAGCTCTGTCTCAAATGAGCTAAACCTAAGCTAACCCTAGAAAGAGGAAGGTGGAGGAGTATATATAGTCTAGGGTGGACGAAGGGGTACATGGGCCTCTGGCCTGTTCACTGTGCAATGTCCGGAGCTCGTTGAATTGAGTCGACATGTTGGTGTTGATGATGTCGAATTGTTCTTTTGTTCTTGCTTCAAATTGGCGCGCGTCCTCGGCGACTTGACCAATGTACTCGCGCATAGCTTCACTCTCATGATGTAGAGCTCGTTGGACACCGAAGAGATGTAGTTTGGTGACGTAGTTGTTCGCTTCTTGAGGATCGTCGAAGATCAGGTTGGTAGATGTACTTGGCCTATCCATCATCACAAGCAAGTATGTGAGTGGGAGAAAGGAGAACACAATACCAAAAGTACCTTAACCGAAGTTGAAAATGGATCAATGATCACCCCATAATGTAACCCGGAACTAGCACTATTGGTACCACTTTGTGTCGATTCTCACACCTACACAAGTAAAGCTTTGAGAGGAGCTTGGTTAGGATGGTGGCAATAAATTCAATGCAATCGTCAAAGTGACTCAATCATGTTGAAAATGGTTCACAATTTGCTCATGCAACAAGTAGATCACTAGCAAAGTAGCACACGGAACACACACACGGATAGATAAATGTGGTTGTGCAACCAAGGGTGAGCGAAAATGTGGAAAACCACGGAAAATGCTCGTGTTGCACAACACTAGAGAGACGCTAACCAATCGCTTAATAGGCGGATACGCACTTGTGCACGACCTGTAAGAGGCAAAACGTAACGACTATCTATCACAAGTATGCTATGAGTGTATGATGTGCCGATGCTTGAGCACAAGATGATGTTGCTATGATGTATGATCTCTTTTAATGCAATGCGTATGATGCTATTGTCCTTTTTCTTTGGTTGGCTCGTTTGCTTAAAAGCTTTTGAGCTCTTTCTTTGGGCACTTATGCATGCTTCTCGGATCAAGGTAAGTATTGTGTATGCGGGACACTCTTGTGTCACACGGAGATATGATGATATGGTATGAAGTATCTATGACTATCACTAATGTGCACAAGTGTCGTGGCCCGGCAATACTCAAATGGCTAGTCTCAATGGGAAAGCTACGCAAAGATGGTTCATAGGGTGACAATGCAATTCCAAGGTAGAATGAACAAGGTGTAGTTGATGTTACCGTCCTTGCCGAAGTTGAGCGATGGTGTTGTCGAAGTCTTGCCGTTCCAAGGTAGCCTAAACATCCAAGGAAACGGTGAAAGCACAACTCAAGTATCCAAGGCAAAGGGAGACAAACTTTTCAAACTGGGAGCGGTTAAGCGATGGTGGTTGCGGAAGTGGTGGTGGTATGCGGAAGGTTTGGTGGGATACCGAACGAAAAATGGCGGTGGAAATGCAAGGTGGGGTGTAGTGGGGGAATTGTGGCTGCGGGAGGCCGGATGTCCGGGCCGGGCCGGATGTCCGGGGCACGGGCGGGATGTCCGGGGTGCCCGAGGCCGCGAAGAACTCCTTGCACATGGTGACTTTGGGGCCAAAATTCGTCGGATTTTGCGGATGAAAATTGCGGAAAAGTGGAGGAAAAGCTAGATCCACTCGTGGCACAGCAAATCCATGGAACAAATTCAACAAAATCTTGCCAAATCAACAGATCACAAAAAAAAATTCGGGCTCTTTTTGTGGGGAATTTTCGAAATTGGGAAGAACACAACAAAAACAAGCTGGAAAACAGGGTGTGGGGCTCCAAATTCGTGATCAACCTATGCTCTTGATACCATAATATGATGTAGGGTGGATCCCCAATCAGCAGATCTTTCACGATTGGAGAATATCCCACGACGAACACGGAGAACACAAGAGGGAACGGAGGAAAACAAGAGGGGGAAACACTCAAATCAACACAAAAATGATCAGACAAGTGCTAGATCCACGATAAACATCAAGATACACGATCCATAGTCAAATCACGGTGGTACAAAGGTAGTCTTCTCCCGGAGGAGGTCTGGGATATCCCTTGGGATCTTCCCCGATGTGGAGGTCTTGAATCCGAGGTGGATCTTCTTCGAAGAGGCCCGCGGTCTCGTAGGAGAGAATCCACAAAGGTCTATGATGAGCTATCGAAAAGCTAACCCTAAACAATGTGGGGAAAGGTGTATATATGGTGTACGGAGCGAAGGGGTACACGGGCCTCGGCCCAAAGGATGCGCGCAGGCAATTCAGGGGCCGGACGTCCGGGTGACGGGCCGGATGTCCGGGGCTTCGCGGGGCGCCGGATGTCCGGGGCGAGGGGCCGGATGTCCGGGCTGGAGGGGTTGATTCTCGGGTGCCCTCTGTAGAGTGGCGCCGGATTTCCGGGCCCGAGGCCGGATGTCCGGGCCTTGCTTGGCCGGATGTCCGGGGCCTGGCCGGATGTCCGGGGCCTGTAGCATCTGCTGCTTGTGTATTTATGTGCGTGTTCGTCCAGGGGCCGGATGTCCGGGCCAGGGGGCCGGATGTCCGGGGCCTGGAGCCTTCTTCTGTCCTTCTCGATGCAACATCTCGTCCGTGAACTTGGGGACTTGTCCATCTTCACGCCCTTCTCCAATGTAGTCTTCTTCACACCTGAGCACACAAAGCACATCCGTCTGAGGTAGCAACCATGTCTTGCAAGATTCGTATGGAAGTAGGGCTAGGAGCGACGTCACCTTGGTCTCGAGAGCTCTAGCATGAGCACGTGTCATTGGTCCTTGAGGCACTTGAAGAGGTGAGGGAGGGTCCATGGGGATGACCTCGGGATGCTCCGCATCAGGTCGGATGTCCGGGCTGACGGGGTTTGCTTCTGTGAAGGGGCACCGGATGTCCGGGGCCTGTAGGTGCTGGCCCTTCTTCCTTCTCTCCCTCGCATACTTGGCATTGGTCATTGGTGATGGGGGTTCAGCCCGATCTAGGCCGATCTTTCACGAAGAGGAGGGAAATCCATGATGAACACGCAGAACACAAAGGGAAACACGGGGGAAACACAAGAGGAACACTCAAATCAACATGAAGATGGTCACACAAGTGTTAGATCCACGATACATAACGATATACACGATCCAAGGTCAACAATGGACGATACAAGGTAGTCTTCTCCGGAAGGAGGTCTTGAGGGTATCCCGTAGGATCTTCTCCGTAGCAGAGGTCTTGAATCCGTGTGGATCTTATCTGAAGAGGGGCCGCAGTCACTCTCGTGGGGATGAACCACTAGATGAGCAAAGCTCTACGTATCAGATGAGCTAACACCAAGCTAACCCGAGAAAAGAGGAAGTCAAAGGGTATATGGGCGAGGGGCCGCAGTCTAGGGGCGAGGGGCTACATGGGCTTCGGCCCTTTATTGCGCACAGGCAGACGGGCCGGACGTCCGCTTGGTCTCCGGACGTCCGGTGGCTCGGGAGGGGCCGGACGTCCGGTGCGCCTCGGATTTCCGGTAATATTCCCCGATTTCGGTTCAGTGATGGATGTCACAGACGTCCGTGGCTTCCAGTCGTTTGGTCGTCCGGGAGTCGTCGGACGTCCGGTGTCTGTCAGTCACCCGGAACCTGGAGTGGACCGGTCGTCCGGTAAGGGCCGCACATCCGGTGCTTGTAGCATCTTCAGCGGCACTTCTTCTTGTTCCTTGTACTTGTCGATCCCTCCACCTTGTCCAACGTGTAGAGCTGTTCCGTGGCCTTCATCCAAGTATCTGAATATGCATAAAGTTCCGATGAAGGTAGAAGCTATGTCTCATGTGAATCAAAGGGAGTTGAAAGAGGAGTGAATTCACAGAGTATCTCAAGGGTCAAACTAAGTTGAACAAGCGTCATGCTAAGTGGAGTGAGTTCATAGAGTCTTTTCCTTATGTCATCAAGTACATCAAAGGCAAAGAGAATGTTCTGGCGGATGCGCTTTCCCGCAAATGCATGCTTGTTACACAACTTGAGTTGAATGTTATTGGCTTTGACACATAAAGGACTTATATGAGCATGATCCTTTCTTTGCAAATCCTTATACTAAGTGTTTGACTCACACTTCTTGGGAACGCTACTACATAAAAGATGGGTATCTTATGAGAGCTAACAAACTTTGCATTCCCGAGTCTTTGCTTTGTTTGCTCCTTTTGCACGAATCTCATGGAGGAGGACTCATGGGACACTTTGGACGCGACAAGACATTTGCTACGCTCTCCAAGAAGTACTTTTGGCCCTAGATGCTCCGTGACGTCTCACGCCTCACCAACTGATGCTCTACATGTCGCAAAGCTAAGTCAAAAGCTCAATATCATGGTCTTTTGATGAGGACATCACTAACAAGGTTACACCCACAGCTCCAACTGACACATATACAGGACCAATTACTAGAGCTCGCGCACGCAAATTAAATTACCAGGTTCTTTCGTTTCTTGGTAATGAATCTAATGTTCATGAGAATATGATGCTGCCTAAATTGGATACATTTGTCTTGCTTACAAATGAAGGGCCTAGCTTGGACAAGAAGGATGAACATTGGAGCAACATCAAGCATGGAGATGATGGCATGCGCAAGGGGAACAAGAATGGAGTTTCAATTGATGATTTCAGGACTTTGAAGCCACCATAATGAGTGCGAGAAGCCTTGGACGAAATATACAAGATGCCACTTCATAAATTTCGTCCAGAGGCTATTATAGGTGCTGCGTCACCTTATTATTGGGCCAGGCCCATGTAATTTCGAAATACTTGAGTATAGGCTGTTTTTAGAGTCCGTATGTGTGGGGAAACAAGAGTTAGGGTTGGTTTCGGACCCCTCCACCAAGGGCCACGAAATTCCCCCCTCTTTCCCTCATATATACAGCCCTTAGGGCGTCGTTTAGACTTTGGGTTTTTTGTTTAGATTAAAGTTCGACATAGCTGCAACTTCGCGTACTTCGTTTGTGTTCAACGACCAGACCAAGACGTCACAGAACCCCACTTGATCAATAAAGCGTTCCTCTTGAATTCGCAATATCCAGATTGCAATCTCAGTTCCTTGCTTGTTCTTCGTTTGCCTGCAGGAAACAGACCTTCGTGGTCAGGTTGATCGTGCTCCGGCGTGGTTAATAACCTCTCGGAGTTGGTTTAGCGATTGCTAAGGCGCGACATCCACGCACGTTCGTAGTCGGATCGTCAAAGTCGACTTCATCCAAACGGTAGCCACCATCTCATCGAAAGACGGGACACCTTTGCCTCTATCAAGTGGTATCAGATTTCCAGGTTGCTCGGTGAGATTTTACAGTTTTTCGTAGATTAGATCGAGTTTGTTCTTCATACCTACAGTCCACGAAAAAGCCAAAAAAACATTAGGGTTAGTTCATCCCATCCGAACCAATCTGAGCCTTTGCATAATCTTTTCTGTATTTGCTTTGTTGAATTTGTGGTTGCATCGTCGTGTCAAGTTGCTGGTCTTCGCGTCTAGTTCTTTAGAGTTTCGAGTTCTGTTAACAGTTTGTCACGTCGCCGCCGCACCATATTCATCGCCGCTGCCATACCACCACTGCTGCCATATCCCACCACCGCCACCACATACCATCAGCGCTGCCATAACCTACCACCGCTGCCATATCCTACCACCATATATCCACCGCCAATCCGAGTTCTTTTCATATTAGGTTTGTTCTCGAGATCCATCTAGGTTTCGGATTTGTGTTTCCTTGCCTGCGTAGGTCTCGAAAAAAATAAATTTCGACAGGTGAAAATATTTTTTCCCTATCCTACTTTTGGGCTTTTCTGAGTCTTTTGAGACACGTGCCACCATACTGCTTTTTTACCGCACTTTTTCGTCGTCGCTGCCCTGATTCCGAAAAAAAAGCGTCAAAAAAATTTCGTGCCTATCATCTTAGTTTGACTTGGGAAGTGTTTTGAGACACTCGCCATTATAGTGATATTCGGCCAAAAAAAAGGAGCGCAAAAAAAAAACAAAAAAAAGAGGCGAAAAAAAATCAGAGTGTGCTTTCCCCTTTATTACGTGCAGCGCCGTGATTTTGTTAGTGTTCTAGGCTCGCGTCTATAGTACGGTCTAGCCTAGGACCTGCACAGTACCGTCGTTGAGCGTTTATTCAACTTTGCATCTCTGAATTGATTATTGCTGACCACTTTTGCTACCATCTTATAAGCCTTCCCAGCTCCACAAACATCTACGTCGTGCGTTTGACTCTCCCTGGTAATCGCTTTGTCCAAGCTTTGAGAGTTTTGACTACCACGGTTGCCGATCACCACCTGCTGCTGGGTAAGAACTGGTAAGAATTTGAGATTTGCTTGTCGGATTTGTGACACCCGCCACCACCACCACTTATTAGTAGTCTGTAGGATCATATTCTTGTGTGTTTCTATTGCTGCTAACCATGCCAGGATCACAAGTCGACGAGACTGACTGGGAGAACTTGACGAACAAGGAGCTTCATGATAAGTTTCAGCAAATGATGAGTGTACAGGTGCAAGATGTGCTAATGTTGCTGATTTGTTCTTTCATGAAATTATTCGCTTGCATGGTGTGCCAAATACTATTGTTTCAGATCGTGATACTAAATTTCTTAGCCACTGTTGGAGATGTTTATGGGCTAAGTTGGGGACTAAACTGCTTTTTACTACTACTTGTCACCCCCAAACTGATGGACAAACTGAAGTAGTCAACAGAACTTTGTCTACTATGCTTAGGGCTGTTTTTAAGAATAATAAGAAAATGTGGGAAGAATGCTTGCCTCATATTGAATTTGCTTATAATCGTTCATTTCATTCTACTACTAAGATGTGCCCTTTTGAAATTGTCTATGGTTTCCTACCTCGTGCACCTATTGATTTGTTGCCTCTTCCATCTTCGGAGAAGGTTAATTTTGATGACAACGTGCTGAATTGATCTTAAAAATGCATGAGTTAACTAAGGAAAATATTGAGCGCATGAATGCTAAATATAAACTTGTTGCAGATAAGGGTAGAAAACGTGTTGTCTTTGCACCTGGAGATCTTGTTTGGTTACATTTGCATAAGGATAGGTTTCCTAATTTGCGCAAGTCAAAGCTAATGCCACGTGCTGATGGTCCTATCAAGGTGTTAGAGAAAATAAATGATAATGCATATAAACTTGAGCTGCCTGCAGATTTTGGGGTTAGTCCCACATTTAACATTGCAGATTTGAAGCCTTACTTGGGTGAGGAAGATGAGCTTCTGTCGAGGACGACTTCAATTCAAGAAGGGGAGGATGATGAGGACATCACTAACAAGGTTACACCCACAGCACCAACTGACACATATACATGACCAATTACTAGAGCTCGCGCACGCCAATTAAATTACCAGGTACTTTCGTTTCTTGGTAATGAATCTAATGTTCATGAGAATATGATGCTGCCTAAATTGGATACATTTGTCTTGCTTACAAATGAAGGGACTAGCTTGGACAAGAAGGATGAACATTGGAGCAAGATCAAGCATGGAGATGATGGCATGCGCAAGGGGAACAAGAATGGAGTTTCAATTGATGATTTCAGGACTTTGAAGCCACCATAATGAGTGCGAGAAGCCTTGGACGAAATATACAAGATGCCACTTCATAAATTTCGTCCAGAGACTATTATAGGTGCTGCGTCACCTTATTATTGGGTCAGGCCCATGTAATTTCGAAATACTTGAGTATAGGCTGTTTTTAGAGTCCGGATGTGTGGGGAAACAAGAGTTAGGGTTGGTTTCGGACCCCTCCACCAAGGGCCACGAAATTCCCCCCTCTTTCCCTCATATATACAGCCCTTAGGGCGTCGTTTAGACTTTGGGTTTTGTTTAGATTAAAGTTCACCATAGCTGCAACTTCGCGTACTTCGTTTGTGTTCAATGACCAGACCAAGACGTCACGGAACCCCACTTGATCAATAAAGCTTTCCTCTTGAATTCGCAATATCCAGATTGCAATATCAGTTTCTTGCTTGTTCTTCGTTTACCTGCAGGAAACAGACCTTCGTGGTCAGGTTGATCATGCTCCGGCGTGGTCAATAACCTCTCGGAGTTGGTTTAGCGATTGCTAAGGCACGACGTCCACGCACATTCGTAGTCGGATCGTCAAAGTCGACTTCATCCAAACGATAGCCACCATCTCATCGAAAGACGGGACACCTTTGCCTCTATCATCTTTGCATGCCACTTCCTATTTCATACCATCCATGGGAAGACATAAGCATGGACTTTGTACTTGGATTGCCTAGGATTCAAAATGGAAAGGATTCCGTGTTTGTTGTCGTGGATAGATTCTCTAAAATCGCTCATTCCATTCCTTGTAACAAAATTAACGATGCTTCACATGTGGCCAATCTCTTTTGTAGGGAAATCGTTCATCTACATGGAGTGCCCAAGACTATTGTGTCGGATCGGGACGTCAAGTTCTTGAGCTACTTTTGGAAGACTCTATGCGCCAAACTCGGCATCAAGCTCCTCTTCTCTTCGGCATATCATCCACAAACCGACGGCCAAACGGAGGTGACGAACCGCACACTTTCAATGCTTCTACGCGTGTTGATTAAGAAGAACATCAAGGAATGGGAGCAATGCTTGCCCATCGCCGAGTACGCCTACAACCGCACAAGACATTCGACTACCGGCAAGTCCCCTTTCGAGGTCGTCTACAGCTTCAACCCATTGTCCCCATTGGACATCCTACCTCTACCTCTACAAGAGCACATCAACATGGACGCAAGTGCACGAGCAAGCTATCTCAAGTAGGGGCATGAAGATACAAGGGCAATGATCGAGCGACAAGTACATCGCCTCGCCACCAAGCTCAACGTCAACAAGGCACCAATGGTGTTCCAACCAGGAGAGCTCGTATGGCTTCATCTTCGCAAGGACCGCTTCCCCAATGAGCGCAAATCAAAACTAAGACCTCACGCCGACGGGCTCTTCAAGGTGATAGCACGCTACAACAACAATGCCTACAAGATCGACATTCCACGTGACAAGTACAACATGAGCGATACCTTCAACGTCAAGGACCTCTCTCCCTTCCATGGTGATGAATATTTCGATCCGAGGTCGGATCTTTCTCAAGGGAGGGTAGATGATGCGGAGCATCCAAAGGTCATCACCATGGACCTACCATCGCCTCACCAAGTGCCACAAGGACCAATGACACGTACCCGTGCTAGAGCTCTCGAGACCGAGGTGACATTTCTCCTAGTCCAACTTCCATATGAATCTTGCAAGACATGGCTACTACCTCAGACGGATGTGTTTTGTGTGATCAGGTATCGAGAAGACCCCATCTGAGAGGTACATGAAGATGGACAAGCCCCCAAGCTCACAGATGAAGCATTGCATCGAGAGAAGCTGATGCGGAGCATCCCAAGGTCATCCCCATGGACCTACCATCGTCTCACCAAGTGCCAAGTGGACCCATGACACATGCTCGAGAACGAGCTCTCGAGACCGAGGTGACTTCGCTCCTCTCTCTACGTCACTTTGATTCACATGAGACATGGCTGCTACCCTCATCAGAGACTCTATGCATACTCAGGCACAAGGGAGCAACCATGGAGAAGCCAAGGAACAAGAAGAATTGAAGGAGGAAGAAGGAGGAGAAAATCGGCCGAAACTCACCCAGCCCGGACGATGTCCCGGGCGATCCGGCCGAGTCCCGTATGATCCAGACAAACGTCCGAACGATCCGGCAAATGTGCCCGAGGACACCCGAGAGCTCAAGCTGAAGCCGGATCATCCGGACCCCAGCTCGGATCATCCGGACGAACCCGGACGTTCGAACTAAGTCCCGGATATCCGGACCACCCGCGGTAGTTCAGACACGTCCGGATCATCCGGACGCCGCCCCGGATCATCCGGACCCCCGAAGCCCGGATCATCCGGACAAACGTCCGGATCATCCGGACAGTGCCTGCGTGCATGATGTTGGGCCGAGGCCCATGTACCCCTTCGCCCCTCCTAGCCCATATATAGCACTCTACCTAAACTATCTAGGGTTAGCTTTGTGTTAGCTCATACCAAAACCTTAGTGGTTCCTCTCCTACGAGACCGCGGCCTCTTCGGAGAAGATCCACCGGATTCAAGACCTCCTTTACGGAGAAGAACATCAAGACCTCCTCACGGAGATGACTACTGCCACTTGTATCGTCCTTAGTTGATTGTGTATCTTGTATCGCACTTTGTGTACCCGGATCTAGCATTTGTGTGACCTAAGTTTGTTGATTTGAGTGTTTTCTCCTTGTCTCCCTTGTGTTTTTCCTCGTGCCCCTCGTGTTCTTCCTCGGGATCCCTCCTTTTCGTGAAAGATCGGCCACGTAGGGTTCCACCCTACATCATCTATGGTACATGAGCCTTGGTTGATCACGAATTTGGAGCCCCACACCTTGTTTTCTAGCTTGTTTTTGTTGTTTTTAATCCAAATTCGAAAATCCCCACAAAAATAGCCCCACAATTTTTTTTGTGATTTGTGTGTTTTCATGGGATTTTGTTGATTGTGATCCGTGGTTGGGTTGTGTGACAAGTAGATTATCCTTTTCCCCACCTCCCCCACCCTCAAAAACCACCGAAAACCCGAGAAAAAATTCTTATCCATCATTTTTCCCACCTTCCCCGAGCTTATCCCAAGCGGATTGACCCACCCGGATCACCCAGCTCCCCTCCCGGATCTTCCGGCCAGAGCCCGGATCACCCGGCCAGACGTCCGGATCATCCGGCCAACCCTGTCGAAACTGCATTTTGCAGTTTTTCTTCGCCACTTTTCCGCCACCGCAAAAACCCTAGACCCCCTTCCGCTACACCCTCGACATATCCACCACCTCCACCATTGCGTAACCACCATCACTACGGTTTTACCCTTTGTGTCTTGGATCATTTGAGTTGTGGTTTCCTCCGTTTCCATTTCTGTTTCAGCTATCTCGGAGCGGAACGACATCGACAAGACCACCTCTCAAACTCGACAAGGACGACAACATCGACGACACTTCGTTTACTACCTACCTTGCAATTGCATTGATAGACCCTCATCGACCATTTTGCGTAGCTTTCCTACCGAGACTAGCCATTCGAGTATTGCCGGGCCACGACACTTGTGCACATTAGTGATAGTCATAGACATTGCATACTACATCATCATATCTACGTGTGACACAAGAGTGTTCCGCATACACAATAGCTACCTTGATCCGAGAAGCATGCATAAGTGGCCAAAGAAAGATCTCACAAGCTTTTAAGCAAAAGAGCCATCCAAAGCTTATAAGCAAAAGCATAATATGATGAGGACATCACTAACAAGGTTATACCCACAGCGCCAACTGACACATATACAGGACCAATTACTAGAGCTCGCGCACGCCAATTAAATTACCAGGTACTTTCATTTCTTGGTAATGATTCTAATGTTCATGAGAATATGATGCTGCCTAAATTGGACACATTTGTCTTGCTTACAAATGAAGGGCCTAGCTTGGACAAAAAGGATGAACATTGGAGCAAGATCAAGCATGGAGATGATGCCATGCGCAAGGGGAACAAGAATGGAGTTACAAGTGATGATTTCAGGACTTTGAAGCCACCATAATGAGTGCGAGAAGCCTTGGACGAAATATACAAGATGCCACTTCATAAATTTCGTCCAGAGGCTATTATAGGTGTTGCGTCACCTTATTATTGGGCCAGGCCCATGTAATTTCGAAATACTTGAGTATAGGCTGTTTTTAGAGTCCGTATGTGTGGGAAACAAGAGTTGGGGTTGGTTTCGGACCCCTCCACCAAGGGCCATGAAATTCCCCCCTCTTCCCCCCATATATAAAGCCCTTAGGGCGTCGTTTAGACTTTGGGTTTTGTTTAGATTAAAAGTTTGCCATAGTTGCAACTTCGCGTACTTCATTTGTGTTAACCGACTAGACAAAGACGTCACAGAACCCCAGCTTGATCAATAAAGCTTTCTTCTTATATTCGCAATATCCAGATTGCAATCTTAGTTTCTTGCTTGTTCTTCATTTGCCTGCAGGAAACAGACCTTCGTGGTCAGATTGATCGTGCTCCGACGTTGTCAATAACCTCTCGGAGTTGGTTTAGCGATTGCTGAGGCGCGACGTCCACGCATGTTCGTAGTCGGATCATCCAAGTCGACTTCCTCCAAAATGATAGCCACCATCTCATCGAAAGACGGGACACCTTTGCCTCTATCAACAGCCCCAACTGATACATATACGTGACCAATTACTAGAGCTCGTGCATGCCAATTAAATTATCAGGTACTTTCCTTTCTTGGTAATGATTGTAATGTTCATGAGAATATGATGCTGCCTAAATTGGATACATTTGTCTTGCTTACAAATGAAGGGCCTAGCTTGGACAAGAAGGATGAACATTGGAGCAAGATCAAGCATGGAGATGATGGCATGCGCAAGGGGAACAAGAACGGAGTTACAAGTGATGATTTCAGGACTTTGAAGCCACCATAATGAGTGCGTGAAGCCTTGGACGAAATATACAAGATGCCACTTCATAAATTTCGTCCATAGGCTATTATAGGTGCTGCGTCACCTTATTATTGGGCCAGGCCCATGTAATTTCGAAATAGTAAAGTATAGGCTATTTTTAGAGTCCGTATGTGTGGGGAAATAAGAGTTAGGGTTGGTTTCGGACCCCTCCTCCAAGGGCCACGAAATCCCCCCCCCCCCTCTTCCCCCATATATACAACCCTTAGGGCGTCATTTAGACCTTGGGTTTTGTTTAGATTAAAAGTTCGCCATAGCTGCAACTTCGCGTACTTCGTTTGTGTTCAACGACCAGACAAAGGCGTCACAGAACCCCACCTTGATCAATAAAGCTTTCCTCTTATATTCGCAATATCCAGATTGCAATCTTAGTTTCTTGCTTGTTCTTCGTTTGCCTGCAGGAAACAGACCTTCGTGGTCAGGTTGATCGTGCTCCGGTGTGGTCAATAACCTCTCGGAGTTGGTTTAGCGATTGCTAAGGCGCGACGTCCTCGCACGTTCGTAGTCGGATCGTCAAAGTCGACTTCCTCCAAAACGATAGCCACCATCTCATCGAAAGACGGGACACCTTTGCCTCTATCAAGTGGTATCAGATTTCTAGGTTGCTCGGTGAGATCTTACAGTTTTTCGTCGATTAGATCGAGTCTGTTCTTCATACCTATCGTCCACGAAAAAAAAGTCCGGAGACCCCCGGGGCAGTTTTTAGGCCAAAATTTCGACAGGTGAAAATATTTTTTCCCTATCCTATTTTTATTCTTTTTTGAGTCTTTTGAGACACGTGGCACCATACTGTTTTTTACCGCACTTTTCGTCGTTGCTGCCCTATTTTCGGAAAAAACAAATTTGTCAAAAAAATCGTGCCTATCATCTTAGTTTGACTTGGTAAGTGTTTTGAGACACTCGCCATTATAGTGATTTTCGGCAAAAAAAAAGGAGGATCGCAAAAAAAAAAGAGCACAAAAAAAGGCGATTTTTTTTTCAGATTATGCTTTCCCCTTGTTTACGTGCAGCGCCGTGATTTTGTTAGTGTTCTAGGCTCGCGTCTCTAGTACGGTCTAGCCTAGGACCAGCACAGTACCGTCGTTGAGCGTTTATTCAACTTTGCATCTCTGAATTGATTATTGTTGACCCTTTTTGCTACCATCTTATAAGCCTTCCCAGCTCCACATACATCTACGTCGTGCGTTTGACTCTCCCTAGTAATCGCTTTATCCAACCTTTGAGAGTTTTGACTACCACGGTTGCCGATCACCACCTGCTGCTGGGTAAGAACTGGTAAGAATTTGAGATTTGCTTGACGGATTTGTGACGCCCCACCACCACCATTTTCTAGTAGTCTATAGGATCATATTTTTGTGTGTTTCTAGTGCTGCTAACCATGCCAGGATCACAAGTCGACGAGACTGACTGGGAGAACATGACAAACAAGGAGTTTCATGATAAATTTCAGCAAATGATGGGTCAACAGGTAGAAGCTATGATGACAAGTTTTGACAACGCACTAGCGAGGATGGATGGCATTGAGAAGTCAATTGACACCAAGTTGGATGCCAAATTCGCTGAAGTGCTTGCGCGTCTACATCCACCTGCTGCATCGTTGCAACAACAACAACAACCACCTTCACGTCGCGAAATCGCCCTTCGCAAAGCGAGCCGTGTCCCTCTTCAGCCTGGCCAACCTGTTGGTGCTGCTGTTGATACTTCTTTGGCTCCTGCTGCTGCTGAGGAGGAGGACGATTACGCGGGGGATTACGAGGAAGAGGTTGATCAAAATCAGAACTACGTGCAACAACCAGCACCACAACAACTAGGTCGTCCACATGCATATAATCGCAATGGTAGGGTTGCACCATACCTTCAGGTACGCGATCATGACCATCTCACTAAACTAAAATTGAATATTCCACCATTTCAGGGTAGATATATTCCTGATATATATCTTACTTGAGAGTTAGAAACCGAACAACGTTTTACATGTTTAAAATATCCCAAGGAGAGACGTGTTGCTGCTGCTCTTTGTGCTTTCACTAGTTTTGCTTGTGTGTGGTGGTCTGAATATTGTAGATTACATCCAAATAATATTCCAACTACTTGGGCTGCTTTGAAAACTGCTATGCGTACTCGTTGGGTTCCACCATATTATCAACGTGAATTACTTCAGAAATTGCAGCGTTTAAGACAAGGAAAAAATTCTGTAGAGGAATATTATCAGGAATTGCAAACTTGCCTGATTAGATGTGGTATTGTTGACGACAATGAGGCTATGCTTGCATGTTTTATGGGTGGCTTAAATAGAGAGATTCGGACAATTCTAGAGTATAAGGAGTATAATAATATCACTCGTTTATTCCATCTTGCTTCTAAAGCTGAACGTGAAGTGGAGGATCGACAGGCCTTGGCACGAACTAATTTTTCTGCAGGTCGACCTTCATCATGGACACCACGTGCATCATCTACTTCGACACGTCCGGCTGCACCACCGCCTACTTCGTCCGTCACTTCTAGTCGTGATAAAAGCAAACATGCACCACCACCATCAACCAGGAGTACACCTTCCGGTCCTGCGCAGAGCTCTTCTTCATCCATGGCATCCAATGGGCCAACACATGATGTTATATGTCGGCGTTGCACTGGTTGTGGTCACTATGCGAGCAAATGCCCATCACAGCGTGTAATGATTGCTACCGAGGATGGTGGTTATGAGTCCGCTAGTGACTATGATGAGGAGATTTTGGCTCTTATTACACGTGAACAACATGGTGGAGATGATTCTGAAAATGAGACGCAATACATGGCTCCAGAAGACGCTGACAGGTATGAATGTTTAGTTACTCAACGTGTTTTGAGTGTGCAGGTCACACAAGCAGAGCAAAATCAGAGGCATAATTTGTTTCATACAAAGGGAGTTGTGAAGGAACGTTCTGTTCGCGTCACCATAGATGGAGGGAGCTGCAACAACTTGGCTAGCATGGAGATGGTGGAGAAGTTATCTCTCACCATAAGACCACATCCACATCCTTACTATATCCAATGGTTCAACAACAGCGACAAGGTTAAGGTAACACGTACTGTTCGTGTGCATTTTAGTATCTCTACATATGTTGATTATGTTGATTGTGATGTGGTACCTATGCAAGCATGTTTCTTATTACTTGGTAGACCATGGCAATTTGATAAAATTTTATGTACACCATGGTAGAAACAATCAGTATACTCTTGTTCATAAGGATAAAAATATTACTTTGCTTCCTATGACTCCTGATTCCATTTTGAAAGATGATATTAATAGAGCTAATAAAGCAAAACAGGAGAAAAATAAGAGTGAAAATCAGATTGTGGCAAAAGAATTTGAGCAACAAATAAAGCCTAATAATAAACCAGCTACTGTTGCTTCTGAAATTTAATTGAAAAGTGCATGTTTACTTGCCACCAAATCTGATATTGATGAGCTAGATTTTAGCAAATCTGTTTGCTATGCTTTTGTGTGCAAAGAGGCATTATTTTCATTCGAGGACATGCCTTCCTCTTTCCCCCCTGCTGTCAATAACATTTTGCAGGAGTTCGCTGACGTCTTTCCACAAGACGTGCCACCGGGATTACCACCTATTCGATGGATTGAGCATCAAATTGACTTAATTCCCGGTGCATCGCTACCCAACTGTGCACCATACCGTATCAAACCAAAGGAGACAAAGGAGATTATGCGTCAAGTACATGAGCTGCTCGACAAAGGTTATATACGTGAATCTCATAGTCCTTGTGTTGTTCCTATTATACTAGAGCCTAAAAAGGATGGTACGTCGCGTATGTGTGTTGATTGTAGAGGCAATAATAATATTACTATTTGTTATCGTCATCCTATTCCTAGGGTAGATGATATGCTTGATGAATTGAGTGGCTCTACAATATTCTCCAAAGTAGATTTGCGTAGTGGATACCATCCAATTCGTATGAAATTGGGAGATGAATGGAAAACAACATTTAAAACTAAGTTTGGTTTATATGAGTGGTTAGTCACGCCTTTTGGGTTAACTAATGCGCCTAGTACTTTCATCAGACTAATGAACGAAGTTTTACGTGCTTTCATTGGACGATTTGTGGTAGTATACTTTAATGATATATTGATTTATTGCAGATCTTTGGAGGAACATTTGGAACATTTACGTGCTGTTTTTATTGCTCTACGTGATGCACGTTTGTTTGGTAACCTTGGAAAGTGCACCTTTTGCACCGACCGAGTATCTTTTCTTGGCTATGTTGTTACTCCACAGGGAATTGAGGTTCATAAAGCCAAGATTGAAGCTATTGAGAGTTGGCCGCAACCCAAAACGGTCACACACGTGAGGAGTTTCCTATGCCTCGCTGGATTCTATCGGTGTTTTGTGAGAGATTTCATCAGCATTGCTGCACCTCTCAATGAGCTTACAAAGAATGATGTGTGCCTTCTGTTTGGGGTACTGCACAGGAAGTGATGAGGATATCACTAACAAGGTTACACCCACAGCTCCAACTGGCACATATACAGGACCAATTACTAGAGCTCGCGCACGCCAATTAAATTACCAGGTACTTTCGTTTCTTGGTAATGATTCTAATGTTCATGAGAATATGATGCTATCTAAATTGGATACATTTGTCTTGCTTACAAATGAAGGGTCTAGCTTGAACAAGAAGGATGAACATTGGAGCAAGATTAAGAATGGAGATGATGGCATGCGCAAGGGGAACAAGAATGGAGTTACAAGTCACGATTTCAGGACTTTGAAGCCACCATAATGAGTGCGAGAAGGCTTGGACGAAATACACAAGATGTCACTTCATAAATCTCGTCCAGAGGCTATTATAGGTGCTGCGTCACCTTATTATTGGGCCAGCCCATGTAATTTCGAAATACTTGAGTATAGGCTGTTTTTAGAGTCCGTATGTGTGGGGAAACAAGAGTTAGGGTTGCTTTCGGACCCCTCCACCAAGGGCCACGAAATTCCCCCCTCTTCCCCCATATATACAGCCCTTAGGGCGTCGTTTAGACTTTGGGTTTTGTTTAGATTAAAGCTTCGTGTACTTTGTTTGTGTTCAACGACCAGACAAAGACGTCACAGAACACCACCTTGATCACTAATGCTTTCCTCTTGAATTCGCAATATCCAGATTGCAATCTCAGTTTCTTGCTTGTTCTACGTTTGCCTGCAGGAAATAGACCTTCGTGGTCAGGTTGATCGTGCTCCGGCGTGGTCAATAACCTCTCGGAGTTGGTTTAGCGATTGCTAAGGCGCGACATCCTCGCACGTTCGTAGTCGGATCGTCAAAGTCGACTTCCTCCAAAACATTAGCCACCATCTCATCGAACGACGGGACACCTTTGCCTCTATCAGGAAGAAGCATTCACGGTATTGAAAGATAAGTTGACACATGCTCCTTTACTCCAACTTCTTGATTTTAATAAGACTTTTGAGCTTGAATATGATGCTAGTGGAATTGGGTTAGGAGGTGTGTTATTACAAGATGGTAAAACCTGTTGCATACTTTTCTGAAAAATTGAGTGGGCCTAGTCTGAATTATTCTACTTATGATAAGGAATTATATGCTCTTGTTCGGACTTTGGAAACATGGCAACATTATTTATGGCCCAAAGAATTTGTTATACATTCTGATCATGAATCTTTGAAGCACATTAAAAGTCAAGCAAAACTGAATCAAAGACATGCTAAATGGGTTGAATTCATACAGACTTTCCCTTATGTTATTAAACACAAGAAGGGAAAAGAAAATGTTATTGCTAATGCATTGGCTCGTCGTTATACTATGATTTCACAACTTGACTTTAAAATAGTTGGTTTGGAGACCATCAGAGATCAATATGTGCATGATGCTGAATTTAAAGACGTATTGCAGAATTGCAAAGAAGGGAGAACATGGAACAAGTTTGTCGTTAATGATGGATTTGTGTTTCGTGCTAACAAGCTATGCATTCCAGCTAGCTCTGTTCGTCTTTTGTTGTTGAAGGAGGCGCATGGAGGTGGATTAATGGGACACTTTGGCGTGAAGAAGACGGAGGACGTACTTGCTACACATTTCTTTTGGCTAAAGATGAGACGGGATGTTGAGCGTTTTGTTGCTCGCTGCACTACATGTCAAAAAGCTAAGTCACGACTCAATCCTCACGGTTTATATATGCCTTTGCCTGTCCCTAGTGTTCCTTGGGAAGATATATCTATGGACTTTGTTTTGGGTTTACCTCGAACAAAGAACGGAAGGGATAGCATATTTGTTGTCGTGGATAGGTTCTCGAAGATGGCACACTTTATACCATGTCATAAAAGCGATGATGCTGCTAATGTTGCTGATTTGTTCTTTCGTGAAATTATTCGCCTGCATGGTGTGCCAAATACTATTGTTTCAGATCATGATACTAAATTTCTTAGCCACTTTTGGAGATGTTTATGGGCTAAGTTGGGGACGAAACTACTTTTTATTACTACTTGTCACCACCAAACTGATGGACAAACTGAAGTAGTCAATAGAACTTTGTCTACTATGCTTCGGGATGTTTTGAAGAATAACAAGAAAATGTGGGAAGAATGCTTGCCTCATATTGAATTTGCTTATAATCGTTCGTTGCATACTACTACTAAGATGTTCCCTTTTGAAATTGTCTATGGTTTCGTACCTCGTGCACCGATTGATTTGCTCCCTCTTCCATCTTCGGAGAAGGTTAATTTTGATGCTAAATAACGTGCTGAATTGACCTTAAAAATGCATGAGTTAACTAAGGAAAATATTGAGCGCATGAATGCTAAATATAAACTTGTTGGAGATAAGGGTAGAAAACGTGTTGTATTTGCACCTGGAGATCTTGTTTGGTTACATTTGCTTAAGGATAGGTTTCCTAATTTGCGGAAGTCAAAGCTAATGCCACGTGTTGATGGTCCTTTTAAGGTGTTAGAGAAAATAAATGATAATGCATATAAACTTGAGCTGCGTGCAGATTTTGGGGTTAGTCCCACATTTAACATTGCAGATTTGAAGCCTTACTTGGGTGAGGAAGATGAGTTTCCGTCGAGGACGACTTCAATTCAAGAAGGGGAGGAGGATGAGGACATCACTAACAAGGTTACACCCGCAGCTCCAACTGATACATATATAGGACCAATTACTAGAGCTCGCACACGCCAATTAAATTATCAGGTACCTTCGTTTCTTGGTAATGATTCTAATGTTCATGAGAATATGATGCTGCCTAAATTGGATACATTTGTCTTGCTTACAAATGAAGGGCCTAGCTTGGACAAGAAGGATGAACATTGGAGCAAGATTAAGAATGGAGATGATGGCATGCGCAAGGGGAACAAGAATGGAGTTACAAGTGACGATTTCAGGACTTTGAAGCCACCATAATGAGTGCGAGAAGCCTTGGATGAAATACACAAGATGCCACTTCATAAATCTCGTCCAGAGGCTATTATAGGTGCTGCGTCACCTTATTATTGGGCCAGCCCATGTAATTTCGAAATACTTGAGTATAGGCTGTTTTTAGAGTCCGTATGTGTGGAGAAACAAGAGTTAGGGTTGGTTTCGGATCCCTCCACCAAGGGCCACGAAATTCCCCCCCTCTTCCCCATATATACAACCCTTAGGGCGTCGTTTAGACTCTGGATTTTGTTTAGATTAAAGTTCGCCATAGCTACAACTTCGTGTACTTTGTTTGTGTTCAACGACCAGAAAAAGACGTCACAGAACACCACCTTGATTACTAAAGCTTTCCTCTTGAATTCGCAATATCCAGATTGCAATCTCAGTTTCTTGCTTGTTCTACGTTTGCCTGCAGGAAACAGACCTTCGTGGTCAGGTTGATCGTGCTCCGGCGTGGTCAATAACCTCTCGGAGTTGGTTTAGCAATTGCTAAGGCGCGACGTCCTCGCACGTTCGTAGTCGGATCGTCAAAGTCGACTTCCTCCAAAATGATAGCCACCATCTCATCGAACGACGGGACACCTTTGCCTCTATCAGGAAGAAGCATTCACGGTATTGAAAGATAAGTTGACACATGCTCCTTTACTCCAACTTCTCGATTTTAATAAGACTTTTGAGCTTGAATGTGATGCTAGTGGAATTGGGTTAGGAGGTGTGTTATTACAAGATGGTAAACCTGTTGCATACTTTTCTGAAAAATTGAGTGGGCCTAGTCTGAATTATTCTACTTATGATAAGGAATTATATGCTCTTGTTCGGACTTTGGAAACATGGCAACATTATTTATGGCCCAAAGAATTCGTTATACATTCTGATCATGAATCTTTGAAGCACATTAAAAGTCAAGCAAAACTCAATCAAAGACATGCTAAATGGGTTGAATTCATAAAGACTTTCCCTTATGTTATTAAACACAAGAAGGGAAAATAAAATGTTATTGCTGATGCATTGGCTCGTCGTTATACTATGCTTTCACAACTTGACTTTAAAATATTTGGTTTGGAGACCATCAAAGATCAATATGTGCATGATGCTGAATTTAAAGACATATTGCAGAATTGCAAAGAAGGGAGAACATGGAACAAGTTTGTCGTTAGTGATGGATTTGTGTTTCGTGCTAACAAGCTATGCGTTCCAGCTAGCTCTGTTCGTCTTTTGTTGTTGCAGGAGGCGCATGGAGGAGGATTAATGGGACACTTTGGGGTGAAGAAGACGGAGGACGTACTTGCTACACATTTCTTTTGGCTAAAGATGAGACGGGATGTTGAGCGTTTTGTTGCTCGCTGCACTACATGTCCAAAAGCTAAGTCACGACTCAATCCTCATGGTTTATATATGCCTTTGCCTGTCCCTAGTGTTCCTTGGGAAGATATATCTATGGACTTTGTTTTGGGTTTATCTCGAACAAAGAACGGAAGGGATAGCATATTTGTTGTCGTGGATAGGTTCTCGAAGATGGCACACTTTATACCATGTCATAAAAGCGATGATGCTGCTAATGTTGCTGATTTGTTCTTTCGTGAAATTATTCACCTGCATGGTGTGCCAAATACTATTGTTTCAGATCGTGATACTAAATTTCTTAGCCACTTTTAGAGATGTTTATGGGCTAAGTTGGGGACTAAACTGCTTTTTATTACTACTTGTCACCACCAAACTGATGGACAAACTGAAGCAGTCAATAGAACTTTGTCTACTATGCTTAGGGATGTTTTGAAGAATAACAAGAAAATGTGGGAAGAATGCTTGCCTCATATTGAATTTGCTTATAATCGTTCGTTGCATACTACTACTAAGATGTGCCCTTTTGAAATTGTCTATGGTTTCCTACCTCGTGCACCAATTGATTTGCTCCCTCTTCCATCTTCGGAGAAGGTTAATTTTGATGCTAAACAACGTGCTGAATTGATCTTAAAAATGCATGAGTTAACTATGGAAAATATTGAGCGTATGAATGCTAAATATAAACTTGTTGGAGATAAGGGTAGAAAACGTGTTGTATTTGCACCTGGAGATCTTGTTTGATTACATTTGCTTAAGGATAGGTTTCCTAATTTGCGCAAGTCAAAGCTAATGCCACGTGCTAATGGTCCTTTTAAGGTGTTAGAGAAAATAAATGATAATGCATATAAACTTGAGTTGCGTGCAGATTTTGGGGTTAGTCCCACATTTAACATTGCAGATTTGAAGCCTTACTTGGGTGAGGAAGATGAGTTTCCGTCGAGGACGATTTCAATTCAAGTAGGGGAGGATGATGAGGACATCACTAACAAGGTTACACCCACAGCTCCAACTGATACATATATAGGACCAATTACTAGAGCTCGCACACGCCAATTAAAATATCAGGTACTTTCGTTTCTTGGTAATGATTCTAATGTTCATGAGAATATGATGCTGCCTAAATTGGATACATTTGTCTTGCTTACAAATGAAGGGCCTAGCTTGGACAAGAAGGATGAACATTGGAGCAAGATCAAGCATGGAGATGATGGCATGCGCAAGGGGAACAAGAACGGAGTTACAATTGATGATTTCAGGACTTTGAAGCCACCATATTGAGTGCGTGAAGCCTTGAACGAAATATACAAGATGCCACTTCATAAATTTCGTCCAGAGGCTATTATAGGTGCTGCGTCACCTTATTATTGGGCCAGGCCCATGTAATTTCGAAATAGTAAAGCATAGGCTATTTTTAGGGTCCGTATGTGTGGGGAAATAAGAGTTAGGGTTGGTTTCGGACCCCTCCTCCAAGTGCCACGAAATCCCCCCCTCTTCCCCCATATATACAACCCTTAGGGCGTCATTTAGACCTTGGGTTTTGTTTAGATTAAAAGTTCGCCATAGCTGCAACTTCGCGTACTTCGTTTGTGTTCAACGACCACACAAAGGCGTCACAGAACCCCACCTTGATCAATAAAGCTTTCCTCTTATATTCACAATATCCAGATTGCAATCTTAGTTTCTTGCTTGTTCTTCGTTTGCCTGCAGGAAACAGACCTTCGTGGTCAGGTTGATCGTGCTCCGGTGTGGTCAATAACCTCTCGGAGTTGGTTTAGCGATTGCTAAGGCGCGACGTCCTCGCACGTTCGTAGTCGGATCGTCAAAGTCGACTTCCTCCAAAACGATAGCCACCATCTCATCGAAAGACGGGACACCTTTGCCTCTATCAACTTGGCAAGCGAAGAGCTATGCGACAAGCTCAACTTGGTGAAGTCAAAGCACCCTCACCCATACAAGGTCCAATGGCTTAACGACGCCGGAACTCTTCGAGTTGAGCATACCATGCAAATCTCCTTCAAGATATGATCGTGGAGTCACACACAATGGACGGACGAACCACTATAGCTTCAAAATGAAAGGAAAGGAGTTCGTGCTACGCCCAATGTCTCCAACTCAAGTAGCCGCCGACAAACACTTATCTACCAACCATCATGGAGAGAACGGTGAGAGAGTGAGCCACCAAAAGGAGAGTGAGAGCCACCAAAAGGAGAGTGAGAGCCACAAACCAAATATGAGCGACTCCACGATGAGCGACAAGAAGCAACTAGTGCTATTTGCCACCAAAAGTGAGATGAGAGATGTGTATGAGAACCCCTCGAGTGTCTTTCACCTTGTGCTCTTATGCAAAGGGGAAGCAAAGCATACTAACACTTCACCACCTCCACCTTTAGTGTTGTCTAAATTGTTGCAGGAATTCTCGGACGTCTTTCCCGACGAGCTCCCTCCGGGCCTACCTCCACTTCGCGGAATCAAACACCGCATCAACCTCATACCCGGCGCACCACTTCCGAACAAGGCTCCCTACCACGTCAACCCTGAGGAAACCAAGGAGAGACAACGGCAAGTACAACAACTCATCGATAAAGGTCATGTACGTGAAAGCTTGAGCCCTTGTGCTGTTCCGGTTATTCTCGTGCCTAAGAAAGATGGAAGTTTTCGCGTGTGCTCCGATTGTAGGCCGATAAATGCTATCACCGTTAGATACCTTCATCCTATCCCATGCTTAGACGACATGCTTGATGAATTATGTGGTGCCACCATCTTTTCGAAAATTGATCTTAAAAGTGGCTACTACCAAATTCCCATTCAATAGGGTGATGAGTAGAAAACGGCTTTCAAAACCAAGTTTGGGTTATATGAGTGGCTTGTCATGCCAATGGGTTTATCAGAAGCACCCGGTTCATTTATGCGTCTCATGCATTTTGTGCTACGACCCTACATACGCGTCTTTGTAGTGGCTTACTTTGATGACATCCTCGTTTTTAGCAAGTCACTTGAGGACCATGTGATACACATCCGTATGGTTTTGCAAACTCTTCGGAAAGAGCGCTTATATGCTAACATGGAAAAATGCACTTTTGGCGTTGACAAGGTCGTCTTCCTAGGATTTGTTGTTTCTTCCCAAGGTGTTCACGTTGATGAAACTAAAATTGAAGAAATTAAAACTTGGCCTCAACCAACGAATCTCCAACAAGTGTGTAGCTTTCTTGGTTTAGCCGGTTTCTATCGACGTTTTGTGAAGGATTTTAGCACAATTGCTATGCCTCTACACGCCTTGAGCAAGAAGAACGCACCCTTTGTTTGGGGTCCCTTGCAAGACACCGCGTTCATTAAGCTAAAAGACTTGCTCACGCATGCACCACTTCTTGCCCTACCAAACTTTGATAAACCTTTTGAGATTCATTGTGAAGCTAGTGGTACCGGCATAGGTGGCGTGCTCATGCAAGAAAAGCGCCCAATTGCCTACTTTAGCGAGAAGCTATCCGGAGCACAACTTAACTACCCCATCTATGATAAAGAGCTATATGCCTTGGTGAGAGTTTTGCGTGTTTGGGAACACTATCTTAGACCTCATGAATTCATTCTTCATACGGACCATGAGACTCTCAGGTATCTCAAGGGTCAAACTAAGTTGAACAAGCGTCATGCTAAGTGGAGTGAGTTCATTGAGTCTTTTCCATACGTCATCAAGTACATCAAAGGCAAAGAAAATGTTGTGGCGGATGCGCTTTCCCGCAAATGCATGCTTGTCATAATAGTTGAGTTGAATGTTATTGTCTTTGATCATATTAAAGACTTATATGAGCATGATCCTTTCTTTGCAAATCCTTATGCTAAGTGTTTGACTCACACTTCTTGGGACCATTACTACATGAAGGACGGATATCTTATGAGAGCTAACAAACATTGCATTCCCGAGTCTTCACTTCATTTGCTCCTTCTGCAGGAATCTCACGGAGGAGGACTCATGGGACACTTTGGTCGCGACAAGACATTTGCTACGCTCTCCAAGAACTACTTTTGGCCCAAGATGCTACGTGACGTCTCACACCTCACCAATCGATGCTCTACATGTCGCAAAGGTAAGTCAAAAGCTCAATCTCATGGTCTTTACATGCCACTTCCTATTCCATTCCATCCATGGGAAGACATAAGCATGGACTTTGTACTTGGATTGCCTAGGACTCAAAATGCAAAAGATTCCCTGTTTGTTGTCGTGGATAGATTCTCTAAAATATCTCATTTCATTCCTTGTAACAAGATCGACGATGCTTCACATGTGGCAAATCTCTTTTGTAGGGAAATCATTCGTCTACATGGAGTGGCCAAGACAATCGTGTCGGACCGGGATGTCAAGTTCTTGAGCTACTTTTGGAAGACTCTATGCGCCAAACTCGGCATCAAGCTCCTCTTCTCTTCGGCAAATCATCCGCAAACCGACGGCCAAATGGAGGTGACGAACCGCACGCTTTCGACGCATCTTCGCGTGTTGATCAAGAAGAACATCAAGGAATGGGAGCAATGCTTTCCCATCGCCGAGTACGCCTACAACCGCGCAAGACATTGGACTACTGGCAAGTCCCCTTTCGAGGTCGTCTACGGCTTCAATCCGTTGTCTCCATTGGACAGCCTACCTCTATCTCTACAAGAACACATCAACTTGGACGCAAGTGCTCGAGCAAGCTATCTCAAGAAGGTGCATGAAGATACAAGGGCAACAATCGAGAGGCAAGTACATCGACTAGCGTCCAAGCTCAATGCCAACAAGAAGCCTATGGTGTTCCAACCGGGAGATCTCGTATGGCTACATCTTCGCGAGGACCGTTTCCCCCACGAGCGCAAGTCCAAACTACTACCTCGGGCCGACGGACCCTTCAAGGTGCCAGCATGCTACAACAACAATGCAGACAAGCTCGACCTTCAACGCGACAAGTACAACGTGAGCGATGTCTTCAACGTCAAGGATCTCTCCACTTTCCATGGCGATGAAGATTTCGATCCAAGGTCGGATCTTTCGCAAGGGAGGGGAGAGGATGCGGAGCATCCCAAGGTCATCCCCATGGGCCTACCATCGTCTCACCAAGTGCCATGTGGACCCATGACACGTGCTAGAGCACGAGCTCTCGAGACCGAGGTGACTTTGCTCCTCTCTTTACGTCACTTTGATTCACATGAGACATGGCTGCTACCCTCATCAGAGACTCTTTGCATACTCAGGAACCTCGGGAGCAACCATGGAGAAGCCAAGGAACAAGAAGAATCGAAGGAGGAAGAAGGAAGAGAATATCGGCCGAAATTCAGCCAGCCCGGACGATGTCCCAGACGATCCGGCCGAGGCCCGGATGTTCCGGACAAACGTCCGGACGATCCGGCAAATGTGCCCGAGGACACCCGAGAGCTCAAGCTGAAGCCGGATCATCCGGACCCCAGCCCAGATCATCCGGACGAACCCGGATGTCCGGACCAAGTCCGGGATATCCGGACCACCCGCGGCAGTTCAGACACATCCAGATCATCCGAACGCCGCCCCGGATCATCCGGACCCCCGAAGCCCGGATCGTCCAGACAGTGCCTGCGTGCATGATGTTGTGACGAGGCCCAAGTACCCCTTCGCCCCTCCTATCCTATATATAGAACTCTACCTAAACTATCTAGGGTTAGCTTTGTGTTAGCTCATACCAAAACCTTAGTGGTTCCTCTCCTACGAGACCGCGGCCTCTTCGGAGAAGATCCACCGGATTCAAGACCTCCTTTACGGAGAAGAACATCAAGACCTCCTCACGGAGATAACTACTGCCACTTGTATCGTCCTTAGTTGATCGTGTATCGTGTATCGCACTTTGTGTACCTGGATCTAGCATTTGTGTGACCTAAGTTTGTTGATTTGAGTGTTTTCTCCTGGTCTCCCTTGTGTTTTTCCTCGTGCCCCTCGTGTTCTTCCTCGGGATCCCTCCTTTTCGTGAAAGATCGGCCACGTAGGGTTCCACCCTACATCAGAAGCTAAAGAAAGCTCCAGGCCCCGGACATCTGGTCCTTGGATCAGCAGCTACATAATAGCCCCCGCACCCAAAGCTACAGGGACCGGACATCCGGCACGGTCCCGGACATCCAGCACGGCAGGCCCCGGACATCCGCCTCGGGCCCGGAAATCCAGCGCCACATCACAGAAGCTCACCGAGGCGCGTCCCCGCTAGCCCGGACATCCGGCGAAATGCCCGAACATCCGGCGCCTCTCCCACGCCTGGACATCCGGCCCGACCGTCGTACATCCGGCCCTGCCTATGCGCAACCACTTGGGTTTCGACCCGTGTATCCCTATTCCGTCCCCTAGACTATAAGTACTCCTTCCCCTCCCCTTTTCTAGGGTTAGCTTTTGGATAGCTCATCATGGTGCGAACAGTCTTGCACTCAAATGACTTGTGGCCTCGCCCTTGGCATTTGAAACACTTGGTGGAACTCGTCTTGGAGTTGTCCTCGGTTGCAGTTTTAGATGATGAAGCTCTTGGCTTGAAGTTGTTCGTAGAAGGTGGATGACTAGATGTAGTCGCATTATTGTAGCTTGACTTGTCACCGAAGCTTGTAGATGGCTTGGTAGATGTAGGAGGAGCCGAAGTCGTCGAGGCTTGGTTGTAGGAGCCGTAGTCCTTGGAGGTGAACTTGGAGTAGTTGTAATCCTCTTGAACTTGTCGCTCCGCTTTGGTTCCTTGGTGTACTAGCTCGAGGAGATTTGTGTATGGTTGAAAGTCCGTAAACTTCTTGATAGGATAGTTGAGTCTGATAGAGGCAAAGGTGTCCCGTCTTTCGATGAGATGGTGGCTATCGTTTTCGGTGGAGTAGACTTTGACGATCCGACTACGAACGTGCGAGGACGTCGCGCCTTAGCAATCGCTAAACCAACTCCGAGAGGTTATTGACCACACCGGAGCACGATCAACCTGACCACGAGGGTCTATTTCCTGCAAGCAAACGAAGAACAAGCAAGAAACTAAGATTACAATCTGGATATTGTGAATATAAGAGGAAAGCTTTATTTATCAAGGTGGGGTTCTGTGACATCTTTGTCTGGTCGTTGAACACAAACGAAATACGCGAAGTTGCAGCTATGGCGAACTTTAATATAAACAAAACCCAAAGTCTAAACGACGCCCTAGGGGCTGTATATATGGGGGAAGAGGGGGGAATTTGATGGCCCTTGGACGAGGGGTCCGAAACCAACCCTAACTCTTGTTTCCCCACACATACGGACTCTAAAAACAGCCTATACTCAAGTATTTCGAAATTACATGGGCCTGGCCCAATAATAAGGTGACGCAGCACCTATAATAGCCTCAGGACGAAATTTATGAAGTGGCATCTTGTATATTTCGTCCAAGGCTTCACGCACTCATTATGGTGGCTTCACAGTCCTAAAATCATCACTTGTAACTCCGTTCTTGTTCCCCTTGCGCATGCCATCATCTCCAGGCTTGATCTTGCTCCAATGTTCATCCTTCTTGTCCAAGCTAGGCCCTTCATTTGTAAGCAAGACAAATTTATCCAATTTAGGCAGCATCATATTCTCATGAACATTAGAATCATTACCAAGAAATGAAAGTACCTGGTAATTTAATTGGCATGCGCGAGCTCTAGTAATTGGTCCTGTATATGTGTCAGTTGGGGCTGTGGGTGTAACCTTGTTAGTGATGTCCTCATCATCCTCCCCTTCTTGAATTGAAGTCGTCCTCAACGGAAGCTCATCTTCCTCACCCAAGTAAGGCTTCAAATCTGCAATGTAAAATGTGGGACTAACCCCAAAATCTATAGGAAACTCAAGTTTATATGCATTATCATTTATTTTCTCTAACACCTTGAAAGGACCATCAGCACATGGCATTAGCCTTGACTTGCGGAAATTAGGAAACCTATCCTTACGCAAATGTAAGCAAACAAGATCTCCAGGTACAAAGACAACACGTTTTCTACCCTTATCTCCAACAAGTTTATATTTACCATTCATGCGCTCAATATTTTCCTTAGTTAACTCATGCATTTTTAAGATCAATTCAGCATGTTGTTTAGCATCAAAATTAACTGTCTCTGAAGATGGAAGAAGCAACAAATCAATAGGTGCACGAGGTAGGAAACTATAGACAATTTCAAAAGGCCACATCTTAGTAGTAGAATGCAACGAACAATCAAATTCAATATGAGGCAAGCATTCTTCCCACGTTTTCTTGTTATTCT
>LR738713.1:258928478-259011837 GCA_902687465.1 Secale cereale | reverse complement strand
TAACACCTTGAAAGGACCATCAGCACATGGCATTAGCCTTGACTTGCGGAAATTAGGAAACCTATCCTTACGCAAATGTAAGCAAACAAGATCTCCAGGTACAAAGACAACACGTTTTCTACCCTTATCTCCAACAAGTTTATATTTACCATTCATGCGCTCAATATTTTCCTTAGTTAACTCATGCATTTGTAAGATCAATTCAGCATGTTGTTTAGCATCAAAATTAACTGTCTCTGAAGATGGAAGAAGCAACAAATCAATAGGTGCACGAGGTAGGAAACTATAGACAATTTCAAAAGGCCACATCTTAGTAGTAGAATGCAACGAACAATCAAATTCAATATGAGGCAAGCATTCTTCCCACGTTTTCTTGTTATTCTTCAAAACATCCCTAAACATAGTAGACAAAGTTCTATTGACTACTTCAGTTTGTCCATCAGTTTGGGGGTGACAAGTAGTACTAAAAAGCAGTTTAGTCCCCAACTTTGCCCATAAACATCTCCAAAAGTGGCTAAGAAATTTAGTATCACACAATAATATTTGGCACACCATGCAAGCGAATAATTTCACGAAAGAACAAATCACCAACATTAGCAGCATCATCGCTTTTATGACATGGTATAAAGTGTGCCATCTTCGAGAACCTATCCACGACAACACAAATGCTATCCCTCCCCTTCTTTGTTCGAGGTAAACCCAAAACAAAGTCCATAGATAGATCTTCCCAAGGAACACTAGGGACAGGCAAAGGCATATATAAACCATGAGGATTGAGTCGTGACTTAGCTTTTTGACATGTAGTGCAGCGAGCAACAAAATGCTCAACATCCCGTCTCATCGTTGGCCAAAAGAAATGCGTAGCAAGTACGTCCTCCGTATTCTTCACGCCAAAGTGTCCCATTAATCCTCCTCTATGCGCCTCCTACAACAACAAAAGATGAACAGAGCTAGCTAGAATGCATAGCTTGTTAGATCGAAACACAAATCCATCATTAACGACGAACATGTTCCATGTTGTCCCTTCTTTACAATTCTGCAATACATCTTTAAATTCAGCATCATGCACATATTGATCTTTGATGGTCTCCAAACCAAATATTTTAAAGTCAAGTTGTGAAAGCATAGTATAACGACGAGACAGTGCATCAGGAATAACATTTTCTTTTCCCTTTTTGTGTTTAATAACGTAGGTGAAAGTCTCTATGAATTCAACCCATTTAGCATGTCTATGGTTCAGTTTTTATTGACTTTTAATATGCTTCAAAGATTCATGATCATAATGCATATGAAATTATTTGGGCCATAAATAATGTTGCCATGTTTCCAAAGTCCGAACAAGAGCATATAATTCCTTATCATAAGTAGAATAATTCAGACTACGCCCACTCAATTTTTCAAAAAAGTATGCAACAGGTTTACCATCTTATAATAACACACCTCCTAACCCAATTCCACCATCATCACATTCAAGCTCAAAAGTCTTATTAAAATCAGGCAGTTGGAGTAAAGGAGCATGTGTGAACTTATCTTTCAATACCGTGGATGCTTCTTCATGTGCAGTACCCCAAACAAAAGGCACATCCTTCTTTGTAAGCTCATTGAGAGGTGCAGCAATGGTGCTGAAATCTCTCACAAAACGCTGATAGAATCTAGTGAGGCCGAAGAAACTCCTCACGTGTGTGACTGTTTTGGGCTGCGGCTGATACATCTCCAACGTATTATAATTTTTCATTGTTCCATGCTATTATTTATGATGTTTTGGATGTTTAATGGGCTTTCTTGTGCACTTTTATGTTATTTTTGGGACTAACCTATTAACCCCAAGGCCCAGTCCAGATTGCTGTTTTTTGCCTATTTCGGGGTTTTACAGAAAAGGAATATCAAACGAAGTCCAAACGGAATGAAACCTTCGGGAGAGATATTTTTGGAGCAAAATACGCACGGGAGACTTGAGAACTACGAAGTAGGGCACACGTGGCGTCCACGAGGGTGGGGGCGCGCCCCCTACCTCGTGGGCCCCATGTTTGGCCCCCGTTGCCCTCCTTCTTCCTATATATATCTACGTACCCCGAAACCATCAGAACAACAAATAAAACCCTAGTTCCACCGCCGCAACCTTCTATTCCCGTGAGATCCCATCTTGGGGCCTGTTCCGGAGCTCCCCCAGAAGGGGGATCTACCACGGAGTGCTTCTACATCATCACCATCGCCTCACCATGAGTTGTGAGTAGTTTACCACAGACCTTCGGGTTCATAGCTAGTATCTAGATGGCTTGTTCGCTCTTTGGATCTCAATACCAAGTTCTCCTCGGTCTTCGAGGAGATCTATTCGATGTAATCTCTTTTTGCGGTGTGTTTGTCGAGATCCGATGAATTGTGGGTGTATGATCAAGATTATCTATGAGAAATTTTTGGTTCTTTTCTGAACTCTTTATGTATGATTATAATATCCTTGTAAGTCTCTTCGAATTATTGGTTTGGTTTGGCCTACTAGATCTGTAGTTCTTGCAATGGGAGAAGTGATTGGCTTTGGGTTCAATCTTACGGTGTCCTTTCCCAGTGACAGCAGGGGCAGCAAGGCAAGTATTGTATTGTTGCCATCGAGGATAAAAAGATGGGGTTTATATCACTATGTTTGAGTTTATCCCTCTACATCATGTCATCTTGCTTAAGGCGTTACTTTGTTCTTATGAACTTAATACTCTAGATGCATGCTGGATAGCGGTCGATGTGTGGAGTAATAGTAGTAGATGTAGAATTGTTTCGGTCTACTTGTATCGGACGTGATGCCTATATATAATGATCATGCCAAGATAGTCTCATAATTATTTGCTTTTCTATCAATTGCTCGACAGTAATTTGTTTACCCGCCGTAGAATACTGCTATCATGAGAGAAGCCACTATAGAAAACTATGGCCCCCGGGTCTATTCTCAACATATCAATCTACAATCTACTTTACTTTTCCGCTTTTACTTACTGTTCTTATATCCAAAAATACCAAAAATATCAAACTATCATCTCTATTATATCTCACTTTCGTAAGTGAGCGTAAAGGGATTGACAACCCCTTATCGCGTTGGCTGCGAAGTTCTTATTTGTTTGTGTAGGTGCGAGGGATTCGCGCGTGGTCTCCTACTGGATTGATACCTTGTTTCTCAAAAACTGAGGGAAATACTTACGCTACTGTGCTGCATCACCCTTTCCTTTTTGAGGGAATACAACACAAGCTCAAGAAGTAGCAAGAAGAATTTCTGGCGCCGTTGCCGGGGAGGCTTACGCAAAAGTCATATACCAAGTACCTATCAAAAACCCTTATCCTTTGCATTACATTTTTTGCCTCTCGTTTTCCTCTCCCCCACTTCACCCTTGCCATTTTATTTGCCCTTCTTTTTGCCGTGTGTTTACCGTTCGCTTGCTTCTTGTTTGCTTGTGTGTTGGATTGCTTACTTGTCATCATGTCTAGCACACCTATCGTTATCAATACTCCCGAGAGTGAGGTTCTCAATTTTAAACGAAGGGAGGAAGAAAACATAAAAGATGCCTGGTATAGAATTTGCAATGCTCAAAACAGATCTACTAGGAAGCTTTCCACTTCCGTGCTTCTTCGCAATTTTTATGTTGGCATAACTCCGTGGAATAGATTTACTTTAGATACCATTACCGGAGGGAATTTCTTGGGTAGCCATACTTTTGATTCTTATAATGCAATGACTGAATTATTTGGCTCACCACCACTTATGGTTAATGGGACCATTTTAACTTTGGAGCATGTTATGCAAAGGCTAGAAATCACTGAAAACAAAGTTTCTACGGTAGAGTTGGTAGAGAACTTGGATAGAAAGATCCACAATGAAATTACCCAATATGGATCCAAGGTAGGAGTTGTTCTGAAAAACTTTAAAGAAAAGGAACCCATAATTAAAGAAAAATTAGATCAAAATTCTACTAGAATCGATAAACTTGAGGATATTATTACCAATGTGGGTTCTGCTCTTTCTGCTATGAAAACTACTTCAAATCCTTCTACCACTAAATTATCTAAGTTTATGTATGTTCCTAAGAACAAGGGTGAACAATCTAGTAAAGGAATCGCGGATCTTAAATCTATAAGTGTTCATCCAAATTTTCTCAATTTTGCAAGAGAACCTTTTGACACGATTGCATTTCTTTATTTCTTTCCCAAAAGCTTCATTATCAATAGGGATAAAAAAGATCATAAGAATCACAAGTTCTTGATTAAAGAATTGCGTTCCAAAGATGGCATTACCTAGATCTATCCATGTGTCGTGCCTAGCTAGGGCGTAAAACGATATCGCTTGTTGGGAGACAACCCAATTTTTTTTTGCTTCTGTTTAGGAATAAATATTGCATCTAGCTTCTGTTTAGATGTGGTTTTGTGTTTTACTTAGTGTTTGTGCCAAGTAGAACCTTTAGGAAGACTTGTGTGAAGTTTATATGATCTTGCTATGAAAAACAGAATCTTTAGCGCTCGATAGAATAGTCACCAGATTTTACTGGAGTGTGCTATTTAGTTGATTCTTTTTGCAGATGATTAATAGACAAATTCCTCATGTTTACCAATTTATTTCAATTTTTTTGGAGTTACAGAAGTATGCGAAAGTTACAGATTACTACAGATTGTTCTATTTTTTACAGATTCTGTTTTTCGTGTGTTGATTGCTTATTTTGATGAATCTATGAGTAGTATTGGAGGATATGAATCATAGAGAAGTTGGAATACAGTAGGTTTAACACCAATATAAACAAAGAATGAGTTCATTACAGTATCTTTGAGTAGTGGTTTGTTTTCTTACACTAACAGAGCTCACGAGATCTTTGTCTAAGCTTTGTGTTGTGAAGTTTTCATGTTTTGAGTATTGCTTTGATGGACTATGGAACAAAGAGTGGCAAGAGCCTAAGCTTGGGGATGCTCAAGGCACCCCAAGGTAAAATTCAAGGACAACCAAAAGCCTAAGCTTGGGGATGCCCCGGGAAGGCATCCCCTCTTTCGTCTTCATCTATCGGTAACTGTACTCGGAGCTATATTTTTATTCACCACATGATATGTGTTTTACTTGGAGAGTCGTGTGTTATTTGAGTATTTTCTTGTTAGTTTGCCGCAATTATCCTTGCTGGACACACCTTTTTGAGAGAGTTAAATATGGCCTAGGAATTGTTAGAACACTCTATGCGCTTCACTTATATCTCTTGAGTTGAATAGTTTTTGCTCTAGTGCTTCACTTATATCTTCTAGAGCACGGTGGTGATTATATTTTGTAGAAATTGTTGATCTCTCATGCTTCACTTATATCCTTTAAGAGAGTCTATTAAGATAGCATGGTAATGTGCTTTGGCTATAAAACTAGCCTTCACATGATAGGCATCCAAGATGAATGTAGTAAAAACTTTCATACTAAATGCATTGAATATGATGAGAAGTTGGATGCTTGATAATTGTTTTGATATATGAAGATAGTGATATTAGAGTCATGCTAGTAGAGTTATTATGAAATTGAGAAATACTTGTGTTAAAGTTAGTGATTCCTGTAGCATGCACGAATGGTGAACCGCTATGTGACGAAGTTAGAGCATGAGGTATTTGTAGAGTGTCATCCTTTGTGTGGAGGTCGGGGGCGCGCGATGGTTAACTCCTACCAACCTCCCCCCTAGGAGCATGTGTTGATTGCTTTGTTTTGATGACTCGTAAATTTTTGCAATAAGTATATGAGTTCTTATGACTAATGTTGAGTCCATGGATTATACGCACTCTCACCCTTCCACCATTGCTAGCCTCTCTTATACCGCGCAACTTTCGCGGGTACCATACATCCACTATATATCCTTCCCCAAAACAGCCACCATATATCTTCCTCAAAACAGCCACCATACCAACCTATCATGGCATTTCCATAGCCATTCCGAGATATATTGCCATGCAACTTTCCACCGTTCCGTTCATAAGACACGCTTCATATTGTCATATTGCCATGCATGATCATGTAGTTGACATCGTATTTGTGGCAAAGCCACCATGCATAATTTTTCATACATGTCACTCTTGATTCTTTGCATATCCCGGTACACCACCGGAGGCATTCATATAGAGTCATACTATGTTCTAGTATCGAGTTGTAATATCGAGTTGTAAACCAATATAAGTGTGATGATCATCATTATTAGAGCATTGTCCCATGTGAGAAAAGGCTAAATAAAGAAAGCACCTCCAAAAAAAGAAAAAAAAAAGAAGGAAAGGCCAAAGAAAAAAAGAAAGGCCCAAAAAAAAGAAAAGAAAAAAGGGACAATTGCTACTATCTTTTTCCACACTTGTGCTTCAAAGTAGCACCATGTTCTTCATGATAGAGTGATAGAGGCGAGGGGCCCGATCTTTCGATGAGATGATAACTATCGATTTGGTGGAGACGACTTTGACGATCCGACTACAAACGTGCACGACGTTGCGCCTTAGCAATCGCTTAACCAATCTCCAGGGGTTACTGACAATGCCAGAAGCATGATCAGCTTGACCATGAAGGTCTATTCCTGCATGCAATCGAAGAACAAGCAATAAGATGATAAAGCAATCTGAATATTGCAAATATAGATGAAGTATTCATAAAGGTGGGGCTCCGTAAGCGGTCTTGATCCGGTCGTTGGACACAACGAAGTACACGAAGTTGCAATCGCTAACTTTTGACTAAACAAATCCCAAAGAAAAAGCTACTAGATGGATCTACTTATATAGGAGCAAGGGGTGGCGGCCAAGGAGGTGGGAAGACTTCCCAAGGCAGATGATACGGAGTATCCCATGATCATCCCCATGTTCACTCGACGAGACCTCAACTACACACAATTGGACACAAGGTTCACTCGCTCCTCTCTGAACCTCCACTTTCTACATGTGAGACATGCCTACTACCTCAAATATATGTGCTATGCATGTTCAGGAACACCCAAGGAGACCATGGAGAACCCAAGGACCAAGGCCAAGTGCGCACGGGAGAGAAGGAAGAAGGGCCAGCACCTACAGGCCCCGGACATCCGGCCCCCAGGCCCGGACATCCGGCGCCCCGGACATCCGGGCCCTGGCCGGAAATCCGGCGCCACTGTCCAGAAGACACCCGTGGCTCAACCCCTCCAGCCCGGACATCCGGCATCTCGGGAAGGCTCGGACATCCGGCCCCCGCCCGGACATCCGGCCCCTGTCTGCGCACAGTGTATCGGGCCTGAGGCCCATGTATCCCTCTCCCACTTACCCCTTCGTGGACCTAGACTATATATACTCCTCCCCCTCCTCCATTTGAGGGTTAGCTTAGTGATAGCTCATTTGATACTATCTAGTGGTTCATCTCCTTGTGAGTGACTGCGGCCCCTCCACGGAGAAGATCCACTACGGATTCAGGACCTCCTTCATCGGAGAAGATCCCCAGGGATATCAAGACCTCCTCACGGAGAAGAACCGGTTACCCTTTGTATCGTCCCTTGTTGATCACGGATCTTGTATCTCTTTGTGTTTCGAGGATCTAGCATATGTGTGACTTGTTCTTGTTGGTTTGAGTGATTCTCTCGTGTTTCCCCTCGTGTTCCCTCTCGTGTTCTTCGTGTTCATCGTGGGATCCACTCCATTTCGTGAAAGATCTGCTGATTAGGGTTCCACCCTGTATCATATGGTATCATGAGCCACGGTTTCTCACGAATTTGGAGCCTCCCCACCGTTTTGTAGCCTTGTTTTGTTGTGTTCTTCCCCAAATTCGAAAATTCCCCACCAAAAATAGCCCCAAAATTTTTTGTGATCTGTTGGTTTGATGAAGTTTTGTTGATTTTGATCCGTGGATTTGCTTGGTTTCAAGTGGATCTAGCATTTCCCCAAGTTTCCCCATCTTTCCTCCACAAAATCGCTCAAATTTCGCCCCCAAAATCATCAAATTCCGCCCACAATTCGAAAAGTTCGTCCTGATTCAGATCTGGAATCTTCGGGCCGGACATCCGGGCCACTGGCCGGACATCCGGGCCATCGGGCCGGACATCCGGCTCCTGGAGTGAAAAATCCCGCGCGGTTCTGGACAACAGGCCCCGGAAATCCGGGCTCCACCCCGGATGTCCGACCCGTGGGATTTCAGCCACCCGTGTTTCACCGTTTTGTCCATAACTAATTCATCCGAACTCCGATTTCGACGTTCTTGAGCTCGTTTTGAAGCTCTTGACATCCCCCATAACACAAAAATACCATCATAATCATTTGACTCCATCTTATTTTGTGGATTTTGGCATCTTTGCCTAGGGCTTCCACCACATCATCCGCTATACCACCACCGACTTCCGCAACCTAACCATTTTGTCCCCCATAGCATTTGTGGTTGCTTGAGTAGTGATTTGAGTCTCCTAAGGTGTTTAGGCTACTTAGGGACCATTGCTTCTTCATCAACCACCACCACCACTTCCGCATAGCCTAGTCCACCATACATAGCCAACCCAACTTAACCAAATTTTTGTTCAAGCTTGTTTGAGTTGTGGCTTGTGTCTCCTAAGGTGTTTCGGCTATTTAGGGACCGTGACTTCAACTCCGACATCGTGTATAGCCCATCATTCCACTTCCGCAACCACCACGGCATTTCCGCTACCACCATTTGATATTTGTCCTTGAGATTTTGAGTTGTGGTTTTTCCGTTTCCTAAGGTGTTTCGGCTAATTAGGAACGGGTCTACATCAAGAGCACCACCTCTCATCATCGACACGGACGGTAACTTCGACGACATCATTGTATATTCCCTTGCAATTGCATTGTTAACCCCTAGACCATTTTTGCGTCACCTACCTATCGAGACTAGCCATTTGAGTATTGCCGGCAACGTGACTTGTGCACATTAGTGATCATACTTCCCATATCATACATACCATATCACCGTGGTGCATATCTTGGTATCATCTCTTGTGACACAAGGTTGTCATCGCATATACTCAATTGCTATCTTGGTTCGTGAAGTTTTGCATGACAAAAGAGCTCAAAAGAGAAAGAGCCAAACAAGCTTTTAAGCACAAAGAAAAAGATAAGCAAAGAGCTTTTAAGCAAGAACCATAGCATCATACTACATTAAGATTGTCATACTCGATCATTTTGGATCATACCACCGGAATACCATACATATAGCATACTTGGGATAGAAGTCGTTGCATTTTGCATAGTAGGTTGTGCACAAGTTCGTATCCGCCTATTGTGCAATCGCGCTAGCGTCTCTCTAGTGTTGTGCAACAAGAGCATTTTCGTGGATTCCACATTTTGGCTCACCCCTTGGTTGCACGACCCCATCTATCTATCCGTGTGTGTGTTTCCGTGTGCCACCCATCTTGCTATTGGTCTACTTGTTGCATTTGCAAATTTGTGAATCTTTTTCAACATTATTGAGTCTTGCTAACATTTCGTTTCAATTTTTTGTGCCACTATCCTCACCGAGCTCCACCATAAGCTTTACTTGTGTAGGTGTGAGAAACCGACAAGAATTGGTACCAATTGTGCTATTTCCTTGTTCCACATTTGAGTGATCATTGATCCATCTTCAACATCGGTCAAGGTACATTTGGTCCAGTTCTTCTCTTTCTCCCACTCATACTTGCTAGCGTCTTGTGATGGATAGGCAAGGCATTTCATCTCCGGTCTTCGACATCGACGGCGCGAACAAGGACATCCACGCGAAAACCATCGGACTACAACGAGAAATGCAAGAGTGCTTGGGCAACATCGCCATCGAACAACGACACTTCCAGACAAGGACAATGGCTTCCTTCGACGACATGTGCGACTCCTTCAACAAACAAATGGCGGAGCTCCGACACTTGGTGGTCGATTACAAGTCTTCTTCCCCTTCGTCATCCTCTCGGCGGCGACGTTCAAGTCACAAGTCTTCGGAGCGCAAACATGATGCAAGTGCAAGTCTTCCACGTCCACACCGCCATGGCGACCATCGACATCGTCATGAAGGGCAAGTCACCTCCAAGCATCATGTGCACGACGACGACGAACGACATCTACCAAGAGCTCAAGCACGACAACGACATCATCATCATGAAGATGCTCGACAAACGCATATCTCCAAGTCCGAAGAAGCTCTACATCACGCCAAGGCCAAGCTTCAAGAGCAAAAGAGAAGACCGCGAGACAAGCACACCCAAGACGGAGCTACGGCTACAACCACCACTTCGGCATCTTCGCCAAGTGCTATCAAGGCATCTTCGCCTTTGGATGTACGACATCTTCGCCTACCTCCCATGAGTTCGCCTACATCGACGTCTTCATCATCAAGGCGATCATCTACGAGCGACGGCGACAAGACGGTCGAGCATGGGCCATCCCCTTCGACCAAGGCGACGAGCATGAACCTCTTCGACACCATGAAGACGGCGCCCATATTGGACTACTACTCCGGGTCAAGCTACGCGAGCAAGCATGAGACCTTCTCTTTGACCTCGGAGGAGCGTGATGGTTTGCCACACCCTACGGCATTCATCTTTGGAGGCATTACGGATGAGGAAGTTGAGCATGGAGACTATTGCACCTACACATCTTCAACATCCACTTATGACGAGATGCCCCAATTCCCATGTGAGGAGAGCCACCACCACATGAGCGATATGAGTGACTCCACCATATGTGATCTTGAGAGCATTTCCCTTGAGAGGATGAGTGTGCCCACCACTAGCCCCACACATGAGAGCATGCCACTTCTCCTATGTGAGGTTGAGAGCCATTTGAGTGACTCCACCAACCATACGAGTGAGAGCATCCACGAGGGAGTGAGTGAGCCACAACACTTAGTGAGTGAGGTAGTTGATAGGGCATGTGAGGCCACTATGATTTCTAACGACTTAACCTCTACTCCGAGTGTGTTCTATTTGGTGCTAGGTCTCCTACAAGAGGACATGCCTACCCTTGATGAGTCCGTCCCTCCATTGGATAACCCGATGGCCATGGTGGAAGAAGATGTACCCCCCACATGGTACCATCAAGTTGCAACTTCACCTACAATACATGAGCGATGCTCCAAAGGTAACAAAGGTGATGGTGCTTCTTTCGTCCCACTTGTGGACCATCTTGACAATGATTGCTTGCATGATGTTGACACACCTATTGCCATGCTTCATGCTAGCGCGACTTCATCATGTCATGACTTACCTATTTATGATGAATATGATGATGAGCATGTTGAGTTGCCTAGTTGTGATGCTATGCTACATAGGATCTCATGTGAAAATTCTTTTGGTCACATCATGTTCGACAACCCTCTAAACTTGTCATATGCTATGAGTGTGATTTCTCATATTGTTTCATATCAATCTCAACATAGTAACTATGCATGCCCCATTAAAGTAAATCCTATTTGCACTTGTGGCATAGATGACAAGATGATGGTCATTGGCTTGTGTTTCTCTTGCGATGATATTGCCATGCTTCCTTTACATGACTTGCGCAATTCATCTACTATGCCATGCCATGATCACATTGTTCCAAATATGCTTTGTTTTGGATGTTATCAATATTCTCCATGTGATGTTTCCATTGATGCTCATGAGGAGACCCCCATAGTCTCCTCATACATACTAGGAGATCTTGATGCATTCCATACCTTGCATGATTGCCATGATTGTGTGCACCATATGCATTCCATGAATAACAATGCTCTACCTACTTGTCATGATGCATTACACAATTTGAGTCTCCATTATGCTATACATAACAAGAAACCTCTCATGATGGATGACATGTTTCTATATCACGCATCTCATTTATTTGAGCATTGGCTATTTTGTGCTAACCACCACACACACGTGCGCATCATGATGGATGATGTGTACATATACCACGCACACACAATTTTTCCTTTGTGTTTGTTTTGTGTAGGTACTCATGAACACTTGTCAACCTCACAATCCCATGAGTTGACAAAACGAGCTCTTGAGAGCAACGACGATTTGGGATCCCGTGGATTGTCCCTACCACCGTTCTTTTTGTGCAACCACTACGCGCCTCTCTTTTACTTGGCTCTCACACGGCTATGGGCTATTTGCCACTTCTCACATTATGCCCATACTATCGTGTTCACTTTGCATGTTATGCCTCTTGCTATGACTTTGCCATGCAATTGTGACCCTTGCTTGCCTTTACACATGATTCACCATTATGTTACTTATATGTGTATTCGCATGCTTGGTGGAGATACTTGTAGCTACTACCATGATCTCTTTGTGCCACATGCTATTGTTGATTCTTGTGTTGGGAGAGTCCTGATACTCCATTGCTATTTACATAGGACTTCTTGCCACCACAATGATGAGACTTTGCACATATCTTGCTTACATGCTTGTGCTATGCCATGTGCATTATTCATGCCTACAATTTGCACACATGACATGCTTGCCATGATTGCTTCTAGTACGTTGCATCTTCGCACTACTAGCTTGTTTGACTTGATTGCTATGCTTGCTTGCTATATTGCATCACCCATGTTCCACTCTTACTTGCTTTCTTGGGTTGATGACATATATGTTCATGCCACTCACATGATATATATTGATCATTGTCACTTGTCTCCATTAGTTGCATCTCTCATCACTTGTATTGAGTGCAACAATGCTATGTTTGTTGATCTTGGAGACTTTGACACCCTTCTTGAGATGCATACTTGCTTGATTGAGCCTATTGCACTTGGTTGTTCTCGCATCATATGCTTACATGCCATGCCACATTACCTTGTCCTTTCTTATGATAAGAATGATGCTAGCACTTGTTGGGTATTTTCCCTCACGAATGCTAGGTTTTGCATTCACGCTGACCTCATTTGTTTTTCCGAGTGTTTGTCATGTTCTTTCATTTTGAAGGATTCACAAGGCGGTATTGGATGCACCTTCGGACCTTCACTCATGCCACGACATCGAGCATTGTCCATTCACGACTACCGTTTCCATGGTGATGAGGTTTTTGATCCGAGGGCGGATCTTCCCCAAGGGAGGGGAGATGATACGGAGTATCCCATGATCATCCCCATGTTCACTCGACGAGACCTCAACTACACACAATTGGACACAAGGTTCACTCGCTCCTCTCTGAACCTCCACTTTCTACATGTGAGACATGCCTACTACCTCAAATATATGTGCTATGCATGTTCAGGAACACCCAAGGAGACCATGGAGAACCCAAGGACCAAGGCCAAGTGCGCACGGGAGAGAAGGAAGAAGGGCCAGCACCTACAGGCCCCGGACATCCGGCCCCCAGGCCCGGACATCCGGCGCCCCGGACATCCGGGCCCTGGCCGGAAATCCGGCGCCACTGTCCAGAAGACACCCGTGGCTCAACCCCTCCAGCCCGGACATCCGGCATCTCGGGAAGGCCCGGACATCCGGCCCCCGCCCGGACATCCGGCCCCTGTCTGCGCACAGTGTATCGGGCCTGAGGCCCATGTATCCCTCTCCCACTTACCCCTTCGTGGACCTAGACTATATATACTCCTCCCCCTCCTCCATTTGAGGGTTAGCTTAGTGATAGCTCATTTGATACTATCTAGTGGTTCATCTCCTTGTGAGTGACTGCGGCCCCTCCACGGAGAAGATCCACTACGGATTCAGGACCTCCTTCATCGGAGAAGATCCCCAGGGATATCAAGACCTCCTCACGGAGAAGAACCGGTTACCCTTTGTATCGTCCCTTGTTGATCATGGATCTTGTATCTCTTTGTGTTTCGAGGATCTAGCATATGTGTGACTTGTTCTTGTTGGTTTGAGTGATTCTCTCGTGTTTCCCCTCGTGTTCCCTCTCGTGTTCTTCGTGTTCATCGTGGGATCCACTCCATTTCGTGAAAGATCTGCTGATTAGGGTTCCACCCTGTATCAGCAGCCTAAAACTAACCCTAGGTCGTACAGCTCATGGGCCCAAGTGGAGGTGATGCAACACCTTTGGACTTGTAGTTTGACTCGGATTCTGCTGCAGCGTCATATTGTTTCGTGGATATCCCAACGCTCCTGACAAATTTGGAGGTGAATACAATTGGGTTGGAAAGTGTACGAAATCTAGTTTCCAACAAAAAAAGAATCACCCAATTCAGAGTCCGTATGAAGGAGTTCTTGCCGTTTTGAGTCAGGTATCTCTGTGCAGTCCGAATCTGGATGCAGAACGTGAGAGACTTGGACTCTATCTTCTCTTGGCCCAAAAGTGACGTCAGAGAACTTTTTGAACAGCACCTAAACTTATCCTTTTCCCTTATCTTCATATGTGGATTGTACAAATGTCCCATACACCTGGAATTAGACATGGCACAAAAGTCTGTGAAGTATTTTTGTCCTGGATGACATAAATAAATTGTTGCATTGTTTGCATTAGAAATCACCTCACAAATATACATGTATGCAATATTTTTGGTCGTATCCAAGGTAGTCATGCCCTCATCATCCTCCCTTTCTTGAAAATAAAGCCTTCCTCGGCGTTCCTTAATCTGAAATGTGGGTAAGAAAATAGAACAGGTGTACATGTTGTATATGTATATGTCATCTAGTTTTTACTTCCCTCAATTTTCGCACATATGACACATGTATAGATGAGTAACTTTTGTAGTTCATAAAATATAAAGCCAAAATATTATCACAAGAGGTAGAAGGCATGAAAATATTGCAACTCAGTTTGCACAAATAAGTGAAGCTCTTATTCATATCAAAAGATTGACAATGTTCATTATTAAACCATCCCAACATTGGTGAATAAACCTTAGTTGCGTGAAATTCACAGACTACTACATGCTTAAATAAGCAAACATGCAATAAGTCATTTGACATAGAATCGTCACCAAGATTAGAGGTCATATCAAAATGATTAAACATTGGCACTATTATTTTCAAATGTATTTTATCCAAATCTGATTTGTTCTCCGATTCAAATGATTCTTTTGCATCAACAGTTAATTCAATGGGTGCACTCAAAATTGTTGGTATTTCAGTTGTTTGATCACATGAAGCATTCATGATAGTAACATGATTATCTAAACTAGGTGGTGTGCTCAAATCAACAGGTAATTCAATACATGAAGTATTCAAGTTAACTAGGTATGCATCATCCTCATGTGAAGTTATATCATCATTGTTTTTACTGTTACCTTGTCGCAAAGACGTAGCTGATGTAGGTACAGACGATGACAATGTACCATACACTTTAGATGATGGCTCACAATCGAAAGTGTAGCTGCTCTAGTAGGTGCAATGGTGAAGGAACCAACTGGTGGTGGTGAGCATGAACTGGAATAGTAGTTGTTGTAGCCACACAATGCATCCTCCTGTATTTGTCTCTCAAAGGTACAAGCACGAACATACATGCCAGTAATGCAACGAGGAATATACTGAAATCTTGCGCGAATATCATGGTTCAAACCACCAAAAAATCTATTCATTGTATTATCCTCAGATTCTTCTATGTCACAATGATGCATATAAGATTTGAACTCTTGGTAGTAAGCATGAACAGTGTTACTGCCTTGTTTTAATTGTTCCAATTTGCGAAGCAATTCACGCCGATAGTATGGAGGAAATAATATTTTCTCATTACAGCCTTCAAATATTTCCAAGTTGTGGGTTGGTTATCAATATTTTTCTTACAATGCACACTCCACCAAACAGAAGCAAAACTAGTAAATACTCTAGTGGCAGCTTGTACTCTCTCAAGTTCAGAAAAATGATGGTGACTAAAAACATTTTCTACTTCAAGCTCCCAAGCTAGATAAATAGCGGGATTAAATGTACCATCAAATGACGGTAAAGAAATAACCTAACCATGTGCTTGTGTGTGTTGTCCCACGTCTCGTGATGGTGAAGATGTATCCATCGTCCAAGAACTTCTGTCTCCGGTACCTGTCATGATTAGTAGAAACAAGAAACAAAATTCGAGAATAATGTTCCTATGAACTACTAGGATGTGGTGGTAAAGCGCTCACGGTAAAGCAAATATCAATATCTTACAAATTCTTACCATGCATCAGGTGGTGATAGGCAACCAGCGGTGTCAAATAACTACAATGATTGAGTAAAGCGATTGCCAGGTGAACATAAATATGCACGGTGTAGAAATATGTGGAGCTGGGTTGGCTATATATGGTAGCTAAAGATTAGCAATAATCAATTCAGAGATGCAATGTTGAATAAACGCTCAACGACGGTACTGTGCTGGTCCTAGGCTAGACCAGACTAGAGACGCGAGCCTAGAAAACTAATGAGGTCACGATGTAGCACAACTAGCATCAATAAATGATACGAAGTAGCTCTGGACAGCAAGATATAAGTGAAGATCACAACGGCAGTAAAGATAATGATGAAAACAACTGCCAAGCAGAATATACAACAACTCTCTCTCCAACTTTCCTTTTGAAAAGTTTGAGCCAATTTTATGATAATTTTTTCTACAGAATGCTACTGACTCAAGCTTTCAAACGCAAAAAGAATCGCTCAATTCCGAGTTGATATGAGGTGTCAAAAAATTCTAAAACTGGCATGAAAAACTGAAACAAGCTGTGTTCGCGAACTTCAGAGGGCAAAAAGACCTATTTAGAAACCGATTTTGAGGTACGAAATATTGAACAAGCTCCTGCAACTATTCAGATGCGGCTCGTCGCTAGCTTTAATTTGAGTACTTATGGAGCCAAAACGGACTTCGTATGAGGAAGATATGCCTGTTTTAATGAACAGTACAAAAAACAGATTCCAATCCGACTTCAACTGCGAGATTGACTCTATTAGATCCGAATTTTGTCTTTTTTTTATTTTTTTTCTCCTCACACTTTTTTTTCTTTTTTCTTTTTCTTTTTCTTTCTCTCCTCTTTTTTTACTTTTTTCTCTGTCTTTTTTTTTCTTTCTCCCTCTTTCCAAGACAAACTAGATAAGATACATATTGGATCAAGCAAAGATGCGAACGACTTCAAGTATGATTGTGACAATGAACGATGGGTAGCACAAGATGAAAATTGATGGATGATGTGGGGGACAGCAGAAGGGATAATGATGCAGCGACGACGTGACTAATGCGAACAGAACTCAAAACTCTAATGAACTAGACACTAAGACCGGCAACTCGACATGACGATGCAACCGATAATTCAATAATGCAAACAATGAAAAGAAAATTGCAAAGGCTCAGACTGGCTAGGCCAAAGGATGAATAGATCTAACTTTTTTTGTGGCTTTTCCTTGGACAATAGGTAAGAAAATAAATCTAATCTAGGAATAACTGGAAATTCTCACCGAGCAACATGAAAACTGATACCACTTGATAGAGGCGAGGGGCCCGATCTTTCGATGAGATGATAACTATCGATTTGGTGGAGATGACTTTGACGATCCGACTACAAACATGCATGACGTTGTGCCTTAGCAATCGCTAAACCAATCTCCAGGGGTTACTGACAATGCCAGAAGCTCGATCAGCCTGACCACGAAGGTCTATTCCAGCATGCAATCGAAGAACAAGCAAGAATATGATAAAGCAATCTGAATATTGCAAATATAGATGAAGTATTGATAAAGGTGGGGATCCGTAAGAGGTCTTGGTCTGGTCGTTGGACAAAAACGAAGTACACGAAGTTGCAATGGCTAACTTTTGACTAAACAAATCCCAAAGAAAAAGCTACTAGATGGATCTACTTATATAGGACCAAGGGGTGGCGGCCAAGGAGGTGGGAGGACGTCCCAAGGCAGCCTAAAACTAACCCTAGGTCGAACAGCTCATGGGCCCAAGTGGAGGTGATGCAACACCTTTGGACTTGTAGTTTGACTCGGATTCTGCTGCAGCGTCAGATTGTTTCATGGATATCTCAGCGCCCCAGACGAATTTGGAGGTGAATACAATTGGGTTAGAATGTGTACGAAATCTAGTTTCCAACAAAAAAAGAATCACCCAATTCAGAGTCCGTATGAAGGAGTTCTTGCCGTTTTGAGTCAGGTATCTCTGTGCAGTCCGAATCTGGATGCAGAACGTGAGAGACTTGGACTCTATCTTCTCTTGTCCCAAAAGTGACGTGAGAGAACTTTTTGAACAGCACGTAACTTCTCCTTTTCCCTTATCTTCATATGTGGATTGTACAAATGTCCCATACACATGGAATTAGACTTGGCACAAAAGTCTGTGAAGTATTTTTGTCCTGGATGACATAAATAAATTATCACATTGTTTGTATTAGAAATCACCTCACAAATTTACATGTATGCAATATTTTTGGTCGTATCCAAGGTAGTCATGTCCTCAGCATAGAGAGTCTCATGTTTAGTCACTTTCATATACTAGTAGGAATTTTCATTATAGAACTTGGCTTGTATATTCCAACGATGGGCTTCCTCAAATGCCCTAGGTCTTCGTGAGAAAGCAAGTTGGATGCACACCCACTTAGTTTCTTTTGTTGAGCTTTCATACATTTTTAGATCTAGTGCATCCGTTGCATGGCAATCCCTACTCAATGACATTGATATCTATTGATCGGTATCTCCATAGCCCGTTAATACACCTAGTCGATGTGAGACTATATCCCTCCTTTTTGCCTTCTCCACAACCACTACTCTATTCCACCCATAGTGCCATGTCAATGGCTCACGCTCATGTATTGCGTGAAAGTTGAAAGGTTTGAAAGAATAGAGTATGAAAACAAGTGCTTGGCTGAAACCGGGGTTGTGCATGATATGAATATTTTGTGTGATGAAGAGGGAGCATAGCCATACTATATGATTTTATAGGGATAACTTTCTTTAGCCATAGTATTTTGAGAAGACATGATTGCTTTGTTAGTATGCTTGAAGTATTATTATTTCTTATGTCAATATATACTTTTGTCTTGAATCTTCCAGATCTGAACATTCATGCCACAATTAAGAGAACTACATTGAAAATTTATGTTGGTTAGCATTCCACATCAAAAATTCTATTTTTATCATTTACCTACTCGAGGATGAGCAGGAATAAAGCTTGGGGATGCTTGATATGTCTCCAAGGTATCTATAATTTTTGATTGTTTCATGCTATTATTTATGATGGTTTGGATGTTTAATGGGCTTTGTTATACATTTTTATTGATAGAGGCAAAGGTGTCCCGTCTTCTGATGAGATGGTGGCTATCGTTTTGGAGGAAGTCGACTTGGATGATCCGACTACGAACGTGCGTGGACGTCGCGCCTTAGCAATCGTTAAACCAACTCCGAGAGGTTATTGATCACGCCGGAGCACGATCAACTTGACCACGAAGGTCTGTTACCTGCAGGCAAACAAAGAACAAGCAAGAAACAGAGATTGCAATCTGGATATTGTGAATTCAAGAGGAAAGTTTTATTGATTAAGTGGGGTTCTGTGACGTCTTTGTCTGGTCGTTGAACACAAACGAAGTACGCGAAGTTGCAGCTATGGTGAACTTTAATCTAAACAAAACCCAAAGTCTAAACGGCGCCCAAGGGCTATATATATTGGGGAAAGAGGGGGGAATTTCGTGGCCCTTGGTGGAGGGGTCCGAAACCAACCCTAACTCTTGTTTCCCCACACATACGGACTCTAAAAACAGCCTATATTCAAGTATTTCGAAATTACACGGGCCTGGCTCAATAATAAGGTGACACAGCACCTATAATAGCCTCTGGACGAAATTTATGAAGTGCCATCTTGTATATTTCGTCCAAGGCTTCACGCACTCATTATGGTGGCTTCAAAGTCCTGAAATCATCACTTGTAACTCCATTCTTGTTCCCCTTGCGCATGCCATCATCTCCATGCTTGATCTTGCTCCAATGTTCATCCTTCTTGTCCAAGCTAGGCCCTTCATTTGTAAGCAAGACAAATGTATCCAATTTAGGCAGCATCATATTCTCATGAATATTAGATTCATTACCAAGAAACAAAAGTACCTGGTAATTTAATTGGCGTGCGCGAGCTCTAGTAATTGGTCATGTATATGTGTCAGTTGGAGCTGTGGGTGTAACCTTGTTAGTGATGTCCTCATCATCCTCCCCTTCTTAAATTCAAGTCGTCCTCGACGGAAGCTCATCTTCCTCACCCGAGTAAGGCTTCAAATATGCAATGTTAAATGTGGGACTAACCCCAAAATCTGCAGGCAACTCAAGTTTGTATGCATTATCATTTATTTTCTCTAACACCTTGAAAGGACCATCAGCACGTGGCATTAGCTTTGACTTGCGCAAATTAGGAAACCTATCCTTATGCAAATGTAACCAAACAAGATCTCCAGGTGCAAAGACAACACGTTTTCTACCCTTATCTCCAACAAGTTTATATTTAGCATTCATGCGCTCAATATTTTCCTTAGTTAACTCATGCATTTTTAAGATCAATTCAGCACGTTGTTTAGCATCAAAATTAACCTTCTCCGAAGATGGAAGAGGCAACAAATCAATAGGTGCACGAGGTAGGAAACCATAGACAATTTCAAAAGGGCACATCTTAGTAGTAGAATGCAACGAACAATTATAAGCAAATTCAATATGAGGCAAGCATTCTTCCCACATTTTCTTATTATTCTTCGAAATAGCCCTAAGCATAGTAGACAAAGTTATGTTGACTACTTCAGTTTGTCCATCAGTTTGGGGGTGACAAGTAGTACTAAAAAGCAGTTTAGTCCCCAACTTAGCCCATAAACATCTCCAAAAGTGGCTAAGAAATTTAGTATCACGATCTGAAACAATAGTATTTGGCACACCATGCAAGCGAATAATTTCACGAAAGAACAAATCAGCAACATTAGTAGCATCATCAGTTTTATGACATGGTATAAAGTGTGCCATCTTCGAGAACCTATCCACGACAACAAATATGCTATCCCTCCCCTTCTTTGTTCGAGGTAAACCCAAAACAAAGTCCATAGATATATCTTCCCAAGGAACACTAGGAACCGGCAAAGGCATATATAAACCATGAGGATTGAGTCGTGACTTAGCTTTTAGACATGTAGTGCAGCGACCAACAAAACGCTCAACATTTCGTCGCATCTTTGGCCAAAAGAAATGTGTAGCAAGTACGTCCTCCATCTTCTTCATGCCAAAGTGTCCCATTAATCCTCCTCCATGCGCCTCCTGCAACAACAGAAGACAAACAGAGCTAGCTGGAATGCATAGCTTGTTAGCACGAAACACAAATCCATCATTAACGACGAACTTGTTCCATGTTCTCCCTTCTTTACAATTATGTAATACATCTTTAAATTCAGCATCATGCACATATTGATCTTTGATGGTCTACAAACCAAATATTTTAAAGTCAAGTTGTGAAAGCATAGTATAACAACGAGACAATGCATCAGCAATAACATTTTCTTTTCCCTTCTTGTGTTTAATAAGATATGGGAAAGTCTCTATAAATTCAACCCATTTAGCATGTCTACGGTTCAATTTTGCTTTACTTTTAATGTGCTTCAAAGATTCATGATCAGAATGTGTAACAAATTCTTTGGGCCATAAATAATGTTGCCATGTTTCCAAAGTCCGACAAGAGCATATAATTCCTTTTCATAAGTAGAATAATTCAGACTAGGCCCACTCAATTTTTCAGAAAAGTATGCAACAGGTTTACCATCTTGTAATAACACACCTCCTATCCCAATTCCACTAGCATCACATTCAAGCTCAAAAGTCTTATCAAAATCAGGAAGTTGGTGTAAAGGAGTATGTGTCAACTTATCTTTCAATACCGTGAATGCTTCTTCCTGTGCAGTACCCCAAACAAAAGGAACATCCTTCTTTGTAAGCTCATTGAGAGGTGCAGCAATGGTGCTGAAATCTCTCACAAAACTTCGATAGAATCCAGCGAGGCCAAGAAAACTCCTCACGTGTGTGACCGTTTTCGGCTGCGACTAACTCTCAATAGCTTCAATCTTTGCTTTATCAACCTCAATTCCCTGTGGAGTAACAACATAGCCAAGAAAAGATACTCGATCGGTGGAAAAGGTGAACTTTCCAAGGTTACCAAACAAACGTGCATCACATAGAGCAATAAAAACAACACGTAAATGTTCCAAATGTTCCTCCAAAGATCTGCTATAAATCAATATATCATCAAAGTATACTACCACAACTCGTCCAATGAAAGCACGTAAAACTTCATTCATTAATCTCATGAAAGTACTAGGTGCATTAGTTAACCCAAAAGGCATGACTAACCACTCATATAATCCAAACTTAGTTTTAAATGCTGTTTTCCATTCATCTCCCAATTTCATACGAATTTGATGGTATCCACTACGCAAATCAACTTTGGAGAATATTGTTGAGCCACTCAATTCATCAAGCATATCATCTAGCCTAGGAATAGGATGACGATAACGAATAGTAATATTATTAATGCCTCTACAATCAACACACATATGCGATGTACCATCCTTTTTTGGCACTAGAATAATAGGAACAACACAAGGACTAAGGGATTCACGTATATAACCTTTGTCGAGTAGCTCCTGTAGTTGACGCATAATCTCCTTCGTCTCTTCTGGATTGGTACGGTATGGTGCGCGGTTGGGTAGCGATGCATCGGGAATTAAGTCAATCTGATGCTCAATCCCTCGAATAGGTGGTAATCCCGATGGCACGTCTTGTGGAAAAACGTCGGCGAACTCCTGCAAAATGTTAGTGACAGCAGGAGGCAAAGAGGAAGGGACGTCCTCCAATGAAAATAATGCCTCTTTGCTCACAAAAGCATAGCAAACAGATTTGCTAAAATCTAGCTCATCAATATCAGATTTGGTGGCAAGTAAACATGCACTTTTCAATTTGATTTCAGAAGCAACAGTAGATGGTTTATTATTAGGCTTCATTTGCTGCTCAAATTCTTTCGCCACAATCTGATTTTCACTCTTATTTTTCTCCTGTTTTGCTTTATTAGCTCTATTAATATCATCTTTTAAAATGGAATCAGGAGTCATAGGAAGCAAAGTAATATTTTTATCCTTATGAACAAGAGTATATTGATTGTTTCTACCATGGTGTACATAATTTTTATCAAATTGCCATGGTCTACCAAGTAATAAGGAACATGCTTGCATAGGTACCACATCACAATCAACATAATCAGCATATGTAGAGATACTAAAATGCACACGAACAGTACGTTTACCTTAACCTTGCCGCTGTTGTTGAACCATTGGATGTAGTAAGGATGTGGATGTGGTCTTGTGGTGAGAGATAGCTTCTCCACCATCTCCATGCTAGCCAAGTTGTTGCAACTCCCTCCATCTATGATCACGCAAACAGAACGTTCCTTCACAACTCCCTTTGTATGGAACAAATTATGCCTCTGATTTTGCCCAGCTTGTGTAACCTGCACACTCAAAACATGTTGAGCAACTAAACATTCATACCTGTCAGCATCTTCAGGAGCCATGTATTGCGTCTCATGATCAGAATCGTCTCCACCGTGTTCTTCACGTGTAATAAGAGCCAAAGTCTCCTCATCATAGTCACTAGCAGATTCATATCCACCATCCTCAGTAGCAATCATCACACGCTGAGATTTGCATTCTCTCGCAAAATGTCCTCTGCCCTTACAACGACGACAAATAATATCACTGGTGTGCCCTGTTGATGCCATGGAAGAAGAAGAACTCTGTGCAAGTCCAATAGGTGTGCTCTTGGCAGATAATGGTGGTTGTTCCTGCTTCCTTGTATCACGGCTGGAGGTAACAGCTGATGAAGGTGTCGGTGCAGTAGAATGTGTGGAAGTAGAGGATGCACGCGCTGTCCATGATGAAGGTCGACCTGCAGAAAAGTTAGTCCGCGACAATGCCTGTCGATCCTGCACTTCACGTTCAGCTTTACAAGCAAGATGGAATAAACGAGTGATATTATTATAATCCTTATACTCTAGAATGATCTGAATCTCTCTATTTAATCCACACATAAAACGTGCAAGCATAGCTTCATTCTCCTCAACAATACCACATCTAATCAGGCCTGTTTTTAATTGCTGATAATATTCTTCTACATAATTTTTTCCTTGTCTTAAGCGCTGCAATTTTTGAAGTAATTCACGTTGATAATATGGTGGAACCCAACGAGTATGCATAGCAGTTTTCAAAGCAGCCCAAGTAGTTGGAATATTATCCGGATGTAATCTACAATATTCAGACCACCACACACAAGCAAAACTAGTGAAAGCACAAAGAGCAGCAGCAACACGTCTCTCTCGGGCTATTTTAAAAATGTAAAATGTTGTTCCGTTTCTAACTCCCAAGTAAGATATATATCAGGAAGATATCTACCCTCAAATGGTGGAATATTAAATTTTAGTTTAGGGAGATGGTCATGATCGCGTACCCGAGGGTATGGTGCAGCCCTACCATTGCGATTATATGCATGTGGACGACCTGGTTGTTGTGGTGCTGGTTGTTGCACGTAGTTCTGATTTTGATCAACCTCTTCCTCGTAATCCCCCGCGTAATCGTCCTCCTCCTCAGCAGCAGCAGGAGCCAAAGAAGTATCAACAGCAGCACCAACAGGTTGGCCAGGCTGAAGAGGGACACGGCTCGCTTTGCGGAGGGCGATTTCGCGACGTGAAGGTGGTTGTTGTTGTTGTTGCAACGGTGCAGCAGGTGGAGGTAGACGCGTAAGCACTTCAGCGAATTTGGCATCCAACTTGGTGTCAATTGACTTCTCAATGCCATCCATCCTCGCTAGTGCGTTGTCAAAATTGGTCATGACATCTGCTACCTGTTGACCCATCATTTGCTGAAATTTATCATGCAACTCCTTGTTTGCCATGTTCTCCCAGTCAGTCTCGTCGACTTGTGATCCTACCATGGTTAGCAGCAATATAAACACACAAAAATATGATCCTACAGACTACTAGAAAATGGTGGTGGTGAGGCGTCACAAATCCGTCAAGCAAAACTCAAATTCTTACCAGTTCTTACCCAGCAGCAGGTGGTGATCGGCAACCGTGGTAGTCAAAATTCTCAATGGTTGGATCGATTACCAGGGAGAGTCAAACGCACTACGTAGATGTATGTGGATCTGGGAAGGCTTATAAGATGATAGCAAAAAGGGTCAGCAATAATCAATTCAGAGATGCAAAGTTGAATAAACGCTCAACGACGGTACTGTGCTGGTCCTAGACTAGACCGTAATAGAGACGCGAGCCTAGAACACTAACAAAATCACGGCGCTGCACGTAATCAAGGGGAAAGCACACTCTGAATTTTTGTTTTGTTTTTTTTTGTGCTCTTTTTTTTTTGCGCTCCTTTTTTTTTTGCCGAAAATCACTATAATGGCGAGTGTCTCAAAACACTTCCCAAGTCAAACTAAGATGATATGCACGAAATTTTCTTGATGATTTTTTTTCGGAATCAGGGCAGCGACGATGAAAAAGTGCGGTAAAAAAACAGTATGGTGGCGCGTGTCTCAAAAGACTCAGAAAAGCCCAAAAATAGGACAGGGAAAAATATTTTCACCTGCCGAAATTTTGGCCTAAAAACTGCCCGGGGGTCTCCGGACTCTTTTTTTTTACCTACTCACGCAAGGTAACACGAAACCGAAACTAGATGGATCTCGAAAGCCAATCTAAAACGAAAAGAACTCGGATTGGTGGTGGATATGTGGTGGTAGAATATGCAGCGGTGGTGGTATATGACAGCGGTGGTGGTATATGGATACGGATTGGTGGTGGTATATGGATACGGATCGGTGGTGGTATGTGGCAGTAGCGATGAAGATGTTGCGGCAGCGGCGTGACAACTTATGACCAGAACTCGAAACTCTAAAAGACTAGACGCTAAGACCAGCAACTTGACACGACGATGCAACCGCAAATTCAACTAAGAAAATACGGAAAAGATTATGCAATGGCTCAGACTGGTTCGGATATGATGAACTAACCCTAAATTTTTTGGCTTTTTCGTGGACTGTAGGTATGAAGAACAGACTCGATCTAATCTACAAAAAACTGTAAAATCTCACCGAGCAACCTGGAAATCTGATACCACTTGATAGAGGCAAAGCTGTCCCATCTTTCGATGAGATGGTGCCTATCGTTTTGGAGGAAGTCAACTTGGACGATCTGACTACGAACGTGCGTGGACGTCGCGCCTTAGAAATCGTTAAACCAACTCCGAGAGGTTATTGATCATGCCAGAGCACGATCAACCTGACCACAAAGGTCTGTTTCCTGCACGCAAACGAAGAACAAGCAAGAAACTAAGATTGCAATCTGGATATTGTGAATTCAAGAGGAAAGCTTTATTGATCAAGTGGGGTTCTGTGACGTCTTTGTCTGGTCGTTGAACACAAACAAAGTACGCGAAGTTGCAGCTATGGTGAACTTTGATTTAAACAAAACCCAAAGGCTAAACGATGCCCTAAGGGCTGTATATATGGGGGAAAGAGGGGGGAATTTCGTGGCCCTTGGTGGAGGGTTCCGAAACCAACCCTAACTCTTGTTTCCCCACACATACAGACTCTAAAAACAGCCTATACTCAAGTATTTCGAAATTACATGGGCCTGGCCCAATAATAAGGTGACGCAGCACCTATAATAGCCTCTGGACGAAATTTATGAAGTGGCATCTTGTATATTTCGTTCAAGGCTTCACGCACTCAATATGGTGGCTTCAAAGTCCTGAAATCATCAATTGTAACTCCGTTCTTGTTCCCCTTGCGCATGCCATCATCTCCATGCTTGATCTTGCTCCAATGTTCATCCTTCTTGTCCAAGCTAGGCCCTTCATTTGTAAGCAAGACAAATGTATCCAATTTAGGCAGCATCATATTCTCATGAACATTAGAATCATTACCAAGAAACGAAAGTACCTGATATTTTAATTGGCGTGTGCGAGCTCTAGTAATTGGTCATGTATATGTGTCAGTTGGAGTTGTGGGTGTAACCTTGTTAGTGATATCCTCATCATTTATATTATTTTTGGGACTAAACTATTAACCCAAAGGCCCAGTCCAGATTGCTGTTTTCTTGCCTATTTTGTAGCGGAAGTCATCTCCGTGAGGAGGTCTTGAATCCAGGTGGATCTTCTCCGAGGAGGCCGCAGTCTCGTACGAGAGGAACCACTAAGGTTTTAGGTGAGCTAGCACAAAGCTAACCCTAGAAAGTATGGGTGGAGTCCTCTATATAAGCTAGGAGGGGCGAAGGGGTACATGGGCCTTGGCCCAAGGTCATGCACGCAGGCACGGTCCGGATGATCCAAATGTTGGTCTGGATGATCCGGGCTTTGGGGGTCCGGATGATCCGGGGCGGCGTCCGGATGATCCGGCCGGGTCTTTTCTGCAGCGGGTGGTCCGGATGTCCGGGCCTGGTCCGGACTTCCGGGTGCGGCCGGATGATCCGGGTTGGGGTCCGGATGATCCGGCTTCGGCGAGGTAGCTTCGGGTGTCAGCGCACACATTATCCGGATCGTCCGTGCTCTGCCCAGATCATCCGGGTCTTCGTCCGGATCATCCGATCAGTCTGAGACTTGGCAGATTTCTCCTCCGTCTTCCTTCTTCGATTCCTCTTGTTCCTTGGTTTCTCCATGGTTGCTCTCGAGGTACCTGAGTATGCATAGAGTTTCTGATGAGGGTAGCAGCCATGTCTCGTGTGAATCGAAACGACCTAGAGAGAGGAGTGAAGTCACCTCGGTCTCAAGAGCTCGTGCTCGAGCGCGTGTCAGGGTCCACTTGGCATTTGGTGAGACGATGGTAGGTCCATGGGGATGACCTTGGGATGCTCCGCATCATCTCCCCTCCTTGGGAAAGATCCGACCTCAGATCGAAATCTTCATCACCATGGAAAGGGGAGAGGTCCTTGACGTTGAAGACATCGCTCGAGTTGTACTTGTCGCGTGGAATGTCGATCTTGTAGGCATTGTTGTTGTAGCGTGCTAGCACCTTGAAGGGTCCGTCGGCTCGAGGTAGTAGTTTGGACTTGCGTTCGTTGGGGAAACGGTCCTTGCGAAGATGCAGCCATACTTGATCTCCCGGGTGGAACACCATTGGTTTCTTGTTGGCGTTGAGCTTGGAGGCTAGGCGATGTACTTGCCGCACTATGGTTGTCCTTGTATCTTCATGCACCTTCTTGAGGTAGTTTGCTCGAGCACTTGCATCCAAGTTGATGCGCTCTTATAGAGGCAGGGGTAGGATGTCCAATGGGGACAACGGGTTGAAGCCGTAGACGACCTCGAAGGGGGGCTTGCCGGTAGTCGAGTGTCTTGCGCGGTTGTAGGCGTACTCGGCGATGGGCAAGCATTGCTCCCATTCCTTGATGTTCTTCTTGATCAACACGCGACGAAGCGTCGAAAGTGTGCGGTTTGTCACCTCCATTTGGCCATCGGTTTGTGGATGATATGCCGAAGAGAAGAGGAGCTTGATGCCGAGTTCGGCGCATAGAGTCTTCCAAAAGTAGCTCAAGAACTTGACGTCCCGATCTGACACGATAGTCTTGGGTACGCCATGTAGACGAATGATTTCCCTACAAAAGAGATTTGCCACATGTGAAGCATCATCGACCTTGGTACAAGGAATGAAATGAGCCATTTTAGAAAATCTATCCACAACAACAAACACAGAATCCATTCCATTTTGAGTCCTAGGCAATCCAAGTATAAAGTCCATGCGTATGTCTTCCCATGGATGGTATGGAATAGGAAGTGGCATGTAAAGACCATGAGATTGAGCTTTTGACTTATCTTTGTGACATGTAGAGCATCGGTTGGTGAGGCATGAGACGTCACGGAGCATCTTGGGCCAAAAGTAGTTCTTGGATAGCGTAGCAAATGTCTTGTCGCGTCCAAAGTGACCCATGAGTCCTCCTCCATGAGATTCCTGCAAAAGGAGCAAACGAAGAGACGACTCGAGAATGCAAAGTTTGTTAGCTCTCATAAGATATCCATCCTTGATGTAGTAACATTCCCAAGAAGTGTGAGTCAAACACTTAGCATAAGGATTTGCAAAGAAAGGATCATGCTCATATAAGTCTTTTATGTGCTCAAAGCCAATAACATTCAACTCAAGTTTTGTGACAAGCATGCATTTGCGGGAAAGCTTATCCGCCACAACATTCTCTTTGCCTTTGCGGGAAAGCTTATCCGCCACTCCACTTAGCATGACGCTTGTTCAACCTAGTTTGACCCTTGAGATACTTGAGCGTCTTACGGTACTTGAGCATGCGCCACAACTTAGCGTTGAAGATAGTTTTCCCAAACACGCAAAACTCTCACTAATGCATAGAGCTCTTTATCATAGATGGGGTAGTTAAGTTGCGCTCCGGAAAGTTTTTCGCTAAAATATGCAATTGGGCGCTTTTCTTGCATTAAAACGTCTCCTATGCCGGTACCACTAGCGTCACAATGTATCTCAAACGGTTTGCCAAAGTATGGTAGGGCAAGAAGTGGTGCGAGGGTAAGCAAGTTTTTTAGCTCATTGAACGTGGTGTCTTGCGAAGGACCCCAAACAAAGGGTGCATTCTTCTTGCTCAAAGCATGCAAGGGCATAGCGATCGTGCTAAATTCCTTGACAAAGCGTCGGTAGAATCCGGCAAGGCCTAGGAAGCTACGCACATGATGCAAGTTCGTTGGTGTTGGCCAAGTTTTAATAGCTTCAATTTTAGTCTCGTATACATGCACAAATTTGGATGACACAACAAATCCTAAGAACACAAGTTTGTCTACACCGAATTTGCACTTTTCCATATTTGCATAAAATTTCTCCTTGCGGAGGTTTGCAAAACGGTGCGAAGATGATTCACATGGTCTTTGAGAGAATTGCTGAAAACGAGGATGTCATCAAAGTAGACTACTACAAAGACTCCGATGTATGGCCTAAGAACAAAGTGCAGCATTCTCATAAATGTGCCGGGTACCTCGGATAGACCCACAGGCATAACAAGCCATTCATATAACCCAAACTTAGTTTTGAAGGCAGTTTTCAACTCATCACCCTCTTGTATATGGATTTGGTAATAGCCACTTTTGAGACCAATCTTGGAAAAGATTGTGGCTCCGCTAAGCTCATCAAGCATATCATCTAAGCGCGGTATTAGGTGACGGTATCTAATGGTGATAGCATTGATGGGACTATAATCCAAACACATGCGGTAAGTACCATCTTTCTTGGGGACAAGGATTACCAGAACGGCACAAGGGGTCATGCGTTCGCGGACGTGTCCGTTGTCGATGAGTTATTGGACTTGCCGTTGGATCTCCTTGGTCTCTTCCGGATTGACGTGGTACAGGGCCTTGTAAGGAAGAGGTGCTCCGGGGATGAGGTCGATGCGGTGCTCGATGCCACGAAGAGGAGGTAGTCCCAGAGGTAGTTCATCGGGAAAGACATCTTTGAAGTCCTACAACAATAGAGACAACACTAAAGGTGGAGGTGGTGAAGTGTTAGTAGATTTTGCTTCCCCTTTGCGTAAAAGCACAAGGTGAAATACGCTCGATGGGTTCTCACACACTTCTCTCATCTCACTTTTGGTGGCAAATAACACTAGTTGATTCTTGTCGCTCATCGTGGAGGCACTCGAATTTGGCTTGTGGATCTCACTCTCTTTTTGGTGGTTCTCTCTCTCACCATTCTCTCCATGATGGTTTGTAGATATTTGTTTGTCGGTGGCCACTTGACTTGGTGACATTGGACGTAGCACGAACTCTTTGCCCTTCATCTTGAAGCTATAATGGTTGGTCCGTCTGTTGTGGGTGACTCCACGATCGTATTGCCATGGTCGTCAAAGGAGTAGCTGGCACACGAACATAGGCACCACATCACACTCCAATGTGTCTTCGTAGGCGCCTATCTTGAAGGACACTTGCACGGTGTGCTCGACTCGAATAGTTCCGGTGTCGCTAAGCCATTGGACCTTGTATGGATGAGGGTGCTTTGTCTTGACCAATTGTAGCTTGTCGCATAGCTCTTCACTTGCCAAGTTATGACAACTTCCTCCATCAATGATAACCTTGACGAAACGTCCATTAATACCGGCCTCGGTGTGGAAGATGTGACATTGTTGATCTTCGTCTTCATGATGTTGAAGTGTCAAGACCTTGGAGACTACGAGATTGGGACTCGAGTCATTGTTGCAAAACACTTGATGGTCTTCATCTTCATTCACTTGGCGATGCATAACTAGATGTTCAAGGGCTTCCATCTCGTCATCGCTTATTAAGGCATAGGATACGTCATCATTGATGATCATGGTTCGAGCGGTCTTGCACGCAAATGATTTGTGGCCTCGTCCTTGGCATTTGAAGCACTTGATGGATCTCGTCTTGGAGGTATCCTCGGTTGGGGTTGTAGATGATGAAGCTCTTGGCTTGAAGTTGCTCGTAGAAGCTGGACGACTTGATGTAGTCGAGTTCTTGTAGCTGGACTTGTCACCTAAGCTTGTAGATGGTTTGGTGGAGGTAGGAGGTGCCGAAGTCGTTGAAGCTTGGTTGTAGGAGCCGTACTTCTTGGAGGTGAACTTGGAGTACTTGTAGTCTTCTTGAACTTGTCGCTCTGCTTTGGTTGCTTGGTTTACTAGCTCTAGGAGATTCGTGTGTGGTTGAAAGTCTGCAATCTTCTTGATAGGATAGTTTAGTCCATTCAAGAATCTCGCCATAGTTTGTTCTTCATCTTCTGTGATGTTGGCTCTTATCATGCAAATCTCCATTTCCTTGTAGTACTCTTCAACGGACTTGGTTCCTTGCTTGAGGATGATGCGGGGTCAACCCGATCTAGGCCGATCTTTCACGAAGAGGAGGGAAACCCACGATGAAAACGAAGAACAGAAAGGGGAATCACGAGGGAAAACACTCAAGAACAAGTCCAATCACACATCTACTAGACAATCAAGCACACAAGATCACAAGGTACATGAACAACAAAGCGAAAGATACAAGGTAGAGTTCATCTCCAAGAGGAGGTCTTGAATCCGCGAAGGATCTTCCCCTTAGGGGTTTTGAATTCAAGGTGGATCTTCTCCGTAGAGGGTCCGCGGTCTCTCTCGTGGAGTAGATCTGTAATGGATGAACAAAGCTCTATCTCACATATGAGCTAAACTAATGCTACCCTAGTACGGAGCTAAGGGACAAGTATATATAGTCCAAGGGGTAAGTTGGGGGATACATGGGGTGAAACCCCTTCAACTCCGCGCAGGCAGGGTGGTAGTACCGGTCCTGGGGCCGGTAGTACTAGTTTTAGCGGATATAGCGGTTGTTCCGGTGCTGCACCGGCCTTGCACCGGTCGATCACAAAAGTTTGAACGGTAGTTGACGGGTAGTATCGGTCGACCGGTAGTTGACCGATAGTACCGGTATTTCTGCACGGGAAGATTCCTATTCTTCCTTCTTTTTCATGCTTCTCTCGCGGATGGTGTAGTTGTACACTTGCGCTCGCACTCTTCCTCCTCGTCCATGTTGTTCCGACAATACCTAGGTATGCACACGAGAGGAGTGTCAAGTAGTAAACCATCCTCGAAGGGGTCAAGTGAGCACGTGTAAAGGAGATGATTCACCTTTATGTATGTGAAGTAGATGTCGCACGTGTCACTTGCCAAACGGACTCTTGACATGGTGATATCCATAGGATGCTCTGCATCATCTCCCCTCCCTTGGAAAAGATCCGACCTCGGATCGAAAACCAAATCACCATGGGAAAGAGATGGCTTCGCCGTGTAAAAGTGGACATTCACCAAGTACAGGTTGTCTTGAAGCTCAAAGTTGACACTCTCCAATGTCGCACCGTCTAGTGATTCCTTCAAAAGGAGCGATAACAACAAGCACTTGGAAAAACAAATGTGGTTAGAATTAGTGCAAAACCAAGCATTCAAGAGCTGATTCACCCAATAAGTGTTGTCATCAAGCATAGCATAGGGTGTGACAAAGGGTTGCGGCATGGCATGTAAGCACATCAATTGAGCACAAGAAAAGATATCATGGGGCCAAGTATGCAATTGGGAGGTAGTGATGCAAATATGTGTGACAAGAAAATAAGCATCTACCTCATGGTCATAGAAAGCATGCATAAAGCGCCCAATGAAAGGTCTATGGTAGGCATAAGAATCATTAACAACACCAAGTAAAATGAAGTGTCTAAGCACATGAGTCAAGTGCAAGACAATCCAAGCATAACGTGCATAGGGTGTAGTGAAAATTGTGTGGCACCCAACACAATAGAAAGAGAAATTGTTCATCATGTGTGAGGCAATCAAGTCAATCATGTGAAAAGCAATGGGACATGGCATGTGTGAAAAGATGACATTGTTGCAACCAAGCATATGATACGGACAAGTAATCCAAGAATTGGATGCAACACACAAGGCATATATAACATGAGGCATGGCAATGTGGCTATCATGAATGAAAGAAATATCACTAACATGTGCGTGATCAAGGGGTCCAAGATGACAAATGAGTCTCATGGTGCGAGCAACACATGTAGTATGATCCACAATATTCATGCTCATGGTTTTTGTGTTCTCGAAAGAGAAGGATATCACCTTGAAAGCATGTCCTTGTGTGTCCTTCACAGTGCCGAAACACAAGCAAGTGCGATGTTGAGTCATCGTGGTAGAAGGTGGTTCGCTCTCAAGAGCTCGAATGGTCAACTCACGTGAAGTGGAAGTCGACACGAAGTCCAAGTATCCTACACATGCACACAACAAAACAAAGAACATATGTGCATGGTAGATAAACACATCATCCATCATGATGGTTCTCTTCTCTTGCACATAACCATTAGAAGCAAAAGTGCATGAATAATATGACGCAACAATGGTTATATTCATGGAACTAGGCATATGGTGCAAAGAGGTAAGACAAGCATGCTTCACAAGTAGTATGTCAAAATCTCCAAAATACGAGAATGCTATGGGGGCAATCTCATTATCAAGACTAAGACATTGTTGTTCTCAATACATGGAAAATCTAGCATGAGAGATACAACATATGGAGGTCTATGACAAGAAGCAATGGGAATCATGTGCAAAGCATGGCAATGGTTGACATCAACCGCATGAAAGGAGAAAGTATGAATCATCGGTGATGCAACATAAGCAAGCATATCAATCATGTCGTGCAAACTAGTGTAGCAAAGATGCAACACACTAGATGAGTTCATAGCAATCATGTCATGTGAGCAAATAGTAGGCATAAGCAATGCACATGACATATCACAAGAACGAGCACAGAGCATGAACATGGTATCATCATAGGCATTTGGCACAAAGCAAACATGGCAATAACAAGAGAAATCTCCACCAAGCTTGGAAACACACATACAAGTAGTAAAATCAATCATCGTGTGTAATGCAAAGCATGGGTCACAAATGCATCGCAAATACATAGGAATGAGCATATCGTGCAAAGTGAACATGGAAATATGGGTAAATGATACATAGTGGACAATAAACCATAACCATGTGAGGGCCATGTAGAAGAGATGCGCGAAGTCTTTCCCGGAGGGAGCGGTGGGAAAGATAATCCATGGACTCCCAAGTCGTCGATGCTCTCTAGAGCTCGTTTAGTCAACTCATGCTTTTGCGCGGTTGACGAGCAAGTATGGGTACCTACACGAAAGAGATACAAACCAAAGAAATTGTGCACGTGGTCAATGTACACATCATCCATCATGATGTGTATGTGCGCGTTAGAGTTAGCACAAGATAAGCATCGCTTAAATAAATTTGAGGCGGGATAGAGAAATATGTCATCCATCATGAAAGAATAGTTGATGAGGACATGACTACCTTGGATACGACCAAAAATATTGCATACATGTATATTTGTGAGGTGATTTATAATGCAAACTATGCAACAATTTATTTATGTCGTCCAGGACAAAAATACTTCACAGACTTTTGTGTCATGTCTAATTCCAGGTGTATGGGACATTTGTACAATCCACATATGAAGATAAGGGAAAAAAAGAAGTTTAGGTGCTGTTCAAAAAGTTCTCTCACGTCACTTTTGGGCCAAGAGAAGATAGAGTCCAAGTCTCTCACGTTTTGCATCCAGATTCGGACTGCACATACATACCTGACTCAAAACGGCAAGAACTCCTTCATACGGACTCCGAATTGGGTGATTCTTTTTTTGGATTCACCTTCAAATTCATCCCGAGCGTTGAGATATCAACGAAACAATCTGACGCTGCAGCAGAATCGGAGTCAAACTACAAGTCCAAAGGTGTTGCATCACCTCCACTTGGGCCCATGAGCCTTGTACGACCTAGGACTAGTTTTAGGCTGCCTTGGGACGTCCTTCCACCTCCTTGGCCGCCACTCCTTGCTCCTATATAAGTAGATCCATCTAGTAGCTTTTTCTTTGGGATTTGTTTAGTCAAAAGTTAGCCATTGCAACTTCATGTACTTCGTTTTTGTCCGACCTATTGTAGGGTGGAACCCTAGGTGGAGATCTTTCACGAATTGGAGGGGAATTCCGAAGAATAAGAGGAGCACAAAGGGAAGAACATAAGAGAAACACTCAAGAACAAGTCCAATCACACATCCACTAGACTTAGAAACACATGAGATCCACAAGGTACAAGAACAATCAAAGGGAAATAAGATACATGGTAGAGTTCATCCCAATCCTATGAAGAGAGAGGTCTTGATAATCCACAAGGATTCTTCCCAATTATGGGGTCTTGCATCTACTAGGGATCTTCTCCAAGATGGAGGTCTTGGCCTCCAATGGAGTAGTCTCTCTCTCTCAAGAGGAGAAGGTAGGAGCAAAGCTCACATACAAATGAGATATCATATTTGCTGACCTTAGAAAGAAGGTGGGGTGGTCAATTTATAGTCTAAGCCACGAAGGGGTAAGTGGAGAGGGATACAAGGCCAAAGGCCCGCGGCTGCGCATAGGCAGGGCGGTAGTACTGGACCTCGAGCGGTAGTACTGCTTGGGAGCGGTAGTACCGCCTGTAGGTGGTAGTGCCGCTTGGGAGCGGTAGTACCACTTGTAGGCAGTAGTACCGCCCGTTCCGGACTCGACAGGCCCTTCTTCTTCCGTCTTCGCTTCCATGCTTCCCTCGCGGATGGTGTAGGCGTTCCTTGGTGCTTGCGCTCCTCCTCATCGTCCGTGAAGCTCCGACAATACCTATGCATGCACACGAGTGGAGTGTCAAGTAGTATACCATCCTCGAAGGGGTCAAGTGAACACGTGTAAAGGAGAAGATTCACCTTTATGTATGAGAAGTAGATGGCGCACGTGTCACTTGCCAAATGGGCTCTTGACATGGTGATGTCCGTAGGATGCTCCGCATCATCCCCTCCCCCTTAGGAAAGATCGGACCTCGGATGGAGAACCAAATCACCATGGGAATGAGATGGCGTCGCCGTGTAGAAGTGGATGATCACCAAGTACTCATCCTCTTGAAGCTCAAAGTTGTCACTCTCCAATGTCGCACCGTCTAGTGATTCCTTCAAAAGGAGCAAGAACAACAAGAACTTGGAAAAACAAATGTGGTTAGCATTAATGCAAAACCAAGCATTCAAGAGGTGATTCACCCAACAAGTGTTGTCATCAAGCATAGCATAGGGTGTGACAAAGGGTGGTGACATGGCATGTAAGCATATGAACTGAGCACAATCAAGGTCATCATGGAAACAAGCATGTAAATGTGAGGTAGAGATGCACATATGTGTGACAAGGGAGTAAGCATCTACCTCAAAGTCGTAGCAAGCATGCATAAAGTGCTCAATGAATGGTCTATGGTAGGCATATGAATCATTCACAACACCAAATAAAATGAAGTGTCTAAACACATGAGTCAAGTGCAAGACAATCCAAGCATAGCGTGCATAGGGTGTAGTGAAAGTGGTGTGGCACTCAACACAATAGAAAGAGCAATTTTTCAACATGTGTGAGGCAATCAAGGGAAGCATGTAACAAGCAATGGGACATGGCATATGTGAAAAGATGACATTGTTGCAACCAAGCATATGATAGGGACAAGTAATCAAGTCGGATGCAACACACAAGGCCATGTGGCAATTGCAAGTGAAATCAAGATCACCACCATGTGCGCAATCAAGTGGTCTAAGATGACCAAGAAGTCTCATGGTGCAAGCAACACATGTAGTATGATACACAATATTCATGCTCATGGTTTTGTGGTTCTCGAAAGAGAAGGATATCACCTTGAAAGCGGGACCTTGTGTGTCCTTCACAATGCCGAAGCACAAGCAAGGGCGATGTAGAATCGTCGTTGTAGAAGTGGGTTCGCTCTCAAGAGCTCGAATGGTGAACTCATGTGAAGTGGAAGTCGACACGATGTACAAGTATCCTACACATGCACACAATAAAACAAAGAACGTATGCGCATGGTAGATAAACATATCATCCATCATGATGGTTCTCTTCTCTTGCACATAAACATTAGAAGCAAAAGTGCATGAATAAGATGATGCAACAATGGCTATAATCATGGCACTAGGCATAGGATGCAAAGAGGCAAGACAAGCATGCTTCACAAGAAATATGTCAAAATCTCCAAATAAATGTGAGAATGCTATGGGGGCAATCTCATTGGCAAGATTAAAATCATGGTTGCGCTCAATGCATGGACAATCATATAGCATGAGAGAGGCAACATGTGGAGACATATGACAACAAGCAATATCAATCATGTGCAAAGCATGGCAATGGTTGACATCAACCGCATGAAAGGGGCAAGTATGTATCATCGGTGATGCAACATAAGAAAACATATCAATCATGTCGTGCAAACTAGTGGAGCGAAGATGCAACACACTAGATGAGTTCATAGCAATCATGTCATGTGAGCCAATAGTGAGTATAGGTAATACACATGGCATAGCACAAGCATGAAAGCAAGATATGAGCAAAATAGCATCAATGTGTTGATGACAGGCCATATGGAAATAGCAATGGGATATCATGACTCTCCCAACACAAGAATCAACAATAGCATGGGGCACAAATAAATCATGGCAATAGCTACTAGTGTCTCCACCAAACATGCAAATACACATACAAGTAGTAGAAGCAATCATCATGTGTAATGCAAAGCATGGGTCACAAATGCATGGCAAAGGCATAGGAATGAGTATATCATCCAAAGTGAACATGGCAATATTGGGATATAATACGTAGTGAACGATAACCGATAGCCATGTGAGAGCCATGTAGAATAAATGCGCGAAGTCCTTGCGCGAAGAGAGCGGTGGGAAAGGCAATCCATGTGATCCCAAGTCATCGTTGCTCTCTAGAGCTCATTTTGTCAACTCATGAGATTGTGAGGTTGACAAGTATTCGTGGGTACCTACACAAAAGAGACACAAACCAAAGAAAGTGTGTGCGTGGTAAATGTACACATCATCCATCATGATGTGTATGTGCATGTGTTGGTTAGCACAAAATAGCTAATGCTCAAAGAAATGGGATGCGTGATATAGAAACATGTCATCCATCATGAATGAATAGTTGTTATGTATAACACGATGGGGATGCAAATTGAGCATACAATTATATGGCACATGAATAGCATTTTCATTCATGGGGAACATATTGTGCAAATGATTATGAGAATCATGCAATGGGTGGGATGGCTCAAAATCTCCTAAAATGTATGAGGAAACTATAGGGGTCTCCTCATGAGCAATATTTGAAACATCATATCGAGAAAATTGACAACATCCAAAACAATGCATATTTGGAACAATGTGTTCATGGCATGGCATAAGAGATGAATTGCGCAAATCATGTAAAGGGAGCATGGCAATATCATCGCATGAAAAACAAAAGCCAATGACCATCATCTTGTCATCTATGTCACAAGTGCAAATAGGATTTACTTTAATGGCGCATGGATAGTTACTATGTTGAGATTGAAATGATGCAATATGGGAGATCTCACTCATAGCATATGACAAGTTTAGAGGGTTCTCGAACATGATGTGACCAAAAGAATTTTCACATGATATCCTATGGAGCATAGCATCACAACTAGGTAACTCAACATGCTCATCATCATATTCATCATAGATAGGTGGCATGTCTAAGCATGGATAAGACCTAGTATGTGGCGAATCCATAAGGTGATCATCATCATGGGAGCAAACAATGTCAAGAGAGTCCACTAGTGGGACAAGAGAAGCACCATCACCTATGTTACCTTGTTCATTCCACTCAAGTGTAGGTGAGGTGGGAAAAACCAAATGGTGGTCATCATCTTCATCTTGATGGAACCACGTGGAGGGTGCATCATATTCCACCATGGCCATTGTCTTGTCCAAAGGGAGGACAAAGTGGTCGCGAATCGGCGCGTCATCATAAATGGGACCTAGGACCAAATGAGAAGACACAATAGAGGTGGAGGTTAAGTTGTTAGAAATCGAAATGGCCTCACATGCCCTATCAACTTCCTCACTCTCTCTATGTGGTGGTGGCTCACTCACTCCCTCAAGGTAGGTGCACGCAATGTCACATATGGTGGAGGCACTCATCTCATTCAAGTGGTGGGGGTTGTGGCTCTCCTCACATGGGAATTGTGGCAACTCATCATATATGGGGCTAGTGGTGAAATCACTCTCACTCTCCATATGGTGGCAAAAGTCACTCAATCATCATACGTCGCCGTGATCGAAGGGAAAATCCCATGCTCAACCATCTCGTCACCGTCGCCGTGGAAGAAGGCCGAAGATGGCACATCATCACTCTCGCCTCCAAAGATGGAAGCATCATCCTCGCTCGCCACCTTGTCGCTCGCCTCCAAAGCTTGGTCCTCGAATGACTCCATAGTCGTAGTCGTCGCCGCACCGTCTTGAAAAAGAGTCGAAGTAGACTCGGCATCATCAATGCCACAAAGAGGTATGGCGGTGGAGTCGAAGTTGGGAGCATCATCTTGGAGCTCGTTGGGCTTGGACATCACGGTGGTGCTAGCCTCAGGCTCGCCATTTTGGAGCTTGGTCTTCGAGAAGTGTGCTTGCGGTGGAGAAGTCTTGGCCGTCAGGTGGTCTTGTTCCGCCTTGAGAGCATCAATCTAGTTGTCGTCGAGGGACTTGTAGTTCTCGATGAAGATAGTCTTGGAGATGTCGTTGTCTAATCCCATCATGAAGTGAAACTTCATTCAAATGGGGTCGTCCACACCAGCTCGTCGCAAGGCATTCTTCATCTCGTTGAAGTTCTTGTCGATGGACTTGGATCCTTGTATGGTGTTCTCCAATTGGCATAGAAGATGTTCCGTGTAAGTAGGAGGCACGAAATCTCGCCGCATAGCTCTCTTCATCTTGGGACAATTCACGTTGAAGCTCGTCGAAGGTGTGCGAAGCCACCATGTTGACGCGTTGTCGTGGATGTTTCTTGTGGCGCACTTCACTTGATCTTCGTAGGGAACTTGATGTAGCTTGAGGTAGTCGTCCATCTTGCGCTTCCACTCAAGATACTCCTCGGGGTCTTGAGTCCCATAGAAAGAAATCTCGTGGTCGTTGATGAGGTCGTAGTAGCTCGTGGAAGTCGCGGACTTGAGCTTGGGAAGCTTCTCTTGAGGTGCGGGTCGGCGAAGATGCCGCAAGTCCAAAGGCGAAGATTCCTTGAAGTCACTTGGCGAAGATGCATAGGTAGATGTTGAAGTCGTTGAGCGGTTGTTGATGTTGAGCTCGTGACCTTCACGTTTTTGTCGTTGATGGTGTCGATGCCAATGTGATCTAGGCGTGGCACCGAACTCGTCGTTGTTGTTGTAGACCGGAGATGAAGTGCTTTGCCTATCCATCACAAGACTCGAGTAGAGGGTGAGTAGGAAATGAGATAAACAATACCAAGATACCGTTTCCCAAAGTTGAGGATGTATCCCGTTTCACTCAAAGTGAAATGAAAGAATAGTGGAATTGGTACCGGACTTGTTCACTCACACCTACAAATTAAAGCTTATGGTGGAGCTTGGTGAGGATAGTGGCACAAAAATTTGATGCAAAAAGTTAGTAAGGGTCAATAATGTTTGAAAAGATTCACAAATTCGCAAGTGAAACAAGTAGACCAATAGCAAAATGTGGCACACGGAAACACACACACGGATAGATAAATGGGGTCATGCAACCAAGGAATGAGCACAAAATGTGGAGTCCACGGAAAACGCTCGTGTTGCACAACTCAAGAGAGACGCTAGCACGATTGCTCAATAGGCGGATACGACACTTGTGCACAACCTATAAGATATAAATGTATGAACTTTCTATCCCAAGTATGCTATGTATGTATGGTTCCCATTGTTGATCCAAGATGATCGGATATGACAATCTTAAGTGCAAAGTGGTATGATTCTATGGCTCTTGCTTACATGCTTCTTTGTCTTTCTCTTTTTACTTAAAAGCTTATTTTCTTTTCTTTTCTTTTTTTATGGCCACAATGTGAAATGCACAAACCAAGATAGCAATTGTGTATAGGTGGGAACAATCTTGTGACACAAGGGATGATACTAAGATAGCAAGACGATATCAATATGATATGGTATATATGCAATGGATGGTGTATATCGATGATCACTAATGTGCACAAGTAACGTTGCCGGCAATACTCAAATGGCTAGTCTCGATGGGCAAGTGACGCAAAATGGGCTAGGGGTTAACAATGCAATTGCAAGGAGAATATACAACGGTGTCGTCGAGGTTACCGTCCGATGATGATGATGAGAGGCAGTGTTGTCGATGGCGACCCGTTCCTAATTAGCTGAAATACCTTAGGAAACGGAAAAACCACAACTGAAAATCTCAAAGGCCAAAGTCAAATGGTGGTAGCGGAAAGCGATGGTGGTGGTGTCGAAGATGGCAATGTGGAAGTGGTGGTAGTGTTTTCTGAAGAAGCACTCGTCCCTAAGTAGCCGAAACACCTTAGGAGACTCAAGTCACAACTCAAACAACCACAAATGCTAAGGGAAACAAAATGGTTAGGTTGCGGAAAGGTATGGTGGCTATGCGGATGATATGGTGGAGGGCCTAGGCAAACATGCCAAATTTGATGCGGAGCATCCTACGGCTATCTCCATGTACACCGTCATAGCTCCTCAAGCCCCAAGTGAACTTACCGGACTTAAGGTGAACTCGCTCCTCTTCGAGAGTTACATGAATATCATTTGGACTTGGTCACTACCTCACCACGGAACATCATGAATATTTAGGTACAAGGCGACCACCTCCATGAAGCTGGGGAGCACCACCAAGTCCACACGGAGACGTACGAGAATAAGGAGGAAAGGAGCGACACAAGCGAAGAAGGGCCTGTCCAGTCCGGAACGGGCGATACTACCGCCTACAACCGGTACTACCGCTCCCATGCGGCACTACTGCCTATAGGCGGTACTACCGCTCCCAAGCGGTACTACCGCCCGAGGTCCGGTACTACCGCCCTGCCTGTGCGCAGCCGCGAGCCTTTGGCCTTGTATCCCTCTCCACTTACCCCTTCGTGTCTTAGACCATAAATAGAACGCCCCCACCTTCTTTCTAAAGTTTAGCAAAGTATTTTGATAGACATTGAGAGCTTTGCTCCTTGTATCCCTTCCTCTAGGAGATCAAGACCTCCCAAGGGAGAAGAATCCTTGTGGATTGCAAGACCTCCCAAGGGAGAAGATCATCAAGACCTCACCTCCTCTAGGAGTGGGATGAACTAGTTACCTTGTATCTTTCCTTTTCTTGTTCTTGAATCATTATGAACTCTTGCATGTTCTTGGATCTAGCATATGTGTGATTGGATCTAGTCAACTTGAGTGTTTTCCCTCTCTTGTGTTCATCTTGTTCTTGGGGATTCCCCTCCAATTCGTGAAAGATCTCCACCTAGGGTTCCACCCTACAACAAAATTTGACAAAATTTTATGGAGTCAAATGATGATGGTAGTATTTTTGTGGTATGGGGGATGTCAAGAGCTTCAAAACGAGCTAAATAATGTCAAAATCGGACTCCGGATGAATTAGTTATGGTCAAAACGGTGAAACTCGGAAGGCTGAAAATGTGCGGGGCGGAAGTACCGCTTGTAGGCAGTAGTACCGCTTGTGGTGCGGTAGTACCGCTTGGAGGGGTGGTAGTACCGCTGGTGTCGGGAAAACTACGCAGATCGGGATCGGGGCGAATTATGGGCGGAAATGGATGATTTCGGGGGCAAAATTGGATGGATTTCATCGATGGAAAGTGGTGAAACTTGGGGAGATGCTAGATCCACTCGAAACCAAGCAAATCCATGGATCAAATCCAACAAAACATCATCAAACCAACAAGTGACAAAAAACAATTGGGGCTATTTTTGGTGGGTATTTTCGAAATTGGGCAAGAACACAACAAAACAAGGCTAGAAAACACGAAGGGGGGCTCCAATTTCGTGAGAAACCATAGCTCTAGATACCATGATGTTGTTGGGTGGAACCCTAGGTGGAGATCTTTCACGAATTGGAGGGGAATTCCCAAGAACAAGAGGAGCACAAAGGGAACAACAAAAGAGAAACACTCAAGAACAAGTCCAATCACACATCCACTAGACTCACAAACACATGAGATCCACAAGGGACAAGAACAATCAAAGGGAAATAAGATACATGGTAGAGTTCATCCCAATCCTATGAGGAGAGAGGTCTTGATAATCCACAAGGATTCTTCCCAATTATGGGGTCTTGCATCCACTAGGGATCTTCTCCAAGATGGAGGTCTTGGCCTCCAATGGAATAGTCTCTCTCTCTCAACAGGAGAAGGTAGGAGCAAAGCTCACATAAAAATTAGCTATCATATTTGCTGACCTTAGAAAGAAGGTGGGGTGGTCTATTTATATTCTAAGCCACGAAGGGGTAAGTGGAGAGGGATACAAGGCCAAAGGCCCGCGGCTGCGCACAGGCATGGCGGTAGTACCGGACCTCGGGTGGTAGTACCGCTTGGGAGCGGTAGTACCGCCTGTAGGCGGTAGTGCCGCTTGGGAGCGGTAGTACCGCTTGTAGGCGGTAGTACCGCCCGTTCCGAACTCGACATGCCATTCTTCTTCCATCTTCGCTTCCACGCGTCCCTCGCGGATGGTGTAGGCGTTCCTTTGCTCTTGAGCTCCTCCTCATCATCCGTGAAGCTCGGACAATACCTATGCATGCACACGAGTGGAGTGTCAAGTAGTATACCATCCTTGAAGGGGTCAAGTGAACACGTGTAAAGGAGAAGATTCACCTTTATGTATGAGAAGTAGATGGCGCACGTGTCACTTGCCCAATGGGCTCTTGACATGGTGATGTTCGTAGGATGCTCCGCATCAAAACGACCAGACCAAGACCGCTTATGGATCCCCACCTTTATCAATACTTAATTTATATTTGCAATATTCAGATTGCTTTATCATATTCTTGCTTGTTCTTCGATTGCATGCAGGAATAGACCTTCGTGGTCAGGCTGATCGTGCTTCTGGCATTGTCAGTAACCCCTGGAGATTGGTTTAGCGATTGCTAAGGCGCAATGTCATGCACGTTTGTAGTCGGATCGTCAAGGTCGTCTCCACCAAATCGATAGTTATCATCTCATCGAAAGATCGGGCCCGTCGACTCTATCAAGTGGTATCAGTTTTCAGGTTGCTCGGTGAGAATTTCTAGTTATTCCTAGATTAGATTTATTTTCTTATCTATTGTCCAAGGAAAAGCCACAAAAAAAAGTTAGATCTATTCATCCTTTGTCCTAGCCAGTCTGAGCCTTTGCAATTTTATTTTCATTATTTGCATTATTGAATTATCGGTTGCATCATCGTGTCGAGTTGCTGGTCTTAGTGTCTAGTTCGTTCGAGTTTCGAAATCTGTTCACATTAGTCACGTCGCCGCTGCATCGTTATCCCTTACGCTGTCCACCACATCATCCATCAATTTTCACCTCGTGCTACCCATCGTTCATTGTCACAAACATACTTGAAGTCATTCGCATCATTGCTTGATCCAATCTGCATCTTATCTAGTTTGTCTTGGAAAGAGGGAGAAAAAAAAGACAGAGGGAAAACTAAAGAAAAAAGAGGAGAGAAAGAAAAGAAAAGGAAAAGTGTGAGAAAAAAGAAAAGGAACAAGAAAAAAGAAAAAAAGTGTGAGGAGAAAAAAAAGAAAAAAAGACAAAATTCGGATCTATTAGAGTCAATCTCGTAGTTGAATTCGGATTGGAATCTGTTTTCTGTACTGTTCAGTAAAACAGGCATATCTTCCTCATACAAAGTCCATTTTGGCTCCACAAGTACTCAAATTAAAGCTAGCGACGAGCCGCATCTGAATAGTTGCAGGAGCTCATTCAACATTTTGCAACTCAAAATTGGCTTCTAAATAAATCTTTTTGCCCTCTAAAGTTCGCGAACATAGGTTGTTCCAGTTTTTCAGGCCAGTTTTACAATTTTTTGACACCTCATATCAACTCGGAATTGAGCGATTCTTTTTGTGTTTGAAAGCTTGAGTCAGTAGCATTCTGTAGAAAAACTTATCATAAAATTGGCTCAAACTTTTCTAGAGGAAAGTTGGAGAGAGTGTTATTGTATATTCTGCTTGGCAGTTGTTTTCATCATTATCTTTACTGCCGTTGTGATCTTCACTTATATCTTGCTGTCCAGAGCTACTTCGTATTCTTTATTGATGCTAGTCATGCTACACCGTGACCTTATTAGTGTTCTAGGCTCGCGTCTCTAGTCCGGTCTAGCCTAGGACCAGCATAGTACCGTCGTCAAGCGTTTATTCAACATTGCATCTCTGAATTGATTATTGCTAATCTTTTGCTACCATATATAGCCAACTTAGCTCCACATATTTTATGCGGAGCATCCCAAGGTCATCCCCATGGACCCTCCATTGCCTCACCAAGTACCTCAAAACCAATGACACGTGCTCGTGCTAGAGCTCTCGAGACCGAGGTGACATCCCTCCTAGCCCAACTTCCATATGAATCTTGCGAGACATGGTTACTACCTTAGACGGATGTGTTTTGTGTGCTCATGTGTGAAGAAGACCACATTGGAGAGGTGCGTGAAGATGGACAAGTCCCCAAGCTCACGGACGAGACTTTGCATCGACAAGGGCTGAAGAAGGCTCCAAGCCCCGGACATCCGGCCCCTGGGCAACCAACTACAGTGTTGGAAATATGCCCTCGAGGCAATAATAAAAGAGTTATTATTATATTTCCTTGTTCAGAATAAATGGATTTTTAAGAGGAAGACGGACGCTGACGGCAATGTCACCGTGTATAAAGCTCGACTTGTGGCAAAGGGTTTTTCACAAGTTCAAGGGATTGACTACGATGAGACTTTCTCACCCGTAGCGATGCTTAAATCCGTCCGAATCATGTTAGCAATAGCTGCATATTTCGATTATGAAATTTGGCAGATGGATGTCAAAACTGCGTTCCTTAACGGTTTTCTTAAGGAAGAGTTGTATATGATACAACCGGAAGGTTTTGTCGATCCAGAGAATGCTAACAAAGTTTGCAAACTCCAGCGTTCCATTTATGGGCTGGTGCAAGCATCTCGGAGTTGGAATCTTCGCTTTGATGAGGTGATCAAAGCGTTTGGGTTTGTACAAGTTTACGGAGAAGCTTGTATCTACAAGAAAGTGAGTGGGAGCTCTATAGCGTTTCTAATATTATATGTGGATGACATATTGTTAATTGGAAACAATATAGAATTTTTGGATAGCGTGAAGGGGTATTTGAACAAGAGTTTTTCGATGAAGGACCTCGGTGAAGCTGCTTTCATATTGGGCATCAAGATCTATAGAGATAGATCGAGACGCTTGATAGGACTTTCACAAAGTACATACCTTGATAAAGTTTTGAAGAAGTTCAAAATGGATCAATCCAAGAAGGGGTTCTTGACGGTATTGCAAGGTACAAAGTTGAGTAAGACTCAGTGCCCAGTGACTGCGGAAGATAGAGAAAAGATGAGTGTCGTCCCCTATGCTTCAGCCATAGGCTCTATCATGTATGCAATGCTGTGCACAAGACCAGATGTCAGCCTTGCCATAAGTATGGCCGGAAGGTTTCAAAGTAATCCTGGTATGGATCACTGGACAGCGGTCAAGAATATCCTAAAGTACCTGAAAAGGACTAAGGAGATGTTTCTCATTTATGGAGGTGATCAAGAGCTCGTCGTAAAGGGTTACGTCGATGCAAGCTTTGACACTGATCCTGATGACTCTAAGTCTCAAACCGGATACGTATATATTCTCAACGGGGGAGCGGTTAGCTGGTGCAGTTCCAAGCAAAGCGTGGTAGCCGATTCTACATGCGAAGCGGAGTACATAGCTGCCTCGGAGGCAGCAAAGGAAGGTGTCTGGATGAAGGAGTTCATGACAGATCTTGGAGTTGTGCCTAGTGCATTGAACCCAATGACTCTGTTTTGTGACAACACTGGTGCCATTGCTCTAGCCAAGGAACCAAGGTTTCACAAGAGGACCAGACACATAAAGCGACGCTTCAATTCCATCCGCGATTCAGTCAAGGAGGAGGACATAAGCATTTGCAAAGTACACACGGATTTGAATGTTGCAGATCCGTTGACTAAGCCTCTTCCACGGGCTAAGCATGATCAACACCAAGACTCTATGGGTGTTAGATTCATTACCTTGTAATGCTAGATTATTGACTCTAGTGCAAGTGGGAGACTGTTGGAAATATGCCCTAGAGGCAATAATAAAAGAGTTATTATTATATTTCCTTGTTCATGATAATCGTTTATTATCCATGCTATAACTGTATTGATTGGAAACTCAAATACATGTGTGGATAAATAGACAAACTTTGTGTCCCTAGTAAGCCTCTTCAGGACTAGCTCATTGATCAAAGATGACCGCGGTTTCCAGGTCATAGACATGAGTTGTCATTTGATAACGGGATCACATCATTAGGAGAATGATGTGATGGACGAGACCCAAACGTTAAACATAGCTTTTGATCGTATCAGTTATCGCTATAGTTTTCTGCATGTCAAGTGTAAGTTCCTATGACCATGAGATCATGTAACTCACTGACACCGTAGGAGTACTTTGTGTGTGCCAAACGTCGCAACGTAACTGGGTGACTATAAAGGTACTCTACAGGTATCTCCGAAGGTGTCTGTTAAGTTGACATGGATCGAGACTGGGATTTGTCACTCCGTGTGACGGAGAGGTATCTCCGGGCCCACTCGGTAATACGTCATCTCAATGAGCTCAAAGTGGCTAAGTAGTTAGTCACGGGATTGTGTATTACGGAACGAGTAAAGAGACTTGCCGGTAACGAGATTGAACTAGGTATAGAGATACCGACGATCGAATCTCGGGCAAGTAACATACCGACGAGACAAAGGGAACTGTATACGGGATTGCCTGAATCCTTGACATCGTGGTTCATCCGATGAGATCATCGAGGAACGTGTGGGAACCAATATGGGTATCCAGATCCCGCTATTGGTTATTGACCTGGGAGTGTCTCGGTCATGTCTGCATAGTTTCCGAACCCGCAGGGTCTACACACTTAAGGTTCGGTGACGCTAGGGTTGTTAGTGAGAACAGTGCATGGTTACCGAAGGTTGTTCGGAGTCCCGGATGAGATCCCAGACGTGACGAGGGTCTCTGGAATGGTCCGGGGACGAAGATTGATATATAGGATGAGAGTGATCGGAGTCCGGAAGTGTTCCGGGGAGTATCGGGGAGTCGTCGGATGACCGAAAGGGGTTTCGGGGGTCCCGGCAAGTGTTGCGGGCCTCATGGGCCACAAGTGGGAGACACAACAGCCCTCATAGGGCTGTGCGCCCCCCCTAGGGCCCTCACCACCTGCGCCAAGGGGCTGGGCCCCCCCTAGGGCTGCCGCACCCCTAGTCTTGGGGGGCAAGGCGCCTGGGGGGGGGGAACCCTAGCCCTGGCCGCAGCCCTGGCCGCCGCCCCCCCCCCCATCTCCACTTGGCCGCCGCCCCTAGGGGTAAACCCTAGGGCGCCCCCTCCCCTCTACTCCCCCTATATAAAGAGAGGCAGAGGGAGGGCAGCCACACACGTTCGTGCCTCGGCACTGCCCTCCCTCTCCCACAACCATCTTCGTCAATTCCGCGGTGCTTGGTGAAGCCCTGCTGGAATCCTCCACCACCATCTCCACCACGCCGTCGTGCTGCCGGTTTCTCCATCAACCTCTCCTTCCCCCTTGCTGGATCAAGAAGGAGGAGACGTCCCCGAGCTGTACGTGTGAAGAACGCGGAGGCACCGTCCCTTCGGTGCTAGGATCTTCGACGATCTGAATCGCGGCGAGTACGACTCCATCAACCGCGTTCTTGAACGCTTCCGCTTAGTGATCTACAAGGGTATGTGGATCCAACTCTCCCCTCGTAGATGCATCTCCTAGATTGATCTTGGTGAGCGTAGGAAAAAATTTTGTTTCCCATGCAACGTTCCCCATCAGTGGCATCATGAGCTAGGATCTTGCGTAGATGCTTTCACGAGTAGAACACAAAGGAGTTTTGTGGGCGTTGATGTTTAGATTGCTTCCCTCCTTGGTCTTTCTTGATTCAGCGGTATTATGGGATGAAGCGGCCCGGACCAACTTTACATGTCCACGTACATGAGACCGGTTCCATCGACAGACATGTGACTTTTGTTGCATAAGATGGCTGGCGGGTGTCTGTCTCTCCTATCTTAGTTGAATCGGAATAGACAAAGGCGGTCCTTGTAGAAGGTTAAATAGCAACTTAAATATCACCGTTGTGGCTTTGCGTAGGTAAGAAGCGTTCTTGCTAGATACCCATAGCAGCCACGTAAAACATGCAACAACAAATTAGAGGACGTCTAACTTGTTTTTGCAGGGTATGTATGTGATATGATATGGCCAATGACATGATGAGATATATTTGATGTATGAGATGATCATGTTGTAATAGTTAATATCGACTTGCATGTCGATGTATACGGCAATCGGCAGGAGCCATAGGGTTGTCTTTAATTTTTGTATGACCTGCGTGTCAATCATTAAGCGCTTTGTAATGCTTTACTTTATCGCTAAACGGTAGCAATAGTAGTAAGAGCATGGTGGGCGCGCGACAACCCCGATGGCGACACGATGATGGAGATCATGATGATGGGGATCATGGTGTGGCGCCGGTGACGATGGAGATCATGCCGGTGCTTTGGAGATGGAGATCAAAAGCACGAGTTGATGGCCATATCATGTCACTTATGATTTGCATGTGATGTTAATCCTTTTATGCATCTTATTTTGCTTAGGACGACGGTAGCATTATAAGATGATCCTTCACTAAAATTTCAAGATAAAATTGTGTTCCCCCCGAGTGTGCGCCGTTGCGAAGGTTCGTCGTTTCGAAGCACCACGTGATGATCGGGTGTGATAGACTCTACGTTCTCATACAACGGGTGCAAGCCAGTTTTGCACATGCAGAACACTCGGGTTAGACTTGACGAGCCTAGCATGTACAGACATGGCCTCGGAACACGGAAGACCGAAAGGTCGAACATGAGTCATATAGTAGATATGATCAACATGTAGATGTTCACCATTGACACCACCTCATCTCACGTGATGATCGGACTTGGGTTGGTGAATCTGGATCATGTCACGCTCGAATGACCAGAGGGATGTCAATTTGAGTGGGAGTTATAATTAATTTGATTAGGTAATAACTCACTTATCATGAACAATAGTCTAAAATGTCTTTGCAAATCTTTTGTTGTAGATGGCTCGCGCAGTAGCTCCCCTGAATTTTAATGCGTTCCTAGAGAAAGCTAAACTGAAAGATGATGGGAGCAACTTTGCGGACTGGCTCCGCAATCTGAGGATCATCCTCACTGCTGCCCAAAAGGTTTATGTCCTAAATGCACCGCTAGGTGAACCCCCCGCTCCTCAGGCCTCTGCGGACGTTACGAACGCCTGGCAGTCGCGTTCGGATGACTACTCAGTGGTGCAGTGTGCCATATTGTATAGCTTGGAAGGAGGACTTCAAAGGCGTTTTGAAAGTCATGGAGCATATGAGATGTTCCAGGAGTTGAAGTTCACCTTTGAAAAGAATGCCAAGATCGAGAGGTATGAGACCACCGATAAATTCTTTGCTTGCAAGATGGAGGAGAATTCGTCTGTCAGTGAGCACTTACTGAAGATGTCTGGGTACTATACCCGCATAGCTGATCTGGGACTTGTGTTCCCGGACGAGGCTATCATTGACAGAATTCTCCAGTCACTCCCGCCTAGCTACAAGAGCTTCATGCAGCAGTACAACATGCAAGGGATGAACAAAACCATCGCCGAGCTGTTTTCGATGCTGAAAGTCGCTGAGGCAGACATCAAAAAGGAGTATCAAGTGTTGATGGTCGATAAAACCACCAGTTTCAAGAAGAATGGCAAGGGCAAGAAGGGTAACTCTAAGAAGGGTGGCAAGGCAGTTGCTCATCCAGTGAAGAAACCCAAGGCTGGGCCCAAGCCAGAGACTGAGTGTTTCTATTGCAAGGGGAACGGCCACTGGAAGCGGAACTGCCCCAAGTATCTGGCAGACAAGAAGGGGGCCAACAACAACAACAAGCAAGGTATATGTGATATACATGTTATTGATGTGTACCTTACCAACTCTCGTTGTAGTGCCTGGGTATTTGATACCGGTTCGGTTGCTCACATTTGCAATTCTAAACAGGAACTACGGAATAAACGGAGGCTGGCGAAGGACGAAGTGACGATGCGCGTGGGGAATGGTTCCAAGGTTGATGTGATCGCCGTCGGCACGCTCGCTCTTCGATTACCATCGGGATTAGTTATGAACCTGAATAATTGTTATTTAGTGCCTGCGTTGAGCATGAACATTATATCTGGATCTTGTTTATTGCGAGACGGTTACTCATTTAAATCAGAGAATAAAGGTTGTTCTATTTATATGGGTAACATCTTTTATGGTCATGCACCCGAAGTAGGGGGTTTATTCTTATTGAATCTCGATAATGATGATACACATGTTCATAACATTGATGCCAAAAGATGTAGAGTTGATAACAATAGTACCACTTTCTTGTGGCACTGCCGTCTGGGTCATATCGGCGTGAAACGCATGAGGAAGCTCCATGCTGATGGACTTTTGGAGTCTCTTGATTTTGAATCACTTGACACATGCGAGCCGTGCCTCATGGGCAAGATGACTAAGACCCCGTTTTCAGGAACAATGGAACGGGCAAGTGACTTATTGGAAATCATACATACTGATGTGTGTGGCCCGATGAGTGTCACGACGCGCGGTGGATATCGTTATTTTCTCACCTTCACTGACGACTTAAGTAGATATGGGTATATTTACTTGATGAAGCATAAGTCTGAAACTTTTGAAAAGTTCAAGCAATTTCAGAGTGAAGTTGAGAATCATCGTAACAAGAAGATCAAGTTCCTACGATCTGATCGAGGGGGAGAGTATCTGAGTTATGAGTTTGGCAATCACTTAAGAAAATGTGGAATTTTTCACAGTTGACGCCACCTGGAACACCATAGCGTAATGGTGTGTCCGAACGTCGTAATCGAACCCTATTAGATATGGTGCGTTCTATGATGTCTCTTGCCGATTTGCCACTATCGTTCTGGGGATATGCGTTAGAGACAGCTGCATTCACTTTAAATAGGGCTCCATCTAAGTCCGTTGAGACAACACCGTATGAACTATGGTTTGGTAAGAAACCTAAGTTGTCTTTTCTCAAAGTTTGGGGTTGCGATGCTTATGTCAAAAGGCTTCAGCCAGAAAAGCTCGAACCCAAAGCGGACAAATGTGTCTTCATAGGATACCCAAAGGAGACGGTTGGGTACACCTTCTATCTCAGATCCGAGGGCAAAGTGTTTGTCGCTAAGAACGGGTCCTTTCTCGAGAAAGAGTTTCTCTCGAAAGAATTGAGTGGGAGGAAGGTAGAACTTGATGAGGTTATTGAACCTCTACTTCAACCAGAGAGTGGCGCAGCACAGAAAGATGTTTTTGTGGAGCCTACAACGGTTGAAGAGGAAGCCAATGATGATGATCAAGAAGCTTCTGATCAAGTTACTACCGAACCTCGTAGGTCGACAAGGGTACGCACTGCACCTGAGTGGTATGGTAACCCTGTCTTGGAGGTCATGTTGTTGGACAACAGTGAACCTACGAGCTATGGAGAAGCGATGGTGGGCCCGAATTCCGACAAATGGTTGGAGGCCATGAAATCCGAGATGGGATCCATGTATGAAAACAAAGTATGGACTTTGGAAGTATTACCTGAAGGGCGGAAGGCCATTCAGAATAAATGGATTTTTAAGAGGAAGACGGACGCTGACGGCAATGTCACCGTGTATAAAGCTCGACTTGTGGCAAAGGGTTTTTCACAAGTTCAAGGGATTGACTACGATGAGACTTTCTCACCCGTAGCGATGCTTAAATCCGTTCGAATCATGTTAGCAATAGCTGCATATTTCGATTATGAAATTTGGCAGATGGATGTCAAAACAGCGTTCCTTAACGGTTTTCTTAAGGAAGAGTTGTATATGATACAACCGGAAGGTTTTGTCGATCCAGAGAATGCTGACAAAGTTTGCAAACTCCAGCGTTCCATTTATGGGCTGGTGCAAGCATCTCGGAGTTGGAATCTTCGCTTTGATGAGGTGATCAAAGCGTTTGGGTTTGTACAAGTTTACGGAGAAGCTTGTATCTACAAGAAAGTGAGTGGGAGCTCTATAGCGTTTCTAATATTATATGTGGATGACATATTGTTAATTGGAAACAATATAGAATTTTTGGATAGCGTGAAGGGGTATTTGAACAAGAGTTTTTCGATGAAGGACCTCGGTGAAGCTGCTTTCATATTGGGCATCAAGATCTATAGAGATAGATCGAGACGCTTGATAGGACTTTCACAAAGTACATACCTTGATAAAGTTTTGAAGAAGTTCAAAATGGATCAATCCAAGAAGGGGTTCTTGCCGGTATTGCAAGGTACAAAGTTGAGTAAGACTCAGTGCCCAGTGACTGCGGAAGATAGAGAAAAGATGAGTGTCGTCCCCTATGCTTCAGCCATAGGCTCTATCATGTATGCAATGCTGTGCACAAGACCAGATGTCAGCCTTGCCATAAGTATGGCCGGAAGGTTTCAAAGTAATCCTGGTATGGATCACTGGACAGCGGTCAAGAATATCCTAAAGTACGTGAAAAGGACTAAGGAGATGTTTCTCGTTTATGGAGGTGATCAAGAGCTCGTCGTAAAGGGTTACGTCGATGCAAGCTTTGACACTGATCCGGATGACTCTAAGTCTCAAACCGGATACGTATATATTCTCAACGGGGGAGCGGTTAGCTGGTGCAGTTCCAAGCAAAGCGTGGTAGCCGATTCTACATGCGAAGCGGAGTACATAGCTGCCTCGGAGGCGGCAAAGGAAGGTGTCTGGATGAAGGAGTTCATGACAGATCTTGGAGTTGTGCCTAGTGCATTGAACCCAATGACTCTGTTTTGTGACAACACTGGTGCCATTGCTCTAGCCAAGGAACCAAGGTTTCACAAGAGGACCAGACACATAAAGCGACGCTTCAATTCCATCCGCGATTCAGTCAAGGAGGAGGACATAAGCATTTGCAAAGTACACACGGATTTGAATGTTGCAGATCCGTTGACTAAGCCTCTTCCACGAGCTAAGCATGATCAACACCAAGACTCTATGGGTGTTAGATTCATTACCTTGTAATGCTAGATTATTGACTCTAGTGCAAGTGGGAGACTGTTGGAAATATGCCCTAGAGGCAATAATAAAAGAGTTATTATTATATTTTCTTGTTCGTGATAATCGTTTATTATCCATGCTATAATTGTATTGATTGGAAACTCAAATACATGTGTGGATGAATAGACAAACTTTGTGTCCCTAGTAAGCCTCTTCAGGACTAGCTCGTTGATCAAAGATGACCGCGGTTTCCAGGTCATAGACATGAGTTGTCATTTGATAACGGGATCACATCATTAGGAGAATGATGTGATGGACGAGACCCAAACGTTAAACATAGCTTTTGATCGTATCAGTTATCGCTATAGTTTTCTGCATGTCAAGTATAAGTTCCTATGACCATGAGATCATGTAACTCACTGACACCGTAGGAGTGCTTTGTGTGTGCCAAACGTCGCAACGTAACTGGGTGACTATAAAGGTACTCTACAGGTATCTCCGAAGGTGTCTGTTGAGTTGACATGGATCGAGACTGGGATTTGTCACTCCGTGTGACGGAGAGGTATCTCCGGGCCCACTCGGTAATACGTCATCTCAATGAGCTCAAAGTGACTAAGTAGTTAGTCACGGGATTATGTATTACGGAACGAGTAAAGAGACTTGCCGGTAACGAGATTGAACTAGGTATAGAGATACCGACGATCGAACCTCGGGCAAGTAACATACCGACGAGACAAAGGGAACTGTATACGGGATTGCCTGAATCCTTGACATCGTGGTTCATCCGATGAGATCATCGAGGAACGTGTGGGAACCAATATGGGTATCCAGATCCCGCTATTGGTTATTGACCTGGGAGTGTCTCGGTCATGTCTGCATAGTTTCCGAACCCGCAGGGTCTACACACTTAAGGTTCGGTGACGCTAGGGTTGTTAGTGAGAACAGTGCATGGTTACCGAAGGTTGTTCGGAGTCCCGGATGAGATCCCGGACGTGACGAGGGTCTTCGGAATGGTCCGGGGACGAAGATTGATATATAGGATGAGAGTGATCGGAGTCCGGAAGTGTTCCGGGGAGTATCGGGGAGTCGTCGGATGACCGAAAGGGGTTTCGGGGGTCCCGGCAAGTGTTGCGGGCCTCATGGGCCACAAGTGGGAGACGCAACAGCCCTCATAGGGCTGTGCGCCCCCCCTAGGGCCATCTCCACCTGCGCCAAGGGGCTGGGCCCCTCCTAGGGCTGCCGCACCCCCTAGCTTGGGGGGCAAGGCGCCTGGGGGGGGGGAACCCTAACCCTGGCCGCAGCCCTGGCCGCCGCCCCCCCCATCTCCACTTGGCCGCCGCCCCTAGGGGTAAACCCTAGGGCGCCCCCTCCCCTCTACTCCCCCTATATAAAGAGAGGCAGAGGGAGGGCAGCCACACACGTTCGTGCCTCGGCGCTGCCCTCCCTCTCCCACAACCATCTTCGTCAATTCCGCGGTGCTTGGCGAAGCCCTGCTGGAATCCTCCACCACCATCTCCACCACGCCGTCGTGCTGCCGGTTTCTCCATCAACCTCTCCTTCCCCCTTGCTGGATCAAGAAGGAGGAGACGTCCCCGAGCTGTACGTGTGAAGAACGCGGAGGCACCGTCCCTTCGATGCTAGGATCTTCGGCGATCTGAATCGCGGCGAGTACGACTCCATCAACCGCGTTCTTGAACGCTTCCGCTTAGCGATCTACAAGGGTATGTGGATCCAACTCTCCCCTCGTAGATGCATCTCCTAGATTGATCTTGGTGAGCGTAGGAAAAATTTTTGTTTCCCATGCAACGTTCCCCATCATACAGAAGGGCGCCAGCGGCCGAAGCTACACGGCCCGGACATCCGGCTAGGCAAGGCCCAGACATCCGGCCTCGGGCCCGGAAATCCGGGGCCACTCCACAGAAGCCACCCGAGACTCGACCCCGCCAACCCGGACATCCGGCATAATGCTCGGACATCCGGCGCCTCGCCAAAGCCCGGACATCCGGCCCAGCACCCGGACGTCTGGCCCTGCCTGCGCACAGCCACTTGGGTTTCGACCCGTGTATCCCTTTTTCGCCCCCTAGACTATAAGTACTCCTTCCCCTCCGTCTTTTAGGGTTAGCTTTGTGATAGCTCATCATAGACCTTTGTGGTTCCTCTCCTACGAGACCACGGCCTCTTCGGAGAAGATCCACCTAGGATTCAAGACCTCCGCCACGGAGAAGATCCCAAGGGATACCCCAAGACCTCCTCCGGGAGAAGACTATCTTTGTACTACTGTTCTTGACTATTGATCGTGTATCTTGATGTGTATCGTGGATCTAGCACCTGTGTGACCGTATTCATGTTGATTTGAGCGTTTCCCTCTCGTGTTTTCCTCCGTGTCTTCCTTGTGTTCTACGTGTTCATCGTGGGCTTACCTCCATCTCGTGAAAGATCTGCCGACTAGGGTTCCACCCTACATCATTATGGTATCATGAGCATAGGTTGATCACGAAATTGGAGCCCCACACCTTGTTTTCTAGATTGTTTTTGTTGTGTTCTTCCCAATTTCGAAAATTCCCCACAAAAATAGCCCAAATTTTGTTTTTGTGATCTGTTGATTTGGCGAGATTTTGTTGATTTTGTTCCATGGATTTGCTGTGCCACGGGTTGATCTAGCTTTTCCCCATCTTTTCCCCAATTTTTTCCGCAAAATCCGACAAATTTTGGCCCAAAGTCACCATGTGCAAGGAGTTCATCACGGCCTCTGGCACCCCGGACATCCGGCCCGTGCCCCGGACATCCAGCCCCCGGCCCGGACATCCGGCCTCCCGCAGCCAAAACTCCACCATTCCACTCCACCTTGCACTTAACCCCGCCATTTTTCGTTCGGTGTCCCACCAAACCTTCCGCTTACCACCACCACTTCCGCAACCACCATCGCTTAACCGCTATGATTTTGAAAAGTTTGTCTCCCTTTGCCTTGGATACTTGAGTAGTGGTTTCACCATTTCCTTGGACGTTTAGGCTACCTTGGAACGGCAAGACTTCGACCACACCACCACTCAACTTCGGCAAGGACGGTAACATCAACGATACCTTGTTCATTCTACCTTGCAATTGCATTGTCACCCTATGTACCATCTTTGCGTAGCTTTCCCATTGAGATTAGCCATTTGAGTATTGCTGGGCCACGACACTTGTTGACATTAGTGATAGTCATACATATTGCATACTACACCACCATATCTCCGTGTGACACAAAAGTGTCCCGCATACACAATAGCTACCTTGATCCGAGAAGCATGCATAAGTGCCCAAAGAAAGAGCTCACAAGCTTTTAAGAAAAAGAGCCAACCAAAGCTTATAAGCAAAAGTAAAATAGCATCATATGCCTTGCATCAAAAGAGATCATATGACATAGCAATACATCATCTTGTGCTCAAGCATCGGCACATCATACACTCATAGCATACTTGTGATAGATAGTCGTTACGTTTTGCCTCTTATAGGTCATGCACAAGTACGTATCCGCCTATTAAGCAATCGGTTAGTGTCTCTCTAGTGTTGTGCAACACGAGCATTTTCCATGGTTTCCACAATTTCGCTCACCCTTGGTTGCACAACCACATTTATCTATCTGTGTGTGTGTGTTCCGTGCGCTACTTCTTGCTTGTGATCTACTTGTTGCATGAGCAATTTGTGAACCATTTTCAACATCATTGAGTCACTTTGAAAATTGCATTGAATTTGTGCCACCATCCTAACCAAGCTCCTCTCAATGCTTTACTTGTGTAGGTGTGAGAATCGACACGAAGTGGTACCAATAGTGTTATTTCCAAGTTACATTATTGAGTGATCATTGATCCATTTTCAACTTCGGTTAAGGTACATTTGGTATTGTCTTCTCCTTTCTCCCACTTACATACTTGCTTGTGATTATGGATAGGCCAAGTACATCTTCGAACCCACCCTTCGACGATCCTCAAGAATCGAACAACTACGTCACCAAACTACATCTCTTCGGTGTTCAACGAGCTCTACATCAAGAAAGTGAAGCTATGCGCGAGTACATTGGACAAGTCGCCGCCGACGATGCGCCAATTTGAAGCAAGAACAAGAGAGCAATTCGACATCATCAACACTAACATGTCTACCCAATTTGACGAGCTACGGACTTTGATAGTCAACCGACGTTCTTCTTCCACATCTTCTCAAAGACGAAGCCGCTCAAGTCGACATACTGACTCCACGAAAGGCTCAAGTACCCCTACATCAAACACTCTTCGTCAAGACGCACGTCAAGCTCGACATGACAACCAGAATCCACTTCATGATAAGAGTTCACAAGAGCTATTTGAAGAGCAAGAGAGTCGACATCGTCAAAACCAAGCTACACTCGAACAAGCACAAGAACGGCAACGACTACGCCAACAACAACACATGCGAGCGTGTCAACATCAAGAAGAACAAGACGCCGAAGCTCATCGTCAAGCACAAAAACTCCGAGAAGCTCAAGCTCTTGAGGCGCAACGAGCATTACGTGATTCACATCGCAATGTGGCCGCTCGCACTCGTCACACTCATCAAGAAGAGGATTTGCTTCGTGATGAGATACAAGAGAGGCGCCACCAAGCAAGAATGCAAGAAGAAGTTCCTCCTCAAGCAAGACAAGAGCATCAACCTCAACAAGAACAACAGGCTCGACAAGTACACCACGACAATGGCCATCTACGACGCCAAGAGCAATATGAGATTGACAATCGTCCCAATCAAGACCGCCCACCCCATAGGCAAGGAGACAATGAAGAGCATCGCTACGGCAAGCTCAAGTTCACCATGCCAAAGTTTTCCGGAAGCATTGATCCCGAAGACTACCTCTCATGGGCAGTGAAGGTTGACAAGGTCTTTCGCCTTCACAACTTAGACGAAGAGAAGAAGGTTGCAATGGCCTCCCTTGAGTTCCAAGACTATGTGATGCGGAGCATCCTAAGGACATCACCATGTCAAGAGTCTGTTTGGAAAGTGACACGTGCGACCTCTACTTCTCATACATAAAGGTGAATCATCTCCTTTACACGTGTTCACTTGACTTCTTCGAGGATGGTATACTACTTGACACTCCACTCGTGTGCATGCATAGGTATTGTCGGAGCTTCACGGACGACGAGGAGGAGTGCAAGCGCCGAGGAACACCTACACCATCCGCGAGGGAAGCTTGGAAGCGACGCCGGAATAAGACGGAGCTGCTGGCGCATCAGCAACCGGACATCCGGCGACCAGCCCGGACATCTGGCGCTTCAGCACAGGCCGGACATCCGGCATCACCCCGAAAATCCGGCAAGGGCAAGAGAAGGCACCCGAAGAATGGCCATCGCCAGGCCGGACATCCGGCCCGTGCCCCAGACATCCGGCCTCCCACGAACGGCCGGACATCCGGCGCCTGTCTGCGCGCAGAGTCGGGCCAAAGGCCCATGTATCCTCTCCCACTTACCCCTTCATGGCTAAGACTATATATACTCCTCCCCCACCTCATTTCTAGGGTTAGCAAATGTGATAGCTCATTTTAGACTAGAGCTTTGCTCATCTTAGTGGTTCTACTCCTGGGAGAGACTGCGACCCCTCTACGGAGAAGATCCGCGATGGATTCATGACCCCTAAACGGGAAGATCCTTTGCGGATTCAAGACCTCCTCACGGAGATGAACTTTACCTCGTATCTTTCCCTTTGTTGTTCATGTACCTTGTGATCTTATGTGTTTGATTGTCTAGTGGATGTGTGATTGGACTTGTTCTTGAGTGTTTTCCCTTGTGATTTCTCCTTGTTCATCCCCGCGTTCATCGTGTTCCTCGCGGGATCCCTCCTTTTCGTGAAAGATCGGCCTAGAATCGGGTTGACCCTGCATCACTATGTTCTCATATGGTGGGAGCAAATCATAGAGAGAAGAGAAGCAAAAGGCGAACCTCCTATCACCACTTGGGCTCAAATGAAGGAAGTCATAAGAGCACGCTTTGTGCCAACACACTACAACCGTGACTTGTTCAAGAAGCTACAACTCCTCAAGCAAGGTACCAAGTCGGTTGAAGAGTACTACAAGGAGATGGAGATTTCCATGATACGAGCAAACATCATGGAAGACGAAGAGCAAACAATGGCAAGATTCTTGAATGGACTCAACTATCCCATCAAGAAGATTGCAGACTTTCAACCATACACCAATCCCCTCGAGCTAGTACACCAAGCAACCAAAGCGGAGCGACAAGTTCAAGAGGATTACAAGTACTCCAAGTTCACCTCCAAGAACTTCGGCTCCTACAATCAAACTTCAACGACTTCGGCTACTCCTCCTACCTCTACCAAGCCATCTACAAACTTCGGCGACAAGTCAACCTACAAGAATGCGACTACATCAAGTCGCCCCCTTCTACCAACAACTTCAAGCCAAGATCTTCATCATCTACAAATCCAACCAAGGACAACTCCAAAACGAGTTCCATCAAATGTTTCAAGTGCCAAGGGCGAGGCCACATGTCATTTGAGTGCAAGATCGTTCGTACCATGATCATCAATGGTGACGGGTCTTATGACTCAATGAGCGACGATGAGATGGAAGCCCTTGAGCATGTAGCTATGCATCGACAAGTGAATGAAGAAGAAGACCATCAAGTGTTTTGCGACAATGATTCAAGTCCCAATCTTGTTGTCTCCAAGGTCTTGACACTCCAACGTAAACAAGATGACGACCAACAATGTCATATCTTCCATACCAAGGCCGGCATCAATGGACGCTCTGTCAAGGTTATCATTGATGGAGGAAGTTGTCATAACTTGGCAAGCGAAGAGCAATGCGACAAGCTTCAATTGGTCAAGACGAAGCATCATCACTCCTACAAGGTCCAATGGCTTAATGACGCCGGAATTCTTCGAGTCGATCACATCGTGCAAGTCTCCTTCAAGATAGGCGCTTACGAGGACACACTTTAGTGTGATGTGGTCCCAATGTCCGTGTGCCACCTTCTACTTGGACGACCATGGCAATATGATCGTGGAGTCACACACAATGGACGGACCAACCACTATAGCTTCAAGATAAAGGGCAAGGAATTCATGCTACGTCCCATGTCACCAAGTCAAGTAGCCACCGACAAACACTTACCTACCAACCATCATGGAGAGAATGGTGAGAGAGTGAGCCACCAAAAGGAGAGTGAGAGCCACAAGCCAAATATGAGCGACTCCACGATGAGTGACAAGAAACAACTAGTGCTATTTGCCACCAAAAGTGAGATGAGAGAAGCGTGTGAGAACCCATTGAGTGTCTTTCACCTTGTGCTTTTATGAAAAGGGGAAGCCAAACCTACTAACACTTCACCACCTCCACCTTTAGTGTTGTCTCAATTGTTGCAGGAATTCTCGGACGTCTTTCCCGATGAGCTACCTCCGGGTCTACCTCCACTTCGCGGAATCGAACACCGCATCGACCTCATACCCGGCGCACCACTTCCAAACAAGGATCCTTACCGCGTCAACACCTAGGAAACCAAGGAGATACAACGGCAAGTGCAACAACTCATCGACAAAGGTCATGTACGTGAGAGCTTAAGCCCTTGTGCCGTTCCGGTTATTCTCGTGCCTAAGAAAGATCGAAGTTTTCGCATGTGCTCCGATTGCTGTCCTATAAATGCTATCACCGTTAGATACTGTTATCCTATCCCACGCTTAGACGACATGCTTGATGAATTATGTGGTGCCACCATCTTTTCGAAAATTGATATTAAAAGTGGTTACTACCAAATTCGCATTCAAGAGGGTGATGAGTGGAAAACGGCCTTCAAAACCAAGTTTGGGTTATACGAGTGTCTTGTCATGCCTATGGGTTTATCGGAAGCCCCCGGTTCATTTATGCGTCTTATGCATTTTTGTCTACGACCCTACATAGGCGTCTTTGTAGTGGTTTATTTTGATGACATCCTCGTTTTTAGCAAGTCGTTTGAGGACCATGTGACACAGCCGTATGGTTTTACAAACCCTTCGGAAAGAGCGCTTATATGCTAACATGGAGAAATGCACTTTTGGCGTTGACAAGGTCGTCTTCCAAGGATTTGTCATTTCTGCACAAGGTGTTCACGTTGATGAAACTAAAATTGAAGCAATTAAAACTTGGCCTCAACCAACGAATCTCATCAAGTGCGTAGTTTCCTTGGTCTAGCCGGTTTCTACCAACGTTTTGTGAAGGACTTTAGCACTATTGCTATGCCTCTACACGCTTTGAGCAAGAAGAACGCACCCTTCATTTGCGGTCCTTCGCAAGACACCGCGTTCAATGAGCTAAAAAGCTTGCTTACACACGCACCACTTCTAGCCCTACCAAACTTTGATAAACCCTTTGAGATTCATTGTGACGCTAGTGGTACCGGCATAGGTGGCGTGCTCATGCAAGAAAAGCGCCCAATTGCTCACTTTAGTGAGAAGCTATCCGGAGCGCAACTTAACTACCCCATTTATGATAAAGAGCTCCGTCCCGTCTCATCTTTGGCCAAAAGAAATGTGTAGCAATTACGTCCTCCGTCTTCTTCACGCCAAAGTGTCCCATTAATCCTCCTCCATGCGCCTCCTGCAACAACAAATGACGAACAGAGCTAGATGGAATGCATAGCTTGTTAGCACGAAACACAAATCCATCATTGACGACGAACTTGTTACATGTTCTCCCTTCTTTACAATTCTGCAATACATCTTTAAATTCAGCATCATGCACATATTGATCTTTGATGGTCTCCAAACCAAATATTTTAAAGTCAAGTTGTGAAAGCATAGTATAACGACGCGACAATGCATCAGCAATAACATTTTCTTTTCCCTTCTTATGTTTAATAACATAAGGGAAAGTCTCTATGAATTCAACTCATTTAGCATGTCTACGGTTCAGTTTTGCTTGACTTTTAATGTGCTTCAAAGATTCATGATCAGAATGTATAACAAATTCTTTGGGCCATAAATAATGTTGCCATGTTTCCAAAGTCCGAACAAGAGCATATAATTCCTTATCATAAGTAGAATAATTCAGACTAGGCCCACTCAATTTTTTCAGAAAAGTATGCAACAGGTTTACCATCTTGTAATAACACACCTCCTAACCCAATTCCACTAGCATCACATTCAAGCTCAAAAGTCTTATTAAAATCAGGAAGTTGGAGTAAAGGAGCATGTGTCAACTTATCTTTCAATACCGTGAATGCTTCTTCCTGTGTAGTACCCCAAACAAAAGGCACATCCTTCTTTGTAAACTCATTGAGAGGTGCAGCAATGGTGCTGATATCTCTCACAAAACGCCGATAGAATCCAGCGAGGCCAAGGAAACTCCTCACGTGTGTGACCATTTTGGGCTGCGGCCAACTCTCAATAGCTTCAATCTTGGTTTTATCAACCTCAATTCCCTGTGGAGTAACAACATAGCCAAGAAAAGAGACTCGGTCGGTGCAAAAGGTGCACTTTCCAAGGTTACCAAACAAACGTGCATCACGTAGAGCAATAAAAACAACACGTAAATGTTCCAAATGTTCCTCCAAAGATCTGCTATAAATCAATATATCATCAAAGTATACTACCACAAATCGTCCAATGAAGGCACGTAAAACTTCATTCATTAATCTCATGAAAGTACTAGGTGCATTAGTTAACCCAAAAGGCATGACTAACCACTCATATAATCCAAACTTAGTTTTAAATGTTGTTTACCATTTATCTCCCAATTTCATACGAATTTGATGGTATCCACTACGCAAATCAACTTTGGAGAATATTGTAGAGCCACTCCATCAAGCATATCATCTAGCCTAGGAATAGGATGACGATGACGAATAGTAATATTATTAATGCCTCTACAATCAACACACATACGCGATGTACCATCCTTTTTCGGCACTAGAATAATAGGAATAGCACAAGGACTAAGAGATTCGCATATATAACCTTTGTTGAGTAGCTCCTGTACTTGACGTATAATATCCTTCATCTCCTCTATATTGGTACGGTATGGTGCGCAGTTGGGTAGCGATGCAATGGGAATTAAGTCAATCTGATGCTCAATCCCTCGAATAGGTGGTAATCCCGGTGGCACGTCTTGTGGAAAGACGTTGGCGAACTACTGCAAAATGTTAGTGACAACAGGAGGCAAAGAGGAAGGCACGTCCTCGAATGAAAATAATGCCTCTGTGCACACAGAAGCATAGCAAACCGATTTTCTTAAATCTAGCTCATCAATATCAGATTTAGTGGCAAGTAAACATCCACTTTTTAATTTAATTTCAGATGCAACATGAGATGATGGTGTGTTATTGGGCTTCATTTGTTGCTCAAATTCTTTGGCCACAATCTGATTTTCACTCTTATTGTTCTCCCATTTTGCTTTATTAGCTCTATTAATATCATCTTTCAAAATGGAATCTGGAGACATAGGAAGCAAAGTAATATTTTTATCCTTATGAACAAGAGTATACTTATTGTTTCTACCATGGTGTACAGAATTTTTATCAAATTGCCATGCTCTACCAAGTAATAAGGAACATGCTTGCATGGGTACCACATCACAATCAACATAATCAGCATATGTGGAGATACTAAAATGCACACGAACAGTACGTGTTACCTTAACCTTGCCGCTATTGTTGAACCACTAGATGTAGTAAGGATGTGGATGTGGTCTTGTGGTGAGAGATAGCTTCTCCACCATCTCCATGCTAGCCAAGTTGTTGCAACTCCCTCAATCTATGATCACGCGAACAGAACGTTCCTTCACAACTCCCTTTGTATGGAACAAATTATGCCTCTGATTTTTCTCAGCTTGTGTAACCTGCACACCCAAAACACATTGAGCAACTAAACATTCATACCTGTCAGCATCTTCAGGAGCCATGTATTGTGTCTCATGATCAGAATCGTCTCCACCGTGTTCTTCACGTGTAATAAGAGCCAAAGTCTCCTCATCATAGTCACTAGCGGACTCATATCCACCATCCTCAGTAGCAATCATCACACACTAAGATTTGCATTCTCTCGCAAAATGTCCTCTTCCCTTACAACGACGACAAATAATATCACTGGTGTGCCCTGTTGATGCCATGGAAGAAGAAGAACTTTGTGCAGGCCCAATAGGTGTGCTCTTGGCAGATAATGGTGGTTGTGCCTACTTCCTTGTATCACGGCTGGAGGTAAGAGCTGATGGAGGTGTTGGTACAGTAAAATGTGTGGAAGTAGAGGATGCACGCGGTGTCCATGATGAAGGTCGACCCGCAGAAAAGTTAGTCCGCGCCAATGCCTGTCGATCCTGCACTTCACGTTCAGCTTTACAAGCAAGATGGAATAAATGAGTGATATTATTATAATCCTTATACTCTAGAATGGTTTGAATCTCTCTATTTAATCCACCCATAAAACATGCAAGTATAGCTTCATTCTCCTCAACAATACCACATCTAATCAGGCCAGTTTGTAATTGCAGATAATATTCTTCTACAAAAAAAATTCCTTGTCTTAAGCGCTGCAATTTTTGAAGTAATTCACGTTGATAATATGGTGGAACGCAGCGAGTACGCATAACAGTTTTCAAAGCAGCCCAAGTAGTTGGAATATTATCCGGATATAATTTACAATATTCAGACCACCACACACAAGCAAAACTAGTGAAAGCACAAAGAGCAGCAGCAACACGTCTCTCCTCGGGATATTTTAAAGATGTAAAACGTTGTTCGGTTTCTAACTCCCAAGTAAGATATATATCAGGAACATATCTACCCTCAAATGGTGGAATATTCAATTTTAGTTTAGGGAGATGGTCATGATCATGTACCTAAGGGTGTGGTGCTGCCCTACCATTGCGATTATTTGCATGTGGACGACCTGGTGGTTGTGGTGATGGTTGTTGCACGTAGTTCTGATTTTGATCAAACTCATCCTCGTAATCCCCCGTGTAATCGTCCTCCTCCTCAGCAGTAGCAGGAGCCACAGAAGTATCAACAGCAGCACCAACAGGTTGGCCAGGCTAAAGAGGGACAGGGCTTGCTTTGCGGAGGGCGATTTCGCGACGTGGAGGTGGTTGTTGTTGTTGTTGTTGTTGTTGTTGCAACGGTGCAGCAGGTGGAGGTAGACACGCAAGCACTTCAGCGAATTTGGCATCCAACTTGGTGTCAATTGACTTCTCAATGCCATCCATCCTCGCTAGTGCGTTGTCAAAACTGGTCATCACATCTTCTACCAGTTGACCCATCATTTGCTGAAATTTATCATGCAACTCCTTGTTTGTCATGTTCTCCCAGTCAGTCTCGTCGACTTGTGATCCTGGCATGGTTAGCAGCAATAGAAACACACAAGAATATGATCCTACAGACTATGAGAAAATGGTGGTGGTCGGGCGTCACAAATCCGTCAAGCAAACCTCAAATTCTTACCAGTTCTTACCCAGCAGCAGGTGGTGATCGGCAACCGTGGTAGTCAAAACCCTCAAAGGTTGGAGAAAGCGATTACCAGGGAGAGTCAAAACGCACGATGTAGATGTATGTGGAGCTGGGAAGGCTTATAAGATGGTAGGAAAAAGGGTTAACAATAATCAATTCAGAAATGCAAAGTTGAATAAACGCTCAACGATGGTACTGTGCTGGTCTTAGGCTAGACCGTTGTAGAGATGCGAGCCTAGAACACTAACAAAATCACGGCGCTGCACGTAATCAAGGGGAAAGCACACTCTGAATTTTTTGTTTTTTCACCTCTTTTTTTTGCGCTCCATTTTTTTTGCCGAAAATCACTATAATGGCAAGTGTCTCAAAACACTTCCCAAGTCAAACTAAGATGATAGGTACGATTTTTTTTTTGGAATTAGGGCAGCGACGACGAAAAAGTGCGGTAAAAAAACAGCATGGTGGCACGTGTCTCAAAAGACTCAGAAAATCCCAAAAATAGGATAGGGAAAAAATATTTTCACCTGTCGAAATTTTGGCCTAAAAACTGCCCGGGGGTCTCCAGACTTTTTTTTACCTACTCAGGCAAGGAAACACGAAACCGAATCTAGATGGATGTCGAAAGCCAATCTAAAACGAAAAGAACTCGGATTGGTGGTGGATATGTGGTGGTAGAATATGCAGCGGTGGTGGTATATGGATACGGATTGGTGGTGGTATATGGATACGGATCGGTGGTGGTATATGGCAGTAGCAATGAAGATGTTGCGGCGGCGGCGTGACAACTTATGACCAGAACTCGAAACTCTAAAAGCCTAGACGCTAAGACCAGCAACTTGACACGACGATGCAAACGCAAATTCAACTAAGCAAACACGGAAAAGATTATGCAATGGCTCAGACTGTTTCGGATATGATGAACTAACCCTAATAATATTTTTTTTTGGCTTTTTCATGGACTGTAGGTATGAAGAACAGACTCGATCTAATCTACGAAAAACTGTAAAATCTCACCGAACAACCTGGAAATCTGATACCACTTGATAGAGGCAAAGGTGTCCCGTCTTTTGATGAGATGGTGGCTATCGTTTTGGAGGAAGTCGACTTTGACGATCCGACTACGAACGTGCGAGGACGTCGCGCCTTAGCAATCGCTAAACCAACTCCGAGAGGTTATTGACCACGCCGGAGCACGATCAACCTGACCATGAAGGTTCGTTTCCTGCAGGCAAACGAAGAACAAGCAAGAAACTGAGATTGCAATCTGGATATTGCGAATTCAAGAGGAAAGCTTTATTGATCAAGTGGGGTTATGTGACGTCCTTGTCTGGTCGTTGAACACAAACGAAGTACGCGAAGTTGCAGCAATGGCGAAATTTAATCTAAACAAAACCCAAACTCTAAACGGCACCCTAAGGGTTGTATATATGGGGGAAGAGGGGGGTATTTCGTGGCCCTTGGAGGAGGGGTCCGAAACCAACCCTAACTCTTGTTTCCCCCACACATACAGACTCTAAAAACAGCCTACACTCAAGTATTTTGAAATTACATGGGCCTGGCCCAGTAATAAGGTGACGCAGCACCTATAATAGCCTCAGGACGAAATTTATGAAGTGGCATCTTGTATATTTCGTCCAAGGCTTCACGCACTCATTATGGTGGCTTCAAAGTTCTGAAATCATCACTTGTAACTCCGTTCTTGTTCCCCTTGCGCATGCCATCATCTCCATGCTTGATCTTGCTCCAATGTTCATCCTTCTTGTCCCAGCTAGGCCCTTCATTTGTAAACAAGACAAATGTATCCAATTTAGGCAGCATCATATTCTCATGAACATTAGAATCATTGCCAAGAAACGAAATTACCTGTTAATTTAATTGGCGTGCGCAAGCTCTAGTAATTGGTCTTGTATATGTGTCAGTTGGGGCTGTGGGTGTAACCTTGTTAGTGATGTCCTCATCACTATCAGGGTGTCGGCACGCCGAGAGGTCTTGCTGGATTAGTTTTACCTTAGTCGGAATATTTTGAGCACGACATTCCGAGAATACTCGGGTCTTCCCACCTTGGAGTTGCGACTCCGCAGATCGTGAGCTTGTGACAGGCTAAGTTGGGACACCCCTGCAGGGTTTTGATCTTTCGAAAGCCGTGCCCGCGGTTATGTGGAAGATGGGAATTTGTTAATATCCGGTTGTAGAAAACTTGACACAATGATCATAATACACTAACAGCGTGAGTAACCGTGATGGTCGTTTTCCGAAGGGGTTCGGGAAGTGAACACGGTGGGGTTATGTTTGACGTGCTTAGATAGGATCACTTCGTGATCACTTTGACGATCGTTGGCACTTCTCTTCTTGCTCTAAACACGTAAGCTAGTGCTAGTGCAGCTGCAACCTTGTTCTTTAGCCTTGTTCCCCACCCAAGGCTTTGATAGTTTTGCTACTCGGGAACGGGATGGCTGAGTCCTCCGTGGCTCACAGATTCTACACAACACCAGATGCAGGTACCATTCAGAACTACACCGCTGGTGGATCAGAGTTGTATTGGGAGTTCAACAAAGAACGTGGGCGATACTACGTGTCTTATCCAGAGGATCAGTAGGGCTCTTACTAGGATGATCGGGACCTCGTGTTATTTTATTTATGGTATCTTTCATTTGGATCTTCGTCCGTAGTCGGACTCTGATGTTATTTGGATGATGAATGTTTATGTAATGCATTGTGTGACGTGGCGAGTGTAAGCCAACTACTTTTTTAAAATTTCATCCCTCTTTTACATGAGTTGTGCAAAGATACCATTCTTGAGACCATTCTAGTATGATATTATATCTTTAAGTCGTGCCTCGACACGTGGGAGGTATAATCTCATACTGTGCATTACATATGGTATATAGGCAATGGATGCGCGGATCGATGATCACAAAGGTGCACAAGTAACGTTGCGGCCAATACTCAAAGGCTAGTCTCGATAGGCAAGTGACGCAAAATGGGCTAGGGGTTAACAATGCAATGGCAAAGTGGAATATACAATGATGTCATCGAAGTTACCGTCCGATGATGCTGATGAGAGGCGGTGTTCTTGACGAAGACCCGTTCCTAATTAGCCGAAACACCTTAGGAAACGGAAAAACCACAACTCAAAATCTCAAGTACAAATGTCAAATGATGGTAGCGGCAATGTCGTGGTGGTTGCGGAATTGTTGTTGGAAATCCGGTCAAAATGGGTTATGGTGGCGGAAGGGTATGATGGGCTATACACGGTGTCAGAGTTGAAGTCACGATCCCTAAGTAGCCGAAACACCTTAGGAGACTCTAGCCACGACTCAAACAAGCTCAACAAAATTGGGTTAGGTTGGGTTGGTGGAAATGTATAGTGGGCAATGGGTATACGGAAGTGTTGATGGTGGTTGATGAAGAAGCAATTGTCCCTAAGTAGCCAAAACACCTTAGGACACTCGAATCACTACTCAAGCAACAACAAATGCGATGGGGAAATAACTGGGTTAGGTTGCAGAAAGCTATGGTGGCTATGCGGGTGATATGGTGGAGGACCTATACAAACTTGCCAAATTTGACAAAATTTGATGGAGTCAAATGATGATGGAACCTATCTAGGTGGATGGGGAATGTCAGTAGCTACTCAATGAGTTAAAGAATGTGAAAATCGGACTCCGGATGTAAAAGTTATGGTCAAAACTGTCAATCAGCCGAGGCGAAACCTGGAAGGGGCGGTTGTACCGCTTGCATGGGCGGTTGTACCACTCCTGGAGTGTCCTGGGGCACCAGTTTTGGATGCTAAGTGATGGGGGGCGGTAGTACCGCCTTGCGGGCCAGTTGTAATGCTTTTATCGGGAAAATGCTCATATCTGGATCGGGATGAACTTTGGGGCGGAAATGGATGATTTCGGGGGCAAAATTTGATGGATTTCGTGGATGAAAGGTGGGGAAACTTGTGGGGAAGCTAGATCCACTCGAAACACAACGAATCCATGGATCAAAATCAACAAAACATCATCAAACCAACAGATCACAAAAAAAATTGAGGCTATTTTTGGTGAGGAATTTTCGAATTTGGGGAAGAACACAACAAAACAAGGCTAGAAAACAAGAGTAGGGGCTCCAATTTCATGAGAAACCGTGGCTCTTGATACCATATGATGACTAAACTATGAGGGGGCCTCCAATTTCGTGAGAAACCGTGGCTCTTGATACCATATGATGACTAAACTAGGAGGGGGCTCCAATTTCATGAGAAACCGTGGCTCATGATACCATATGATGCAGGATCAACCCGATCTAGGCCGATCATTCACGAAGAGGAGGGAAACCCACGATGAACACGAAGAACACAAAGGGGAATCACGAGGGAAAACACTCAAGAACAAGTCCAATCACACATCCACTAGACAATCAAACACACAAGATCACAAGGTACATGAACAACAAAGGGAAAGATACAAGGTAGAGTTCATCTCCAAGAGGAGGTCATGAATCCGCGAAGGATCTTCCCCTTACGGGTCTTGAATCCAAGGTGGATCTTCTCCGTAGAGGGTCTGCGGTCTCTCTCGTGGAGTAGATCCGTAATGGATGAGCAAAGCTCTATCTCACATATGACCTAAACCAATGCTACCCAAGTACGGAGCTAAGGGACAAGTATATATAGTCCAAGGGGTAAGTTGGGGGATACATGGGGTGAAACCCCTTCAACTGCGCGCAGGCAGGGCAGTAGTACCTGTCCTGGGGCCGGTAGTACCGATTTTAGCGGATATAGCGGTTGTTCCGGTGCTGCACCGGCCTTGCACCGGTCGATCACAGAAGCTTGAACGGTAGTTGACCGGTAGTTGGGCGGTAGTACCGGTTGACCGGTAGTTGGGCGGTAGTACCAGTCAACTGGTATTTGACCGGTAGTACCGGTATTTCTGTGCGGGAAGATTCCTCTTCTTCTGTCTCTTCCATGCTTCTCTCGCGGATGATGTAGTTGTAAACTTGCGCTCGCACTCTTCCTCCTCTTCCATGGTGTTTCGACAATACCTATGTATGCACACGAGAGGAGTGTCAAGTAGTAAACCATCCTCAAAGGGGTCAAGTGAGCACGTGTAAAGGAGATGATTCACCTTTATGTACGTGAAGTAGATGTCGCACGTGTCACTTGCCAAACGGACTCTTGACATGGCGATATCCATAGGATGCTCCGCATCAGAGGAGTTGCAACTTTTTGAACAAGTCACGGTTGTACTATGTTGGCACGAAACGTGCTCTCATGACTTCCTTCATTTCACTCCAAGTAGTGATAGGCGGTTCGCCTTTTGCTTCTCTTCTCTCGATGACTTGCTCCCACCAAATGAGAACATAGTCTTGGAACTCAAGGGATGCCATTGCAATCTTCTTTTCTTCATCAAAGTTGTGGAGTCGAAAGATCTTGTCAACTTGCAATGCCCGTGAGAGGTAGTCTTCGGGATCAATGCTTCCGAAGAACTTTGGCATGGTGAAGTTGAGCTTGCCATAGCGATGCTCTTCATTATTTGCTTGTCTATTGTTAGGGCGTTCTTGATTTGGAGGATTGTCAACAACATGTTGCTCTTGGTGTGGGCGAAGCTCATTGTCATGTTGTTCTTGCCGAGCTTGTGGTTCTTCTTGAGCTTGTTGCTCTTGTCGTGCTTGACGAGGAACTTCTCGTTGCATTCGTGCTTGGTAATGTCTCTCGTGCATCTCATCTCGAAGTGCTTCATCTTCTTGACGAATGTGTCGATTGCGAGTCACAACATTGCGATGTGAGTCACGTAGGGCACGTTGCACTCAAGAGCTTGAGCTTCTCGGCATTGTTGTACTTGACGTTGTGCCTCAACATCTTGCTCTTCTTGGTGTTGGCGCGCTCGCTCTTGTTGTTGTTGATGCGCTCGTTCTTCTTCTTGTTGGCGTAGTCGTTGTCGTTCTTGTGCTTGTTCTAGTGTAGCTTGGTTTTGACGATGTCGACTTTCTTGCTCTTCAAATAGCTCTTGTGAACTCTTGTCATGAAGTGGGTTCCGGTTGTCATGTCGAGCTTGATGGGCGGCTTGACGAAGAGTGTTCGATGTAGGTGTACTTGAGCCGAAAGTGTAGTCGGTATGACGACTTGAGCTGCTCCGTCTTTTGGAAGACGTAGATGAAGAGCGTCGGTTGACGATGAATGTCTGTAGCTCGTCGAATTGAGTAGACATGCTGGTGTTGATGATATCGAATTGCTCTCTTGTGCGATCTTAGGATTTTCGTGCGTCGGCGGCAACTTGCTTAATACGCTCTTGCATGGCTTCATTCTCTTGATGTAGAGCTCGTTGGACACTGAATAGATGTAGTTTGGTGACGTAGTTATTCGACTCTTGAGGATCTTTGAATAGCGGGTTCGTAGATGTACTTGGCCTATCCATCATTGCAAGCAAGAATGTGTGAGTTGGAGAAAGGAAGAACTATACCAAATGTATCTTGACCGAAGTTGAAGATGGATCAATGATCACTCAATAGTATAACCCGGAAATAGCACAATTGGTACCAAGTCTTGTCGATTCTCACACCTACACAAGTAAATCTTTTGGAGGAGCTCGGTGAGGATAGAGGCACAAATTTTATGCAAATTATGAGTAAGACTCAATGATGTTGAAAATGATTCGCAAATGAGCAAATGTCACAAGAAGACCAATAGCTACGTAGGTACACAGAAACACACACGCAAATAGATAAATGGGGTTGTGCACACCAAGGGTGAGCGGGAAATGCTCTTGTTGCACAACACTAGAGAGACGCTAGCACGATTGCACAATAGGCAGATACGAGACTTGTGCACGACCTACTAAGCAAAAATGCAACGACTTCTATCCCAAGTATGCTATATGTTTGTTGTTTCGATGCGATGATCCAAGATGATCAAGTATGATACCATATGATTCACGATGTTGAAATGCGATGCTATGGTTCTTGCTTAAAAGCTCTTTGCTTATCTTTTTCTTTTGCTTACAAGCTTGATTGGCTCTTTGTCTTTGAGCTCTTTTGCTAGAGTACTTATGCGATGCTTTTCAAACTGAGATAGCAATTGCGTATATGCGATGGTAACCTTGTGACACAAGAGATGATGATAAGTTACCACTAGGACTTCTATTTATGATATGTTGTGGCTCGATGATCTCTAATGTGCACAAGTGTCGTTGCCCGGCAATACTCGAATGGCTAGTCTCGAAGGGAAAGCTACGCAAAGTGCTCGAAGAGGGGTTATCAATGCAAATGCAAGGTAGGATACAAGGTTTAGTCGATGTTACCATCCCTGTCGAGGTTGAGAGGTGGTCTTCTCGATGTCGTTCCGTTCCGAGATAGTCGAAACACACAAGGAAACGGATAAACCACATCTCGAATGGTCCAAGACAAAATGAGGCAAAATCGTATTGATGATGGTTAAGCAATGGTGGTAGTGGTGGGTTATATGTCGATAGGTTTAGGTATGCCGAGGGTCTAGCGGAAGTAGGGTGTATTGGTGGAGTGGTGGTTGTGGTGGCGGAGAAAAACTACAAAAATGCACTTTCGTCAGGGTAGTCCGGCTAATCCGGGCTGTAGCCGGATGATCCGGGTGGGGATCCGGATGATCCTGGTGGGTCGACTTGCTCGGGGTTAACTTGGGGAAAAGAAGAAAATTGGTGGAAAACGAAATTTTCACGGATTTTGGGTGGATTTGAGGGTGGAGGAGCTAGGGGGAGGTAGATCCACTTGCTACACAGCTTATCCACGGATCAAAATCAACAAAATCTCATCAAAACACACAAATCACAAAAAATTTGGTATGGTTATTTTTGTGGGAATTTTTTAAATTGGACGGAAAACAACAAAAACAAGCTAGACAACAAGGTGTGGGGCTCCAAATTCGTGATCAACCAAGGCTCGTGATACCATATGATGCGGGGACAACCCAATGATAGGCCGATCTTTCACGAAAAGGAGGGATCCCTAGGATGAAGACGAAAAGCACGAGGGAAAACACAATAGGGACAAGAGGAAAACACTCAAATCAACAAGTTTAGGTCACACATATGCTAGATCCGGGAACACAAAGAGTGACACACGATCCACAATCAACTAAGGACGATACAAGTAGTGGTAGTCTTCTCCGTGAGGAGGTCTTGAATCCGTGTGGATCTTCTCTGTGGAGGCCGTGGTCCCTCGAGGAGATGAACCACTCAGGATGAGGAATGCTCTAGGTTTAGATGAGCTATCAGAATGCTAACCCTAGAAAGTGTAGGTGGAGTACTATATATAGGCTAGGAGGGGCGAAGGGGTACATGGGCCTCATCCCAAAGTCATGCACGCAGGCATCCGTGTTTCACCGTTTTGTCCATAACTAATTCACCCAGAGTCTGATTTTGACGTTCTTTAGCTCTTTTTAAAGCTCTTGACATCCCCCATAACACAAAAATAGCACCATAATCATTTGACTCCATCATATTTTTGTAATTTTGGCATCTTTGTCTAGGGCTTCCACCACATCATCCGCATAGCCACCATAGCCTTCCGCAACCTACCCCATTTTGATCTCCCTAGAATTTATGGTTGCTTGACTAGTGATTTGAGTCTCTTAAGGTGTTTAGGCTACTTAGGGACCATAGCTTCTTCATCAACCACCACCACCACTTTCGCATAACCGTGTCCACTATACATAGCCAACCCAACTTAACCTAATTTTATTCGAGCTTGTTTGAGTTGTGGCTTGTGTCTCCTAAGGTGTTTCGACTAATTAGGGACCGTCAAGTCAACTCCGACAACATGTATAGCCCCACCAACCTCTTTCGCAACCACCACTGCATTTCCGCTACCACTATTATACATTTGTCCTTGAGATTTTGAGTTGTGGTTTTTCCGTTTTCTAAGGTGTTTCAGCTAATTAGGAACGGGTCTACATCAAGAACACCGCCTCTCATCATCGACTCGGACGGTAACCTCAACGACATCATTATATATTCCCCTTGCAATTGCATTGTTAACCCCCAGCCCATTTTGCGTCACTTTCCTATCGACACTAGCCTTTGAGTATTGCCGGCAACGTTACTTGTGCACATTAGTGATCATCGATCCGCCCTTCCATTGTATACATACCATATCATCTTGGTATCATCATATCATCCCTTGTGTCACAAGATTGTTCCCGCATATACACAATTGCTATCTTGGTTTGTACATTTCGCATTGTGGCCATACAAAAAAAGAAGAAGAATAAGCTTTTAAGCAAAAAGAGAAAAGCAAAGAAGCATGTAAGCAACAGCCATAACATCATACCACATTGCATATAAGATTTCCATATCCGATCATCTTGGATCATCTTGTGCTAAAAGCACCGGAACATCATACACATATCATACTTGTGATAGGAAGTCGCTACATTTTGTCTCATATAGTGATAGAGGAAAAGGTGTCCTGTCTTTCGATGAGATAGTGGCTATCGTTTTCGGCGGAGTAGACTTTGACGATCCGACTACGAACGTGCGAGGACGTCGCGCCTTAGCAATCGCTCAACCAACCCCGAGAGGTTATTGACCACACTGGAGCACGATCAACCTGACCACAAGGGTCTATTTCCTACAAGCAAACGAAGAACAAGAAAGAAACTAAGATTGCAATCTGGTCGTTCTGTGACGTCTTTGTCTGGTCGTTGAACACAAATGAAGTACGCGAAGTTGCAGCTATGGCGAAGTTTAATCTAAACAAAACCCAAAGTCTAAACGACGCCCTAAGGGTTGTATATATGGGGGAAGAGGGGGAAATTTCGTGGCCCTTGGAGGAGGGGTCCGAAACCAATCCTAACTCTTGTTTTGCCACATATACGGACTCTAAAAACAGCCTATACTCAAGTATTTTGAAATTACATGGGTCTGGCCCAATAATAAGGTGACACAGCACCTATAATATCCTCTGGACGAAATTTATGAAGTGGCATCTTGTATATTTCGTCAAAGGCTTCACTCACTCATTATGGTGGCTTCAAAGTCCTGAAATCATCACTTGTAACTCCGTTCTTGTTCCCCTTGCGCATGCCATCATCTCCATGCTTGATCTTGCTCCAATGTTCATCCTTCTTGTCCAAGCTAGGCCCTTCATTTGTAAGGAAGACAAATGTATCCAATTTAGGCAGCATCATATTCTCATGAACATTAGAATCATTACCAAGAAACAAAAGTACCTGGTAATTTAATTAACGTGCGCGAGCTCTAGTAATTGCTCATGTATATGTGCCAGTTGGGGCTATGGGTGTAACCTTATTAGTGATGTCCTCATCATCCTCCCCTTCTTGAATTGAAGTCGTCCTCGACGGAAGCTCATCTTCCTCACCCAAGTAAAGCTTCAACTCTGCAATGCTAAATGTGGGACTAACCCCAAAATCTTCAGGCAACTCAAGTTTATAGGCATTATCATTTATTTTCTCTAACACCTTGAAAGGATGATAGAGGCAAAGGTGCCCCGTCTTTCGATGAGATGGTGGCTATCGTTTTGGAGGAAGTCGACTTGGACGATCCGACTATGAACGTGCGAGGACGTCGCGCCTTAGCAATCGCTAAACCAACTCCGAGAGGTTATTGACCACGCCGGAGCACGATCAACCTGACCACGAAGGTCTGTTTCCTGCAGGGAAACGAAGAACAAGCAAGAAACTGAGATCGCAATCTGGATATTGTGAATTCAAGAGGAAAGCTTTATTGATCAAGTAGGGTTCTGTGACGTCTTTGTCTGGTCGTTGAGCACAAACGAAGTACGCGAAGTTGCAGCTATGGCGAACTTTAATCTAAACAAAACCCAAAGTCTAAACGACACCCTGAGGGTTGTATATATGGGGGAAAGAGGGGGGAATTTCGTGGCCCTTGGTGGAGGGGTCCAAAACCAACCCTAACTCTTGTTTCCCCACACATACGAACTCTAAGAACAGCCTATACTCAAGTATTTCGAAATTACACGGGCCTGGCCCAATAATAAGGTGACGCAGCACCTATAATAGCCTCTGGACGAAATTTATGAAGTGGCATCTTGTATATTTCGTCCAAGGCTTCATGCACTCATTATGGTGGCTTCAAAGTCTTGAAATCACCACTTATAACTCCGTTCTTGTTCCCCTTGCGCATGCCATTATATCCATGCTTGATCTTGCTCCAATGTTCATCCTTCTTGTCCAAGCTAGGCCCTTCATTTGTAAGCAAGACAAATGTATCCAATTTAGGCAGCATCATATTCTCATGAACATTAGATTCATTAACAAGAAACAAAAGTACCTGGTAATTTAATTGGCGTGCGCGAGCTCTAGTAATTAGTCCTGTATATGTGTCAGTTGGAGCTGTGGGTGTAACCTTGTTAGTGATGTCCTCATCAAAGGACCAGCAGCACGTGGCATTAGCTTTGACTTGCGTGAATTAGGAAACCTATCCTTACGCAAATGTAACCAAACAAGATCTCCAGGTTCAAAGACAACACGTTTTCTACCCTTATCTCCAACAAGTTTATATTTAGCATTCATGCGCTCAATATTTTATTTAGTTAACTCATGCATTTTAAGATCAATTCAGAACGTTGTTTAGCATCAAAATTAACCTTCTCCGAAGATGGAAGAGGCAACAAATCAATAGGTGCACGAGGTAGGAAACCATAGACAACTTCAAAAGGGCACATCTTAGTAGTAGAATGCAACGAACGATTATAAGCAAATTCAATATGAGGCAAGCATTCTTCCCACATTTTCTTGTTATTCTGCAAAACAGCCCTAAGCATAGTAGACAAAGTTCTGTTGACTACTTCAGTTTGTCCATCAGTTTGGGGGTGACAAGTAGTACTAAAAAGCAATTTAGTCCCCAACTTAGCCCATAAACATCTCCAAAAGTGGCTAAGAAATTTAGTATCACGATCTGAAGCAATAGTATTTGGCACACCATGCAAGCGAATAATTTCACGAAAGAACAAATCAGCAACATTAGCAGCATCATGCTTTTATGACATGGTATAAAGTGTGCCATCTTCGAGAATCTATCCACGACAACAAATATGCTATCCCTCCCCTTCTTTGTTCGAGGTAAACCCAAAATAAAGTCCATAGATATGTCTTCCCAAGGAACACTAGGGACAGGAAAAGGCATATATAAACCATGAGGAGTGAGTCGTGACTTAGCTTTTTGACATGTAGTGCAGCGAGCAACAAAACGCTCCACATCCCGTCTCATCTTTGGCCAAAAGAAATGTGTAGCAAGTACATCCTCCATCTTCTTCATGCCAAAGTGTCCCATGAATCCTCCTCCATGCGCCTCCTGGAATGCATAGCTTGTTAGCACGAAACACAAATCCATCATTAAGGATGAACTTGTTCCATGTTCTCCCTTCTTTACAATTATGCAATACATCTTTAAATTTAGCATCATGCACATATTGATCTTTGATGGTCTCCAAACCAAATATTTTAAAATCAAGTTGTAAAAGCATAGTATAACGACGAGACAATGCATCAGCAATAATATTTTCTTTTCCCTTCTTGTGTTTAATAACATAAGGGAAAGTCTCTGTGAATTCAACCCATTTAGCATGTCTACGGTTCAGTTTTGCTTGACTATTAATGTGCTTCAAAGATTCATGATCAAAATGTATAACAAATTCTTTGGGCCATAAATAATGTTGCCATGTTTCCAAAGTCCGGACAAGAGCATATAATTCCTTATCATAAGTAGAATAATTCAGACTAGGCCATCTCATTTTTTAAGAAAAGTATGCGACAGGTTTACCATCTTGTAATAACACACCTCCTAACCCAATTCCACTAGCATCACATTCATGCTCAAAAGTCTTATTAAAATTAGGAAGTTGGAGCAAAGGAGCATGTGTCAACTTATCTTTCAATACCGTGAATGCTTCTTCCTGTGCATTACCCCAAAGAAAAGGCACATCCTTCTTTGTAACCTCATTGAGAGGTGCAGCAATGGTGCTGAAATCTCTCACAAAAAGCCTATAGAATCCAACGAGGCCAAGGAAACTCCTCACGTGTGTGACCGTTTTGGGCTGCGGCCAACTCTCCATAGCTTCAATCTTGGCTTTACCAACCTCAATTCCATGTGGAGTAACAACATAGCCAAGAAAAGATACTCGGTCAGTGCAAAAGGTGCACTTTCCAAGGTTACCAAACAAACGAGCATCACGTAGATCAATAAAAATAGCACGCAAATGTTCCAAATGTTCCTCCAAAGATCTGCTATAGATCAATATATCATCAAAGTAAACTACCACAAATCATCCAATGTAAGCACGTAAAACTTCATTCATTAATCTCATGGAAGTGCTAGGTGCATTAGTTAACCCAAAAGGCATGACTAACCACTCATATAATCCAAACTTAGTTTTAAATGTTGTTTTCCATTCATCTCCCAATTTCATACGAATTTGATGGTATCCACTACGCAAATCAACTTTGGAGAATATTGTAGAGCCACTCAATTCATCAAGCATATCATCTAGCCTAGGAATAGGATGACAATAACGAATAGTAATATTATTAATGCCTCTACAATCAACACACATACGCGAAGTACCATCCTTTTTTGGCACTAGAATAATAGGAATAGCACAATGACTAAGAGTTTCGCATATATAACCTTTGTCGACTAGCTCCTGTACTTGACGCATAATCTCCTTCGTCTCCTCTGGATTGGTACGGTATGGTGCGCGGTTGGGTAGCGATGCACCGGGAATTAAGTCAATCTGATGCTCAATCCCTCGAATAGGTGGTAATCCCGGTGGCACGTCTTGTGGAAAGACGTCGGCGAACTCCTGCAAAATGTTAGTGACAGCAGGAGGCTAAGAGGAAGTCACGTCCTCGAATGAAAATAATGCCTCTATGCACACAAAAGCATAGCAAACAGATTTTATTAAATTTAGATCATCAATATCAGATTTGGTGGCAAGTAAACATTCACTTTTAAATTTAATTTCAGATGCAACATGAGATGATGGTGTGTTATTAGGCTGCATTTGTTGCTCAAATTCTTTTGCCACAATCTGATTTTGACTCTTATTTTGCCCCTGTTTTGCTTTATTAGCTCTATTAATATCATCCTTCAAAATGGAATCAGGAGACATAGGAAGCAAAGTAATACGCTTATCCTTATGAACAAGAGTATACTGATTGTTTCTACCATGGTGTACATAAATTTTATCAAATTGCCATGGTCTACCAAGTAATAAGGAACATGCTTGCATGGGTACCACATAACAATCAACATAATCAGCATATGTGGAGATACTAAAATGCACACGAACAGTACGTGTTACCTTAACCTTGCCGCTGTTGTTGAACCACTGGATGTAGTAAGGATGTGGATGTGGTCTTGTGGTGAGAGATAACTTCTCCACCATTTCCATGCTAGCCAAGTTGTTGCAGCTTCCTCCATCTATGATGAGGCGAACAGAACATTCTGTCACAACTCCCTTTGTATGGAACAAATTATGCCTCTGATTTTGCTCCGCTTGTGTGACCTGCACACTCAAAACACGTTGAGCAACTAAACATTCATACCTGTCAGCGTCTTCAGGAGCCATGTATTGCGTCTCATTTTCAGAATCATCTCCACCATGTTCTTCACGTGTAATAAGAGCCAAAATCTCCTCATCATAGTCACTAGCGGACTCATAACCACCATCCTCAATAGCAATCATGACACGATGCGATGGGCATTTGCTCGCATAGTGACCACGACCAGTGCAACGACGACATATAACATCATGTGTTGGCCCATTGGATGCCATGGATGAAGAAGAGCTCTGCGCAGGACCGGAAGGTGTACTCCTGGATGATGGTGGTGGTGCCTGTTTGCTTTTATCATGGCTAGAAGTGACGGATGAAGTAGGCGGCGGTGCAGCCGAACGTGTCGAAGTAGATGATGCACGCGGTGTCCATGATGAAGGTCGACCTGTAGAACAATTAGTTCGTGCCAAGGCCTGTCGATCCTGCACATCACGTTCAGCTTGGAAGCAAGATGGAATAAACGAGTGATGTTATTATACTCCTTATACTTTAGAATTGTCTGAATCTCTCTATTTAAGCCACCCATAAAACGTGCAAGCATAGCCTCATTATCTTCAACAATACCACATCTAATCAGGCCAGTTTGTAATTCCTGATAATATTCCTCTACTGAATTTTTTCCTTGTCTTAAACGCTGCAATTTCTGAAGTAATTCGCGTTGATAATATGGTGGAACCCAACGAGTACGCATAGCAGTTTTCAAAGCAGCCCAAGTAGTTGAAATATTATCCGGATGTAATCTACAATATTCAGACCACCACACACAAGCAAAACTAGTGAAAGCACAAAGAGCAGCAGCAACATGTCTCTCCTCGGGATATTTTAAACATGTAAAACGTTGTTCAGTTTCTAACTCTCAAGTAAGATATATATCAGGAACATATCTAACCTCAAATGGTGGAATATTCAATTTTAGTTTAGGGAGATGGTCATGATCGCGTATCCGAGGGTGTGGTGCAGCCCTACCATTGCGATTATATGCATGTGGACGACCTGGTGGTTGTGGTGCTGGTTGTTGCACGTAGTTCTGATTTTGATCAACCTCTTCCTCGTAATCCCCCGCGTAATCGTCCTCCTCCTCAGCAGCAGCAGGAGCCACATAAGTATCAACAGCAGCACCAATAGTTTGGCCAGGCTGAAGAGCGACATGGCACGCTTTGCGGAGGGCGGTTTCGCGATGTGAAGGTGGTTGTTGTTGTTGTTGGAATGGTGCAGCAGGTGGAGGTAGACGCGCAAGCACTTCGGCGAATTTGGCATCCAACTTGGTGTCAATTGACTTCTCAATGCCATCCATCCATGCTAGTGCGTTGTCAAAACTGGTCATCACATCTTCTACCTGTTGACCCATCATTTGCTGAAATTTATCATGCAACTCCTTGTTTGTCATGTTCTCTCAGTCAGTCTCGTCGACTTGTGATCTTGGCATGGTTAACAGCAATAGAAACACACAAAAATAAGATCCTACAGACTACTAGAAAATGTTGGTGGTGGGGCGTCACAAATCCGTCAAGCAAATCTCAAATTCTTACCGGTTCTTACCTAGCAGCAGGTGGTGATCGGCAACCGTGGTAGTCAAAACTCTCAAAGCTTGGATAAAGCGATTACCAGGGAGAGTCAAACGCATGACGTAGATGTATGTGGAGCAGGGAAGGCTTATAATATGGTAGCAAAAATGATGTAGGGTGGAACCCTACGTGGCCGATCTTTCACAAAAAGGAGGTATCCCGAGGAAGAACACGAGGGCACGAGGAAAAACACGAGAGAGATAAGGCGAAAACACTCAAATCAACCAACTTAGGTCACACAAATGCTAGA
>LR738713.1:258911334-258928468 GCA_902687465.1 Secale cereale | reverse complement strand
CAGCAATAGAAACACACAAAAATAAGATCCTACAGACTACTAGAAAATGTTGGTGGTGGGGCGTCACAAATCCGTCAAGCAAATCTCAAATTCTTACCGGTTCTTACCTAGCAGCAGGTGGTGATCGGCAACCGTGGTAGTCAAAACTCTCAAAGCTTGGATAAAGCGATTACCAGGGAGAGTCAAACGCACGACGTAGATGTATGTGGAGCAGGGAAGGCTTATAATATGGTAGCAAAAATGATGTAGGGTGGAACCCTACGTGGCCGATCTTTCACAAAAAGGAGGTATCCCGAGGAAGAACACGAGGGCACGAGGAAAAACACGAGAGAGATAAGGCGAAAACACTCAAATCAACCAACTTAGGTCACACAAATGCTAGATCCGGGTACACAAAGTGCGATACACGATGCACGATCAACTAAGGATGATACAAGTGGCGGTAGTCATCTCCGTGAGGAGGTCTTGATGGTATCCCATGGGATCTTCTTCGTAGCGGAGATCTTGAATCTGATGGATCTTCTCCGAAGAGGCCGCTGTCTCGTAGGAGAGGAACCACTAAGGTTTTTGGTATGAGCTAACACAAAGCTAACCCTAGATAGTTTAGGTAGAGTGCTATATATAGGCTAGGAGGATCGAAGGGGTACAAGGGCCTCGGCCCAACATCATGCGCGCAGGCACTGTCCGGATGATCCGGACGTTTGTCCGGATGATCCGAGCTTTGGGGGGTCGGATGATACGGGGCGGCGTCCGGATGATCCGGACATGTCTGATCTGCTGCAGGTGATCCAGATGTTCGGGTCTTCGTCCGGATATTCGGGGGTGTCCGGATGATCCGGGCCGGGGTCCGGATGATCCGGCTTCTGCGTGGAGCTTCGGGTGTCTTCGGGCACATTGGCCGGATCGTCCGGACGTTTGTACGGATCATCCGGGCCTCGGCCGGATCGTCCGGGACTTCGTCCGGATCGTTCAGGCAGGCTCGGTCTTGGCTGTTCTTCTCCTCCTCCTTCCTCCTTAGATTCTTCTTGTCCCTTGACTTCTCTGTGGTTGCTCCCGAGGTGCCTGAGTATGCAAAGAGTCTCTGATGAGGGTAGCAGCCATGTATCATGCGAATCAAAGTGATGTAGAGATAGGAGTGAAGTCACCTCGGTCTCGAGAGCTCGTGCTCGAGCACGTGTCATGGGTCAACTTGGCACTTGGTGAGGCGAAGGTAGGTCCATGGGGATGACCTTGGGATGCTCCGCATCATCTCCCCTCCCTTGGGAAAGATCCGACCTCGGATCGAAATCTTCATCGCCATGGAAAGTGGATACATCTTTGACGTTGAAGACATCGCTCAAGTTGTAGTCCTCGCGTGGAAGGTTGAGCTTGTATGCATTGTTGTTGTAGCGTGCTAGCACCTTGAAGGGTCCGTCTGCTTGAGGTAGTAGTTTGGACTTGCGCTCATGGGGGAAACGGTCCTTGCGAAGATGTAGCCATACGTGATCTCCCAGTTGGAACACCATAGGCTTCTAGTTGCCGTTGAGCTTGGACGCTAGACAATGTACTTGCCTCTCGATCGTTGCCCTTGTATCTTCATGCACCTTCTTGAGATAGCTTGCTGATAGAGGCAAAGGTGTCCCGTCTTTCGATGAGATGGTGGCTATCGTTTGGATGAAGTCGACATTGACGATCCGACTACGAACGTGTGTGGACGTCGCGCCTTAGCAATCGCTAAACCAACTCCGAGAGGTTATTGACCAGGCCGGAGCACGATCAACCTGACCACGAAGGTCTGTTTCCTGCAGGCAAACGAAGAACAAGCAAGAAACTGAGATTGCAATCTGGATATTGCGAATTCAAGAGGAAAGCTTTATTGATGAAGTGGGGTTCTATGACGTCTTGGTCTGGTCGTTGAACACAAACGAAGTACGCGAAGTTGCAGCTATGGCGAACTTTAATCTAAACAAAACCCAAGTCTAAACGGTGCCTTAAGGGCTGTATTTATAGGGGAAAAGAGAGGGTATTTTGTCCACCCTTGGCAAGGTGGGACTAAAACACCTCCTAAGTCGTTTCCCCTACAATATGGGCTCTAAAAAAACCAAACGAGCGGTATTTCGAAAATACATGGGCCTAGCCCAAAACTAAGGTGACACAGCACCAGTAATAAGCTATGGACGGAATTTATGAAAGACATGTTGTATATTTCATCCATCCTCTTGTATGTCATCATGGTGGCTTCAAAGTGCGGAAATCTCCTCCAGAAACTCCATTCTTGATCCCTCCGCGCGCTCCTTCATCATAGGGCTTGATCATGCTCCAGTGTTTATACTTCTTGTCCATGCTAGGTGCTTCAACTGTAACCAACACAAATATATCTAAGTTAGGAAGCATCACATCCTCATGAACATTAGAAACATTACCAAGAAACAAAAGTACCTGATAATTTAACTGGCGTGCACGAGCTCTAGTAATTGGTCCAATAGGTATAGTAGCAGGGGTTGTGGGTGTAACTGTGCTAGCCATGTCCTCATCATCCTCCCCTTCTTGAAAACAAAGCCGTCCTCGGCGTTGCTTAATCTGAAATATGACTAACAAAAGAGACAAGGTGTACATGTTGTATATGTATATGTCATCCATTTTTACCGATCTAAGTTGTGGCGCATGTAACACAGTTATACAAGAGCACCCTTCCAAAGTCGTGAAATAGAAAGCTAATATATTGTCACAGGAAGTCAAAGGCATAAAAATATTGCAACTCAAATTGCACATATAACTGAAGCTCTTGATCGTAACAAATGATTGGCAATGGTCATCATTAAACCATCCCAACCTTGATGAACCATCACCAAGATTAGAGGTCATATCAAAATGATTAAACACAGGCACAATTATTTTCAAACGTATTTGATCCAAATCAGAGTTATTCCCTGATTCACATGGCTCTTTTGCATCAAAAAGTAATTCAATGGGTGCACTCAAAATGGTTGTTATTGCATTCGTTGGATCACATGGCAAAGTCAAATCATGAACATAGTCCTCCAAAATAGGCGGTGTGATCAAAGTAGTGGGTAACTCATCACATGGTGCATTTAAATTGACAAGGCATTCATCATACACATGTGGAGGTGGAAGATTAGTACCTTCGTCATTACCTCTTATGATCAACTCGTATGATGCAGGCACTCTCGATGGTGACGTGTCACATGGTGGTGGTGACGTAGTCCTCATAACAACAGATGTGGTTGTCATAGTATGCCTATTAGTTGAAGGAACAACCGTATCAACTCTGGGAATGTGCACCTTGCGCTTGTTCTCCTTGGGTGCCACACGTCGCTTTATTTCCTGTTCAGCTTTGCAAGCAAGACGAAACAAATGGTCCATAGGATAACACTCTTCATGAATAAGTAACTCCTGAATATCACAATTTAATCCTGCCCAAAATCTATCCATAAAATCGTCTTCACTTTCTTGTAAAGAGGAATGTAACAAGGTAGTTTGTAAATCATCATAATATTTCGTTACGGTGTCACTACCTTGTTTTAAATGTTGCAACTTTGTAAGCATGTCACGAGTATAATAAGCAGGGACGAAATTATGTCGCATGGCAAGTTTCAAATCATTCCAAGTAGTAGGTATATAATTAGGGTGTAACCGACAATATTCACTCCACCAAACTAAAGCATAACCAGTGAAAGAACCAACCGCAACCTTAACTTTTTTACGTTCATCAAAACTATGGGAAGCAAATATATTATTTATGTCAAACTCCCATTCAATATATAAAGCAGGTTTCAAACGGCCATTAAACGGTGGTATAGAAACATTAACCTGATCATGTGCATTTGGATGTTTGTGCACCTCTCGTGACGGTTGTGGTATGTCCTTAGGTGGTGGCACGTCTCCCGCGATCGATAAAGACCATGAATTTACTCTGGACCCTGTCATGATTAGTAGAAACAAGAAACAAAATCCAAAAATAATGTTCCTATGAACTACTAGGACGTGGTGGTAAAACACTCACAGTATAGCAAATATCAAAGACGTACAAGTTCTTACCATGCAGCAGGTGGTGACCGGCAACCAGCAGTGTCAATAACTCTCAAAGTTGATAAAGCGATTGCCAGGTGAACATATGTATGCACGGTGTAGAAAATATGTGGAGCTGGGTTGGCTTTATATATGTGGAAAAAAATGATACAACCACGTTAATTAATGCAAGCTGAAAATATGTTCAAAGTGGTCGAGTGCTGGTCTTAGGCTAGACTATACTAGAGACGCGAGCCTACGACCCAGATGAAATTCGTGCAGAGAAACAAACCGTGTTTTTGCTCTACCGATCACCGGATCAAAGGAAGGGGCCAAGGAAAACAGTGCTAGCAACTGTGTAACTCTTCTTCTTGTTGTTGTTAAACAGACCAAAGCTTGCACTTGTTTCACATAGATCAACACCTTTTTTTTCTTTTATTGAAGTTGGTAACGTAACTTCCCAAGATTCTTTTTTTTATTCGGTACAGCCCCACGTTCAAAGAAGGATCTGCTCCCTCTCTAATCAGATTTCCCTTTTTGTTTTTACTTTTGCAACAACCAGATACGTAGCCCGTGAGAGAACCTTGCCAAAAGAAAAACGAAATTGCTTTGTACTTGCAATTGTACTAGTATTACTCACGGTTTCCAAGGAAAAGCGAACCTGCCATAAGATGTGGCTGGACCCTTTAAGGCCTCCACTCCTTTTTTTTGCTGACCCGAAATTGATGGGACTTACTCCACGTATCTAACAACCAAAGGAAACTTCCTCTCTCTTAATTAAACACATGCAAGCTGTATGGATCTGTTCCACCGAAAGCTCTTCCCCTTTTTTTTAATCTCTTTCTTACCAATTGCCCACGTGACCTTCCAAACTCTCTCTTTCTTGTATTCCTTTTTTCCCTGTAATCTCTTTCTTTCCTTCAACGATGAGGAATCTTTCCAAGTAGTACGCTGTTCTTTATTGTCTAGTTTTTTTTTGTTTCCTTTTATTTGGACGAATCGACCATTCCAAAATATCAGCAGAACTATTTTTTTTGACAATCCAAATAGCACACACGCAACCAGATATCTTCAACCTTTTTCTCTCCTGATAATTTTTGCTCTCACAATATTTTTTTGCTCTCTTTCTGGTTCTTTCTCTCTCGCTCTCCAAGATGAATACGACTGTAAGATGAACGGATGAGATGACGATGACAAACAACGACGGCGAGTGGTGGCAGCGGAAGATGACAACAAAGTGGATAATCGTGTATACGGATGCGGCGCGAATAAAACGTGACAAGAACTCGAAACTCTAAAAAATCTAGACACCAAAAACCAGCGACTCGACACACGATGCAACCAAAAATTCAACAATGCAAAAACTAATTGATAATAGCGAAAGGCTCAGACTGTCTGGGATATGGATGAACTAATCTAACTCTTTTTTTGTGGCTTTTTCTTGGACTCTAGGTATAAGAACAGACTCGATCTAAACTATGAAAAACTGTAAAATCTCACCGAGCAACCTAGAAATCTGATACCACTTGATAGAGGCAAAGGTGTCCCGTCTTTCGATGAGATGGTCGCTATCGTTTGGATGAAGTCGACTTTGACGATCCGACTACGAACGTGCGTGGACGTGCGCCTTAGCAATCGCTAAACCAACTCCGAGAGGTTATTGACCACGCCGGAGCACGATCAACCTGACCACGAAGGTCTGTTTCCTGCAGGCAAACGAAGAACAAGCAAGAAACTGAGATTGCAATCTGGATATTGCGAATTCAAGAGGAAAGCTTTATTGATCAAGTGGGGTTCTGTGACATCTTGGTCTGGTCGTTGAACACAAACGAAGTACGCGAAGTTGCAGCTATGGCGAACTTTAATCTAAACAAAACCCAAGTCTGAACGGTGCCTTAAGGGCTGTATTTATAGAGGAAAAGAGAGGGTATTTTGTCCATCCTTGGCAAGGTGGGACTAAAACACCTCCTAAGTCGTTTCCCCTACAATATGGGCTCTAAAAAAACCAAACGAGCGGTATTTCGAAAATACATGGGCCTAGCCCAAAACTAAGGTGACACAGCACCAGTAATAAGCTATGGACGAAATTTATGAAAGACATGTTGTATATTTCGTCCATCCTCTTGTATGTCATCATGGTGGCTTCAAAGTGCGGAAATCTCCTCCAGAAACTCCATTCTTGATCCCTCCGCGCGCGCCTTCATCATAGGGCTTGATCATGCTCCAGTGTTTATACTTCTTGTCCATTCTAGGTGCTTCAACTGTAACCAACACAAATATATCTAAGTTAGGAAGCATCACATCCTCATGAACATTAGAAACATTACCAAGAAACGAAAGTACCTGATAATTTAACTGGCGTGCACGAGCTCTAGTAATTGGTCCAATAGGTATAGTAGCAGGGGTTGTGGGTGTAACTGTGCTAGCCATGTCCTCATCACTTGCTCGAGCACTTGCGTCCAAGTTTGTGCGTTCTTGTAGAGAGGTAGAATGTCCAATGGAGACAAAGGGTTGAAGCTGTAGACGACCTCGAAAGGGGAATTGTCGGTAGTCGAATGTCTTGCGCGGTTGTAGGCGTACTCGGCGATGGGCAAGTATTACTCCAATTCCATGATGTTCTTCTTGATCAACATGTGAAGAAGCGTCGAAAGTGTGCGGTTCGTTACCTCCGTTTGGCCGTCGGTTTGTGGATGATATGCCGAGGAGAAGAGTTGATGAGGACATGACTACCTTGGGTACGACCAAAAATATTGCATACATGTATATTTGTGAGGTGATTTCTGATGCAAACTATGCAACAATTTATTTATGTCATCCAGGACAAAAATACTTCACAAACTTTTGTGCTATGTCTAATTCCAGGTGTATGGGACATTTGTACAATCCACATATGAAGGTAAGGGAAAAAGAGAAGTTTAGGTGCTGTTCAAAAAGTTCTCTCACGTCACTTTTGGGCCAAGAGAAGATAGAGTCCAAGTCTCTCACGTTTTGCATCCAGATTCGGACTGCACTGAAATACCTGACACAAAACAGCAAGAAATCCTTCATACGGACTCCAAATTGGGTGATTCTTTTTTTGTTGGAAACTAATTTCGTACACTTTCCAACCCAATTGGATTCACCTTCAAATTCGTCCGGAGCGTTGAGATATCGATGAAACAATCTGACGCTGCACCAGAATCCGAGTCAAACTACAAGTCCAAAGGTGTTACATCACCTCCACTTGGGCCCATGAGCCTTGTACGACCTAGGGTTAGTTTTAGGCTGCCTTGGGACGCCCTCCCACCTCCTTGGACGACACCCCTTGCTCCTATATAAGTAGATCCATCTAGTAGCTTTTTCTTTGGTATTTGTTTAGTCAAAAGTTAGCCATTGCAACTTCGTGTACTTCGTTTGTGTCCAACGACCAGACCAAAACCGCTTACGGATCCCCACCTTCATCAATACTTCATTTATATTTGCAATATTCAGATTGCTTTATCATATTCTTGCTTGTTCTTCGATTGCATGCAGGAATAGACCTTCGTGGTCAGGCCGATCGTGCTTCCGGCATTGTTAGTAACCCCTGGAGATTGGTTTAGCGATCGCTAAGGCGCAACATCGTGCACGTTTGTAGTCAGATTGTCAAAGTCGTCTCCACCTAATCGATAGTTATCATCTCATCGAAAGATTGGCCCCTCGCCTCTATCAAGTGGTATCAGTTTTTCAGGTTGCTCGGTGAGAATTTCAAGTTATTCCTAGATTTGATTTATTTTCTAACCTACTGTCCAAGGAAAAGCCACAAAAAAAGTTGGATCTATTCATCCTTTGTCCTAGTCAGTCTGATCCTTTGCAATTTTCTTATCATTGTTTGCATTATTGAATTATCGGTTGCATCATCGTGTCGAGTTGCTGGTCTTAGTGTCTAGTTCATTAGAGTTTCGAGTTCTGTTCACATTAGTCACGTCGCCGCTGCATCGTTATCCCTTCCGCTGGCCACCACCTCATCCATCAATTTCCACCTCGTGCTAGCCATCGTTCATTGTCACAATCATACTTGAAGTCATTCGCATCTTTGCTTGATCCAATCTGCATCTTATCTAGTTTGTCTTTGAAAGGGGGAGAAAGAAAAAAAGACAGAGAAAAAAGTTAAAAAAAGGAGGAGAGAAAGAAAAAGAAAAAAGTGTGAGAAAAAAGAAAAAGAAAAAGAAGTCAAAGAAAGTTGGAGAGAGAGTTGTTGTATATTCTGCTTGGTAGTTGTTTTCATTGTTATCTTTACTGTCATTGTGATCTTCACTTATATCTTGCTGTCCAGAGCTACTTCGTAACCTTTATTGATGCTAGTTGTGCTACACCGTGACCTCATTAGTGTTCTAGGCTCGCCCCTCTATTCCGGTCTAGCCTAGGACCAGCACAGTACCGTCGTTGAGCGTTTATTCAACATTGCATCTCTGAATTAACTATTGCTAATCTTTTGCTACCATATATAGCCAACCCAGCTCCACATATTTCTACACCGTGCATATTTACGTTCACCTGGCAAACGCTTTACTCAATCTTTGGAGTTATTTGACACACTGGTTGCCTATCACCACCTGCTGCATGGTAAGAACTTGTAAGATATTGATATTTGATTTACTGTGAGCACTTTTACCACCACATCCTAGTAGTTCATAGGAACATTATTCTCGAATTTTGTTTCTTGTTTCTACTAATCATGACAGGTACCGGAGACAGAAGTTCTTGGACGATGGATACATCTTCACCATCACGAGACGTGGGACAACACACACAAGAACATGGTCAGGTTATTTCTTTACCGTCATTTGAGGGTAGATTTAATCCTGCTATTTATCTAGCTTGGGAGCTTGAAGTAGAAAAAGTTTTTAGTCAGCATCATTTTTCTGAACTTGAGAGCGTACGAGCTGCCACTAGAGTATTTACTGGTTTTGCTTCTGTTTGGTGGAGTGTGCATTGTAAGAACAAGATTGATAACCAACCCACAACTTGGAAAGATTTGAAGGCTGTAATGAGAAAACATTTTTTCCTCCTTACTATCGCCGTGAATTGCTTCACAAATTGGAACAATTAAAACAAGGCAGTAACACTCTTCATGCTTACTACCAAGAGTTCAAATCTTATATGCATCATTGTGACATAGAAGAATCTGAGGATGATACAATGAATAGATTTTTTTGGTGGTTTGAACCATGATATTCGCGCAAGATTTCAGTATATTCCTCGTTGCATTACTGGATTGTATGTTCGTGCTTGTACCTTTGAGAGACAAATACAGGAGGATGCATTGTGTGACTAGAACAACTACTATTCCAGTTCATGCTCACCACCACTGGTTAGTTCCTCCACCATTGCACCTACTAGAGCAGCCACACCTCTGATTGTGAGTGTGAGATCATCTAAAGTGTATGGTACATTGTCATCGTCCGTAACTACATCAGCTACATCTTTACGACAAGGTAACAGTAAAATCAATGATGATATAACTTCACATGAGGATGATGCATATCTAGTTAACTTGAATACACCATGTATTGAATTACCTGTTGATTTGAGTACACCACCTAGTTTAGATAATCATGTTACTGTTATGAATGCGTCATGTGATCAAACAACTGAAATACCAACAATTTTGAGTGCACCCATCGAATTAACTGTTGATGCAAAAGAATAATGTGAATCGGAGAATAAATCAGATTTGGATAAAATACATTTGAAAATAATTGTGCCAATGTTTAATCATTTTGATATGACCTCTAATCTTGGTGACAATTCTATGTCAAATGACTTACTGCATGTTTGCTTATTTAAGCATGTTGTAGTCTGTGAATTTCATGCAAGTAAGGTTTATTCACCAATGTTGGGATGGTTTAATGATGAACATTGTCAATCTTTTTATATGAATAAGAGCTTCACTTATTTGTGCAAACAGATTTGCAATATTTTCATGCCTTCTACTTCTTGTGATAATATTTTGGCTTTATATTTTATGAACTATGAAAGTTACTCATCTATATATGTTTCATATGTGCAACAATTAAGGGAAGTAAAAATGGATGACATATACATATTCAACATGTACACCTTGTCTATTTTCTTACCCAAATTTCAGATTAAGCAATGCCGAGGACGGCTTTATTTTCAAGAAAGGGAGGATGATGAGGACATACTACCTTGGATACGACCAAAAATATTGCATACATGTATATTTGTGAGGTGATTTCTAATGCAAACTATGCAACAATTTATTTATGTCATCTAGGACAAAAATACTTCACAGACTTTTGTGCCATGTCTAATTCCAGGTGTATGGGACATTTGTACAATCCACATATGAATATAAGGGAAAAAGAGAAGTTTAGGTGATGTTCAAAAAGTTCTCTCACGTCACTTTTGGGCCAAGAGAAAATAGAGTCCATGTCTCTCACGTTCTGCATCCAGATTCGGACTGCACGGAGATACCTGACTCAAAACGGCATGAACTCCTTCATACGGACTCCAAATTGGGTGATTCTTTTTTTGTTGAAAACTAGATTTCATACACTTTCCAACCGAATTGGACTCACCTTCAAATTCATCCGGAGCTTTGAGATATCGACGAAACAATCGGACGTTGCACCAGAATCCGAGTCAAACTACAAGTCCAAAGGTGTTACATCACCTCCACTTGGGCCCATGAGCCTTGTACGACCTAGGGTTAGTTTTAGGCTGCCTTGGGATATCCTCCCACCTCCTTGGAAGCCACCCCTTGCTCCTATATAAGTAGATCCATCTATTAGCTTTTTCTCTGAGATTTGTTTAGTCAAAAGTTAGCCATTGCAACTTCGTGTACTTCGTTTGTGTCCAACGACCAGACCAAGACCGCTTACGGATCCCCACCTTCATCAATACTTCATTTATGTTTGCAATATTCAGATTGCTTTATAATATTCTTGCTTGTTCTTCGATTGCATGCAGGAATAGACCTTTGTGGTCATGCCGATCGTGCTTCCGGCATTGTCAGTAACCCCTAGAGATTGGTTTAGCGATTTCTAAGGCGCAATGTGGTGCACGTTTGTAGTCGGATTGTCAAAGTCGTCTCCACCTAATCGATAGTTATCATCTCATCGAAAGATCGGACCCCTCGCCTCTATCAAGAGTAGCTTGATGCCGAGTTTGGCCCATAGAGTCTTACAAAAGTAGCTCAAGAACTTGACGTCCCGGTCCGACACGATCGTGTTGGGCACTCCATGTAGACGAATGATTTCCCTACAAAAGAGATTTGCCACATGTGAAGCATCCTCGATCTTGTTACAAGGAATGAAATGAGCCATTTTAGAGAATCTATCCATGACAACAAACACGGAATCTTTTCCATTTTGAGTCCTAGGCAATCCAAGTACAAAGTCCATGCTTATGTCTTCTCATGGATGGAATGGAATAGGAAGTGGCATGTAAAGACCATGAGATTGAGATTTTGACTTAGCTTTGCGGCATGTAGAGCATCGGTTGGTGAGGCGTGAGACGTCACATAGCATATTGGGCCAAAAGTAGTTCTTGGAGAGCGTAGCAAATGTCTTGTCGCGACCAAAGTGTCCCATGATTCCTCCTCCATGAGATTCACGACCTTTGTCGATGAGTTGTTGTACTTGCTGTTGTATCTCCTTGGTTTCCTCGGGGTTGACGTGGTAGGGAGCCTTGTTCAGAAGTGGTGCACCGGGTATGAGGTCGATGCGGTGTTCGATTCCGCGTAGTGGAGGTAGACCCGGAGGTAGTTCATCGAGAAAGACGTCCGAGAAATCCTGCAACAAATGAGACAACACAAAAGGTGGAGGTGGTGAAGTGTTAGTAGGCTTGGCTTCCCCTTTGCATAAAAGCACAAGGTGAAAGACACTTGATGGGTTCTCACACACTTCTCTCATCTCACTTTTGGTTACGAATATCACTAGTTGTTTCTTGTCACTCATCGTGGAGTCGCTCATATTTGGCTTGTGGTTCTCACTCTCCTTTTGGTGGCTCACTCTCTCACCATTCTATCCACGATGGTAGGTAGGTAAGTGTTTGTCGGCGGCTACTTGACTTGGAGACATTGGGCGCAACACGAACTCCTTTCCTTTCATCTTGAAGCTATAGTGGTTCGTCCGTCCATTGTGTGTGACTCGACGATCATATTGCCCTAGTCGTCCAAGAATAAGGTCGCACACGGACATGGGAATCACATCACATTCAAGTGTGTCCTCCTAGGCGCCTATCGTGAAGGATACTTGCATGGTGTGCTCGACTCGAAGAGTTCGAGCGTCGTTGAGCCATTGGACCTTGTAGGGATGAGGGTGCTTTGACTTCACCAAGTTGAGCTTGTCGCATAGCTCTTCGCTTTCCAAGTTGTGACAACTTCCTCCATCGATGATAACCTTGACGGAGCGTCCATTGATGTCGGCCTTGGTATGAAAGATGTGGCATCTTTGATCGTCATCTTGTTGATGTTGGAGTGTCAAGACCTTGGAGACAACGAGATTGGGACTCGAGTCATTGTGGCAAAACACTTGATGGTCTTCATCTTCATTCACTTGGCGATGCATAGCTACATGTTCAAGTGCTTCCATTTCATCGCCGCTCATTGAGTCATAAGATCCATCATCGTTGATGATCATAGTACGAACGGTCTTGCACTCAAATGACTTGTGGCCTCGTCCTTGGCACTTAAAGCATTTGATGGAACTCGTCGTGGAGTTGTCCTCGGTTGGAGTTGTAGAGGATGAAGCTCTTGGCTTGAAGTTGTTGGTAGAAGGTGGCCGACTTGTTGTATTCGCATTCTTGTAGCTTGACTTGTCACCGAAGTTTGTAGATGGCTTGGTAGAGGTAGGAGTAGCCGAAGTAGGTGAAGCTTGGTTGTAGGAGCCGAAGTTCTTGGAGGTAAACTTGGAGTACTTGTAGTCCTCTTGAACTTGTCGCTCCGCTTTGGTGGCTTGATGTACCAGCTCGAGGGGATTGGTGTATGGTCGAAAGTCTGCAATCTTCTTGATAGGATAGTTGAGTCCAGTCAAGAATCTCGCCATCGTTTGTTCGTCATCTTCCGTGATGTTTGCTCATATCATGATAATCTCCATCTCCTTGTAGTACTCTTCAACGGACTTGGTACCTTGCTTGAGGAGTTGTAGCTTCTTGAACAAGTCACGGTTGTAGTGTGTTGGCACGAAGCGTGCTTTCATGACTTCCTTCATTTGAGCCCAAGTAGTGATCGGAGGTTCGCCTTTTGCTTCTCTTCTTTCAATGATTTGCTCCCACCAAATGAGAACATAGTCTTGGAACTCAAGGGAGGCCATAGCGATTTTATTCTCCTCATGAAAGTTGTGGAGGCGAAATATTTTATCGACTTTCAATGCCCATGAGAGGTAGTCTTCAGGATCAATGCTTCCGGAAAACTTTGGCATGGTGAACTTAAGCTTGCCATCGCGATGCTCTTCATTGTTTGCTTGCCTATTGGGAGGGCGTTCGTGATTTGGACGGTTGTCAACCTCATTTTGCTCTTGGCGGAGTAGATGTCCATTGTCATGGTGTACTTGCCGAGCATGTGGTTCTTGTTGAGGTTGCTGCTCTTGATGTGCTTGAGGAGGAACATGTTGTTGCATTCGTGCTTGGTGGCGCCTCTCTTGCATCTCATCGCGAAGGAAATCCTCTTCTTGACGAGTGTGTCGATTGCGAGTTGCCACATTGCAATGTGCATTACGTAATGCTCGGTGCGCCTCAAGAGCTTGAGCTTCTCGGCGTTGTTGTTCTTGACGATGAGCTTCGGCATCTTGCTCCTCTTGGTGTTGACATGCTCGCTCTTGTTGTAGTTGGCGTGGTCGTGGCCGTTCTTGGGCTTGCTCAAGTGTAGCTTGGTTTTGACGATGTCGACTTTCCAGCTCGTCGAGTAGGTCTTGGGAGCTCTTGTCATGAAGTGGATTCCGGTTGTCATGTCGAGCTTGATGTGCGGCTTGACGAAGAGTGTTGGATGTAGGGGTACTTGAGCCGTCCGTGGAGTCGATGTGGCGACTTGAGCGGCTTCATCTTTGAGAAGATGTGGAAGAAGAGCGTTGATTTACTATCAAAGTCCGCAGCGCATCGAATTGAGTAGCCATGTTGGTGTTGATGATGTCGAATTGCTCTCTTGTCCTTGCTTCAAATTGGCGCGCGTCGGCGGCGACTTGCTCAATGTGTTCACGCATAGCTTCGCTTTCTTGATGGAGAGCTCCTTGGACACCGAAGAGATGTAGTTTGGTGACGTAGTTGTTCGATTCCTGAGGATCGTCGAAAAGCGGGTTCGTAGATGTACTTGGCCTATCCATCGTCACAAGCATGTGAGTGGGAGAAAGGAGAAGACAATACCAAATGTACCTTGACCGAAGTTGATAATGGATCAATGATCACTCAATAATGTAACCCGGAAATAGCACTATTGGTACCAAATATTGTCGATTCTCACACCTACACAAGTAAAGCTTTTAGAGGAGCTTGGTTAGGATGGTGGAAAAAATTCAATGCAAAAAGTGAGTAAGATTCAATGTTGTTGAAAATGATTCACAATTGTCTCATGCAACAAGTAGATCACAAGCAAAGGTAGCACACGGAACACACGCACGGATAGATAAATGTGGTTGTGCAACCAAAAGTGAGCGAAAATGTGGAATCCACGGAAAATGCTCGTGTTGCACAACGCTAGAGAGACGCTAACCGATTGCTTAATAAGTGGATACGCACTTGTGCACGACCTATAAGAGCAATGTAACGATTTCCTATCACAAGTATTCTATGAGTGTATGATGTGCCGATGCTTTTAGCACAAGGTGAAGTATTGCTATCTCATATGATCTCTTTGGATGCAAGGCGTTTGATGCTATTGTGCTTTTGCATATCAGCTTTGGATGGCTCTTTTGCTTAAAAGCTTTTGAGCTCTTTCTTTGGCCACTTATGCATGCTTCTCGGATCAAGGTAGCTATTGTGTATGCAGAACACTCTTGTGTCACACGTAGATATGATAATGTAGTACCACTCAACTACACTAGATGCTATGATCAAGTATGTGGTATGCAACGTCTACGAGTATCACTAATGTGCACAAGTGTCGTGGCCCGGCAATACTCAAATGGCTAGTCTCGGTAGGTAAGCTACGCAAAATGGTCGATGAGGGTCTATCAATGCAATTGCAAGGTAGTAAGCGTAGTGCCATTGATGTTACCGTCCTTGTCGAGGTTGAGAGGTGGTCTTGTCGATGTCGTTCCGCTCCGAGATAGCCGAAACACAAACGGAAACGGAGAAAACCACAACTCAAACTTTCCAAGACACAAAGAGGTAATACCGTAGTGATGTTGGTTAGGTAATGGTGGTGGCGGGATATGTCGAGGGTATAGCGGAAGAGGTGGCTAGGGTTTTTGCGGTGGCGGGAAAAATGGCGAAGAAAAACTGCAAAAGGCAGTTTCGACAGGGTTGGCCGGACGATCCGGGCTCTGGCCGGATGATCCGGATGGATGTCCGGATGATCCGGGTTTGTCAAACCTTGCGGGATGAGCTCGGGGAAGATGGGAAAAATTGGGGGAAATTGATTTTTCTCGTGTTTTGGTGGTTTTTGAGGGTGGAGGAGGTGGGGAAAAGGGTAATCCACTTATCACACAACTCAACCACGGATCACAAACAACAAAATCTCATCAAAACACACAAATCACAAAAAAAATTGTGGGGCTATTTTTGTGGGGATTTTTGAATTTGGACGAAAACAACAAAAACAAGCTAGAAAACAAGGTGTGGGGCTCCAAATTCGTGATCAACCAAGGCTCATGATACCATAGAAGATGTAGGGTGGAACCTTACGTGGCCGATCTTTCACGAAAAGGAGGGATCCCGAGGAAGAACACGAAGGCACGAGGAAAAACACGAGAGAGATAAGGGGAAAACACTCAAATCAACCAACGTAGGTCACACAAATGCTAGATCCGGGTACACAAAGTGCGATACACGATGCACGATCAACTAAGGATGATACAAGTGGAGGTAGTCATCTCCGTGAGGAGGTCTTGAGGGTATCCCGTGGGATCTTCTCTGTAGCGGAGGTCTTAAATCTGGTGGATCTTCTCCGAAGAGGCCGCGGTCTCGTAGGAGAGGAACCACTAAGGTTTTTGGTATGAGCTAACACAAAGCTGACCCTAGATAGTATAGGTAGAGTGCTATACATAGGCTAGGAGGTTCAAAGGGGCACATGGGCCTCGGCCCAATATCATGCGCGCAGGCACTGTCTGGATGATCCGGGCTTCGGGGGGGCAGATGATCCGGGGCGGCGTCCGGATGATCTGGACACGTCTGATCTGTTGCGGGTGGCTTGGCTGTCCGGGTCTTCGTCCGGTTGTTCAGGGGTGTCCGGATGATTCGGGCCGGGGTCCGGATGATCCGGCTTCGGCGTGGAGCTTCGAGTGTCTTCGGGCACATTGGTCGGATCGTCCGGGACTTCGTCCGGATCGTCCGGGCAGGCTCAGTCTTGGCTGTCCTTCTCCTCGTCCTTCCTCCTTCGATTCTTCTTGTCCCTTGACTTCTCTGTGGTTGCTCCCGAGGTGCCTGAGTATGCAAAGAGTCTTTGATGAGGGTAGCAGCCATGTCTCATGCGAATCAAAGTGATGTAGAGATAGGAGTGAAGTCACCTCGGTCTCGAGAGCTCGTACTTGAGCACGTGTCATTGGTCCACTTGGCACTTGGTGAGGTGAAGGTAGGTCCTTGGGGATGACCTTGGAATGCTCCGCATCAATAAAGGTCATCAATTATCAGTTGAGAGATGCAGAGTTGAATAAACGCTCAACGACGGTACTATGCTGGCCCTAGGCTAGACCGTACTAAAGACGCGAGCCTAGAACACTAACAAAATCACGGCGCTGCACGTAATCAAGGGGAAAGCACACTCTGAACTTTTTTTCGCTTTTTTTTGTGCTCCTTTGTTTTTGCCGAAAATCACTATAATGGCGAGTGTCTCAAAACTCTTCCCAAATCAAACTAAGATTATAGGCACGAAATTTTTTTGACGATTTTTTTAGGAATCAGGGCAGCGACGACGAAAAAGTGCGGTAAAAAACAGTATGATGGCACGAGTCTCAAAAGACATAGAAAATCCTAATAATAGAATAGGGAA
>LR738713.1:258877196-258911324 GCA_902687465.1 Secale cereale | reverse complement strand
ATCAATAAAGGTCATCAATTATCAGTTGAGAGATGCAGAGTTGAATAAACGCTCAACGACGGTACTATGCTGGCCCTAGGCTAGACCGTACTAAAGACGCGAGCCTAGAACACTAACAAAATCACGGCGCTGCACGTAATCAAGGGGAAAGCACACTCTGAACTTTTTTTCGCTTTTTTTTGTGCTCCTTTTTTTTTGCCGAAAATCACTATAATGGCGAGTGTCTCAAAACTCTTCCCAAATCAAACTAAGATTATAGGCACGAAATTTTTTTGACGATTTTTTTAGGAATCAGGGCAGCGACGACGAAAAAGTGCGGTAAAAAACAGTATGATGGCACGAGTCTCAAAAGACATAGAAAATCCTAATAATAGAATAGGGAAAAAGTATTTTCACCTGTCGAAATTTTGGCCTAAAAACTGCCCGGGGGTCTCGAGACTCGTTTTTTTTGCGCTCCTCTTTTTTTCGAGACCTACTCACGCAAGGAAACACGAAACCGAAACTAGATGGATCTCGAAATCCAATCTAAAACGAAAAGAACTCGGATTGGTGGTGGGTATATGATGGTAGAATATGGTAGCGGTGATGGTATATGGCAGCGGTGGTGGTATATGGATACAGATTGGTGGTGGTATATGGCAGCAGCGATGAAGATGATGCGGCGGCGGCGTGACAACTTATGATCAGAACTCGAAACTCTAAAAGACTAGACGCTAAGACCAGCAACTTGACACGTCGATGCAACCGCAAATTCAACAAAGCAAAATACTGAAAAGATTATGCAATGGCTCAGACTGGTTCGGATATGATGAACTAACCCTAATTGTTTTTGGCTTTTTCGTGGACTGTAAGTATGAAGAACAAACTCGATCTAATCTACGAAAAACTGTAAAATCTCACCGAGCAACCTGGAAATCTGATACCACTTGATAGAGGCAAAGGTGTCCCGTCTTTCGATGAGATGGTGGCTATCATTTTCGGAGGAGTAGACTTTGACGATCCAACTACGAACGTGCGAGGACGTCGCGCCTTAGCAATCGCTAAACCAACCCCGAGAGGTTATTGACCACGCCGGAGCACGATCAACCTGACCACGAGGGTCTATTTCCTGCAAGCAAACGAAGAACAAGCAAGAAACTAAGATTGCAATCTGTATATTGCGAATATAAGAGGAAAGGTTTATTGATCAAGGTGGGGTTCTGTGACGCCTTTGTCTGGTCGTTGAACACAAACGAAGTACGCAAAGTTGCAGCTATGGTGAACTTTAATCTAAACAAAAGCCAAAGTCTAAACGACGCCCTAAGGGCTGTATATATGGGGGAAGAGGGGGGGGGGAATTTCGTGGCCCTTGGACGAGGGTCCGAAACCAACCCTAACTCTTGTTTCCCCACACATACGGACTCTAAAAACAGCCAATACTCAAGTATTTCGAAATTACATGGACCTGGCCCAATAATAAGGTGACGCAGCACCTATAATAGCCTCTGGACGAAATTTATGAAGTGGCATCTTGTATATTTCGTCCAAGGCTTCTCACACTCATTACGGTGACTTCAAAGTCCAGAAATCATCACTTGTAACTCCATTCTTGTTCCCCTTGCGCCTGCCATCATCTCCATGCTTGATCTTGCTCCAATGTTCATCCTTCTTGTCCAAGCTAGGCCCTTCATTTGTAAGCAAGAAAAATGTATCCAATTTAGGTAGCATCATATTCTCATGAACATTAGAATCATTACCAAGAAACGAAAGTAACTGGTAATTTAATTGGCGTGCGCGAGCTCTAGTAATTGGTCCTGTATATGTGTCAGTTGGGGCTGTGGGTGTAACCTTGTTAGTGATGTCCTCATCATATAGGTAGTGCACAAGTTCGTATCCGCCTATTGAGCAATCGGCTAGCGTCTCTCTAGTGTTATGTGACAAGAACATTTTCCGTGGATTCCACATTTTCAGCTAAATCCTTGGTTGCACAACCACATTTATCTATCCGTGCGCGTGTTTCCGTGTGCCACTCCTTGCTATTGGTCTATTTGTTTCACTTGCGAGTTTGTGAATCTCTTTCAACTTTATTGACTCTTGCTAACATTTTTCATCAAATTTTTGTGCCACTTATCCTAACCAAGCCACTCGATAAGCTTTACTTGATAGGTGTGAGTGAACAAGTCCGGTACCAATTCCACTATTCTTTCATTTCACATTGAGTGAAACGGGATACATCCTCAACGTTGGGAAAAGGTAACTTGGTATTGTTTATCTCAACTCCTACTCACCTTTGCTCGAGTCTTGTGATGGATAGGCAAAGCAATTCATCTACTTCGGTCTACAACAACAACGACAAGTTCGATGCCATGATGAACCACTTGTGCGCCAACATGGATGCTCAAATGAAGGAGCTCAAAGCCCTCATCAAGAACCGCAAGAGGTCTCCCCCATCTTCGAGAAGACGCTCAAGTGCACATCCTTCCGAGCTACCATCTGCGTCAAGATCTCATCGGCATCGACACCTTCAACGACAAGAACGTGAAGGTCAAGAGCTCAACTCCAACAACCGCTCAGCGACTTCACCATGTACCTTGGCATCTTCTCCAAGCGACTTCAACGCATCTTCACCTTTGGACATACGACATCTTCGCCAACAAGCATCTCAAGATTATGCTCAAGAGAAGCTTCCCAAGCTCAAGTCCACGACTTCCACGAGTTACTACGACCTCGACAACGACTACAAGATTCCTTTCTATGGGACTCCAGACCCCGAGGAGTATCTCGAGTGGGAGCGCAAGATGGACGACTACCTCAAGCTACATCAAGTTCCCTACGAAGATCAAGTGAAGTGCGCCAGTAGAAACTTCCACGACAACGCGTCAACATGGTGGCTTCACACACCTTCGACGAGCTTCAACGTGAATTGACCCAAGACGAAGAGAGCTTTGCGGCGAGAGTTCGTGCCTCCCACTTACACGGAACATCTTATACGCCAATTGGAGAACACCATACCAGGATCCAAGTCCATCGGCCAGTACTTCAAGGAGATGAAGATGGCCTTGTGATGAGCCGGCGTGGACGACCCCATTTCGATGAAGCTCCACTTCATGATGGGATTGCACAACGACATCTACAAGACTATCTTCCTCGAGAACTACAAGTCCCTCAACGACAACTACATTGGTGCTCTCAAGGCGGAACAAGAACTCATGAAGGGCAAGGCTTCTCCACCGCAAGCACACTTCTCGAAGACCAAGCTCCAAGACAGCGAGCATGAGGGTAGTACCACCATGATGTCCAAGCCCGACGAGCTCCAAGACGACGTTCCCGAGTTTGACTTCATCGCCATCCCTCTTTGTGGCATTGATGATGCCGAGTCTACTTTGACTCTTTTTCAAGACGGCGCGACGACGACTACGACTACAAAACCATTCGAGGAACAAGCTTTGGAGGCGAGCGGCAAGGTGGCGAGCGAGGATGATGCTTCCATCTTTGGAGGCGTGAGTGATAATGTGTCATCTTCGGTCTTCATCTGTTGAAGACATGACTACCTTGGATACGACCAAAAATATTGCATACATGTATATTTGTGAGGTGATTTCTAATGCAAACTATGCAACAATTTATTTATGTCATCCAGGACAAAAATACTTCACAGACTTTTGTGCCATGTCTAATTCCAGGTGTATGGGACATTTGTGCAATACACATATGAAGATAAGGAAAAAAGAAAAGTTTAGGTGCTGTTCAAAACGTTCTCTCACGTCACTTTTGGGCCAAGAGAAGATAGAGTCCAAGTCTCTCACAGTCTGCATTCAGATTTGGACTGCACAGACATACCTGACTCAAAACGGCAAGAACTCCTTCATACGGACACCAAATTGGGTGATTCTTTTTTTGTTGGAAACTAGATTTCGTACACCTTCCAACCCAATTGGATTCACCTTCAAATTCGTCCGGAGCTTTGAGATATCGACGAAACAATCAGACGCAGCACCAGAATCCGAGTCAAACTACAAGTCCAAAGGTGTTACATCACCTCCACTTGGGCCAATGAGCCTTGTACGAACTAGGGTTAGTTTTAGGCTGTCTTGGGACGTCCTCCCACCTCCTTGGACGCCACCCCTTGCTCCTATATAAGTAGATCCATCTAGTAGCTTTTTCTTTGAGATTTGTTAAGTCAAAAGTTAGCCATTGCCACTTCGTGTACTTCGTTTGTGTCCAACGACCAGACCAAGACCGCTTACGGATCCCCACCTTTATCAATACATCATTTATATTTGCAATATTCATATTGCTTTATCATATTCTTGCTTGTTCTTCGATTGCATGCAGGAATAGACCTTCGTGGTCAGGCTGATCGTGCTTCTGGCATTGTTAGTAATCCCTGGAGATTGGTTTAGCGATTGCTAAGGCGCAACATCGTGCATGTTTGTAGTCGGATCGTCAAAGTCGTCTCCACCAAATCGATAGTTATCATCTCATCGAAAAATCGGGCCCCTCGCCCCTATCAAGTGGTATCAGTTTTTAGGTTGCTCGGTGAGAATTTTCAGTTATTCCTAGATTAGATTTATATTCCTACCTATTGTCCAAGGAAAAGCCACAAAAAAAGTTAGATCTATTCATCCTTTGTCCTAGCTAGTCTGAGCCTTTGCAATTATCTTTTCATTGTTTGCATTATTGAATTATCGGTTGCATCGTCGTGTCGAGTTGTTGGTCTTAGTGTGTAGTTCGTTAGAGTTTCGAGTTCTTTCACATTAGTCACGTCGTCGCTGCATCGTTACCGCTTCCGCTTTCCACCACCGCATCCATCCATTTCCACCTTGTGCTTCCCATCGTTCATTGTCACAATCATACTTGAGGTCGTTCGCATCTTTGCTTGATCCAATCTACATCTTATCTAGTTTGTCTTGGAAAGAGGGAGAAAGAAAAAAAAGACACAGAAAAAAAAGAAAAAAAAAGGAGAGAAAAAAAGGAAAAAATGTGAGAAAAAAAGAAAAATAAAAGTGTGAGGAAAAAAGACAAAATTTGGATCTATTAGAGTCAATCTCGTAGTTGAATTCGGATTGAAATATGTTTTCTGGACTGTTCAGTAAAACAGGCATATCTTCCTCATACGAAGTCCGTTTTGGCTCCACAAGTACTCAAATTAAAGCTAGCAACGAGCCGCATCTGCAGGAGCTTATTCAATATTTCTCACCTCAAAATCGGCTTCAAAATAGGTCTTTTTGCCCTCCAAAGTTCGCGAACACAGCTTGTTCCTGTTTTCCAGCCAGTTTTAGAATTTTTTGACACCTCATATCAACTCAGAATTGAGCGATTCTTTTTGCGTCGAGTCAGTAGCATTCTGTAGAAAACATTATCATAAAATTGGCTCAAAGTTTTCAAGAGGAAAGTTGGAGAGAGTGTTGTAGGGTGGAACCCTATTAGGAGATCTTTCACGAATTGGAGGGGAATTCCCCAAGAACACGAAGAACACAAGAGAGGGAAAACACTCAAATTGACTAGATCCAATCACACATATGCTAGATCCAAGAAGATGCAAGAGTTCACAATGATTCAAGAACAACAAAAGGAAAGATACAAGGTAACTAGTTCATCCCACTCCTAGAGGAGGTGAGGTCTTGATGATCTTCTCCCTTGGGAGGTCTTGCAATCCATAAGGATTCTTCTCCCTTGGGAGGTATTGATCTCCTAGAGGAGGGGATACAAGGAGCAAAGCTCTCAATGTCTATCAAAATACTTTGCTGAACCTTAGAAAGAAGGTGGGGGCGGTATGTTCATAGTCTAAGCCACGAAGGGGTAAGTGGAGAGGGATACAAGGCCAAAGGCCCACGGCTGCACACACGCAGGGCGGTAGTACCGGACCTCGGGCGGTAGTACCGCCTGTAGGCGGTAGTGGTGCATGGGAGCGGTAGTACCGCTTGTAGGCGGTAGTACCGCCCGTTCAGGACTGGACATGCCCTTCTTCGCTTGTGTCGCTCCTTTCCTCCTTCTTCTCATATGTCTCCGTGTGGACTTGGTGGTGCTCCCCGGCTTCACGGAGGTGCTCGTCCTTGTACCTAAAGATGCACGATGTTTCGAAGAGGAGCGAGTTCACCTTAAGTCCGATAGGTTCACTTGGGGCTTGAGGAGCTATGACGGTGTACATGGAGATAGCCGTAGGATGCTCCGTATCATCTCCTCCCCCTTGGGAAAGATCCGTCCTCGGATCGTGAACCATATCGTCATGTACACGGTAGGCATGGATGATGTCACACCCTGCATTTTGTAACATGTCATTTGCATCAATAAAGCATGAAAATTTGGACGAACAAATTTTTTTGGCATCATTTGGCTTTTATTTGGAATTGAGTTTTCTTCCTGTGTTTTTCAAGTGCTCATTTAAGTCAACTACTCCCTCTTGTAGAATTCATCTCCTTACCCAAAACTTCTGCCCAATGATCATACCAAGTGTTTATAGCAGTATAGTATTTTCTTATAAAATTAATTTGGCCAAAATGTATTTTTAAAGATTAGTATTCCAAAAACCCCTGAATTGAGGTTTGCACTGCAAGTGCCTGATTTAGGGTGAGAAAATTATTTCAAAAAGAATGTTTGAGACCTAGTAGTCATAGGACTCCCATAAACCACAAAAGTATAAGTTTAAAAGTTATTTTCCTATTTTATTTAAAAGCTTTTTCTTAAGGCCAGAAATGGTCTTTAATAGGGAAAAATTATTTAATTATTTCAAAAATATTTGCCAAAATTCAGGGAGACTAATAGGACATATATTGTCCATATATAAGAGTTTCAACACTTGGTCATGTTCAAAATATTGGGCTAATCCCTTAGAAACCCTTTCTGGATATTTCAAGCTTTTGAAATATTTACAAAGGAAATATTCTCTAAAAATTCCAGGGAAATTCTATCATGTCATATATGACATATTTGATGATCTTGGCAAGCCCCATGCCTTGGGAAGCAAGAAAACATCATCAAAACCCCTCAAAACCATTATGTCCATATCTGAAGTTTGAGCAACTTTACATTGCCAAACTTGTCCAAATGCTCTCAAATTTGGTGTACATGCTGGAATGGTCTAATAAGGCATCTAGACCAAATGGCACAAGCTTTGGAGAAGGGTAACTTGATCAGAGTACCCCAAAACCATTTCTGTTCGAATTCAAATTTGAACAACTTTACATTACAAACTTTTTACCTGGGGCTTCAAACTTTGTGGGCATGATAATAACCCCAAATGATGACACTACACCAAGTGGTGCATCAAGGGGAGATGATTAGCTTGACTTAAACATGTTGAAACCATTTCTGTTGATTTCTAGGGTTCACCAAAGTTACATTGGCAAGTTTCTTCAAACAAGCCCAAACTTGGTGAAACACCCTATTTCCATATGAAATTCAATCTTGTTAAGTGCCATGTCAATTGAAAATCATTTGAATGCTCTAAACATCATCAAACACCTTCTGCCATTTTACCAAAACCACTGTTTTGGCCCCTTTTACTATTTACCTTGGACTCAACTTTCTACCACAGCCTCACCTAGTCACATTCTACCTCCAGTAACTTCCCCATGACCAGAGTTCAATAATTGAAGGGTGAAAACCCCATTTTATCTTGCTGGACAGCCCAGTTCTTACTTCCTCTCAGCTTCCTTCCTCTCCCATTGGATAGCCAAGGCATCCAAGGCCTCAGCCCGTTTGTTTACTCCATGATTGACCCCCCAGACACGGCTGATGCGCCCAGCTAGCCAACGGCATGCCGTGACATGCAGAAGGCACGCTCCAGAGCACGCTACAGTGCGCGCCCGCACTGTAGCCTCGCCCAATCAGCCGTCCCTGACCACCTCGTGCTCCCCCCTCGCGCCGTTCGATGCGCCTCGGCGTCCGCAACGTTCCCCGGCGCTGTCCCCCTCCTCCTTCTCCCTCTAGTGGACGCCCTCGCACGCGCGCCGGCCACCCGCGAGCTCCAGTCTTCGGCCTCACACGCGCGCAGCACCAGAAGCTTCCCCCGCTCCCTCTCTTCCTCTCCTCTGCCCTGGACCTCGTCCAGCAACCCCGCAGACACCTCCCCAGCGCCTCCTGTGCCCTGTGGCAACGAGCAGAGGCTCGCCGGCGCACAGGTCCACGGCACCTCGCCGTCCGCCTATAAATAGACCTCCCGAGCCTCTCCTCTCCTCACCAGTCGCACTCTCCCTCTCTCAATCTTTCCCCAGAGCCACTCGGCCCACTCTAGACAAGCCCGAGCTCGAGATAGAGCTCGAGCTCCGCCGCGGCGGCTCCCCGTCGCCTGCTCGGTGGAGGCCGCCCCAGCCTCTTCTCTCACTCGATCTAGCACCACGGCACCACACTAACGTGTTTCCCTATCTTTCCCCTCTCTGCAGCTGCCGGAATCGACCGGAGCATCACTCGCCTGAAACTCCTCCGCCACGTGTCCTCGCCGCCGGCGAACCAGGCCCCTCCGGCGACCCGCACCACCACCACCTGACCGACGACATCTTGCTGAGTCCATACCAGCCTTTAGCTCTCCCTGCCGTTCCCGGAAACGTCGCCGGTGAGCTCGACGGCTCTCTGCTGGAGAGTTAGGGATGACAAGCGGGCCCCGCCTGTCAGCCTCCCCTCGCCCTCGCCCCTCTCTCCACTCACTGATGCCGGGCCCCGCCCGTCAGGTTTAAAAAACCCTGGCGCGCGCTAGCGCCCGTGCGGTGGGCTGTTCGGCCTCGGCCTGCTGCACTGTGGCCGATCTGGCCCAGTGGCACAGGGCCCTTTTTCCTTTTTTCTTTTTTGTGGATTTTCAAATAATTCCACAGAATTAAATATTTGTCCAAATGAATTAATTCCAGTTCCTAAAAACTTGTAAAAATCCAACCTATTTAATGATGTCACTTTCACCCATATCCATGAACCTTTTCTGTTCTGTTCAAATTTAAATTCATATTTGAACACTAAAAACTTTTGTTCAAATATTCATGTACCCCATTCTGTCACTCCAAAACTCAAACTAAGAATTTTTGCCATCTTAGTTTCCCTCTAGTATTTGATAAAAATAAGTTGACATCTTTCTGAGCACTTTGGTTTTTCTGTTTTTATTGTGGTCTTATTTTCCCGTTGTTTATTGCGATGATTAGATACCGTATTTGACGAGGTTGCTGAAGAAGAAGGAGGGGAAGGATTTGAAGACTTTGAAGACCAAGCCAATCCAGGCAAGCAACCCTTTTACCATTATACCCTTGTGTTCTTCGGAACCCATTTATTTCCGAATGCATGATGATAAGAGTGACGGTGGTGACCTAGTTGAGAACCACCACATGATGCATGCTTTACTCATGATCTTGCTATGTGCTTAGATGCAATGCAAATGATTAGTAGTGATGCTTAGTGATGCATGTGTGCCATGAAACCTTCGTGGTTGCATTCTTTCCAAAAAAACCATCGGGTGCCCCTAATGCCCGAGGGTGATGTTGAGTTAGGTCATCGCTTGAGGAAGAAGTGATGTACCAATAAAGATCCTTGTGTATGGGTGAAATGATGGATTAGATTTATGTGTGACTACAGTCCCAACCAAACATGTGCAACCCCTGTACCCCTTATGGGATGGGGCATTATTGATTACTTAGGCCGATACTAGCATGGTGCCCACATTACTAGTGCCGGGGAAGACTTGAGGTCTTTCCCGGGACGGGGTCGTGCTCGGATAGATGACCATGACTGTTTTTACAGGGCACCGGACACACCGTTGGTCCCTTCGTGTACGCGTGACATTGAAATTAGGGCAAGTCCCGTGATCTATTGTTTGTACTCGAGGGCCGTGTACCAACGAGTGGACCCTATGCTAGTGTCGTCTAGGGAAAGATAATGACCGGGTGCTTCCCCCGAGTACTTGAGGTACTGCGGGATCGTGGGTGACACGAAAGCTTCCCGGATCTTGTGGGTAAAGTGCGCAACCTCTGCAGAGTGTAAACCTATTCGAATAGCCGTGTCCACGGTCATGTACAGTTGGGTGGTGCTACTTAAACTATGTCCAGAATTTTACTATGTCGGTGAAAGTATGTAAGTGTGTGAGATGAGTCAAGGTGGTGACTGGACTCGTTGAGTTGAATCCTAATCATGTTGATATCGGTAACCTGTCTTCGAGGTTACTTGAATTTATTGATGCATATACTTGATGGTAGAATATTTATTCTAGCTTGTAGCTAGATTGCTCATTATTGTATAATTGCATTATTATCTTGAACCAAATCATGGGTTGCTTGCGAGTACATTCAAAGTACTCATTGGCTTGCCACTGGTTATTTAATTGGCCAGGCATGGAGGAGCAGGAATATGAAGAAGAATTCTGTGGAGACGAACATGCAAACTAGGGCGCTTTCCCAGTCAGAATGCATGTAGGGTTAAGGCAGATGGCATGGGTTCTACTTATCTACGAAGACTTCCGCTATTTGAGTTATTTGCTATTCAGCCCTTGGGGCTTTATCTGTGTAAGACTTGGCCATAATGGTCATAATTTGTGCAAGACGGTATGTATGTATGTAAGACTCTTGTTATTCAGCTTCTGTGTGTTCAGTGAGCATTGATCTCTGGGATCACTGTACACGTGCATTCGGTGATCTTGACTCTTAAGTCGGGGTCCCTACAGAGCTGGTATTAGAGCCATCCTGACTGTAGGAAGCCTTAGTTAGCATGGGCGTTAGTTAGATGAGACCCCTTTTCAAAAACCTACTGAACCTCTCTTCTTTTCTAAACCTTACCAACCTGAGATATCATCAACTTATTAACCTCTCCTATTCACCCTTTGTAGATGGCCGCTGTACCTGAAGAGCACCTAACCACTGGGTTTCCCTTGCTTCTCGAGGATAGCCTCCAGGAGTGCCAGTTCCACCGAGCGCCCATCCTCACCTACCTTGAGCATTGGGTTAGCGACACTGAGGTGGAGTACCATGTGGAAGTGATCGTGAAGGCAAACGATCCTCCCACAAGTTGGTTCTTCGAGGGACCCCAGATGGCAACACTGCCTCTCGCTGCCGAGGCTGCTGCACTCAAGGCACTAACCCGTCTCTGCAAGCTTCTTCCGGAGATGGCAGCCAAGATGACAACCCGCTTCTTGCCTTACCAGAAGGAAGGTGAAGATGAAAGCAGCGCACAAGCCCCTCCACTGAAGGAAGGACTTCCACTTCGATTCCAGACCTACTTCAGCCTATGTGCCGACAGCTTGGCACAAGATTTGGCCTCGGAATCGATGAAGCTCCGAGAAGAACTTCACAAGACCAAGGCACTTCTTCGTCGAGCACAAGAGAAGACAGATAGGATCAAGAAGGAAGGTGCGCCTCCCGGACAGTACGCTATCGCGTACCGAGGCGGAAGGCCCTCAGGAGATGTATCTTCCAAGGATGAAGGACCACCTCGGCGACGCCGTATGACGGCAAGGGAATATCGCAAGCTTTTCCCTGCACCACCGATAAAACACAGTCTCATCCAACTCCTCCACTCCCCCACACCCTCAAGTGACAAGGGGGCCCAGACATATGAAGACAAGGAGGAAGACCCGGAAGAGCCAGAATACGCGACCGAGCATTCCGCCGCTTAGGCATTATTCGCAACTCGGATATGCCAGTTCATGACCTCTACGGTAGGATAGGTCGTGTAACCCCTATGCGCAGTCGAGTCCTTGTATGGTTCATATGAAGCCATCTAGTGTTTTCTTTTGTTGTGTTTGGATGTACGTCGTATTCTCCCTTCGGGAATATGTAAACAACTGCATCACTCATTTGAATTTTAATGAATGTGTTTGGCCCTTTCGGCCCTTGCATGATTTGATTAGTGTCACACCCACCCCCTTACTAGGCACCCATCTTTATTGCTTTCCCTCTTCTAAATCATGATACCTTTTACCGCTCCAACAGGATGCCTGTTGTAACTCGTACTGGTACCTCTACCCAGTAGCCTGAAGCCGGAGCATCCGCTCAATCAGAGGCAGGCCACGACCAAACTAACGACCAAGCTCCACCACCACCACCTCCTCCGAACATGCACATGGCTCAGCTTCTCCAAGCTTTCCGAGAGGAACGTCAAGCTAACACCGCAGCCCTTCAGATGATTGCTCAAGCTGTCACCAACAACCGCCAGCCGACAGGGAATGGCAATGGACGTTCCACGTTGGCAGAGTTCAAGAAGCATGCACCACCAACTTTCATCGCGACTGCTGAACCCCTGGATGCAGACGACTGGGTCTGCACCATAGAGGACTTGCTGGAACTAGTCGGATGCACCGAAGACCGCGAGAAGGTGGCTTATGCAGCCCACTGCCTCGGGGGGACTGCTAGAGCTTGGTGGGATGAATTCAAGGTCATGCATGCTGGGCAAGTCATCACTTGGGACAACTTCAAGGCAGAATTCCGCAAAGCTCACATTCCTTCCGGAATCATGGCTATCAAGAAGCGTGAATTCCGAGCCCTGAAGCAAGGAAGTGGCACTGTCAAGGAGTACATGTAGAAGTTCAGTGTTCTGTCAAGGTATGCCCCTGAAGATGTCAGCACTAATGCTGCAAAAAGGGAGCGCTTCATGGAAGGCCTCAATCAGACTCTACAGTACTCGCTTGTCGTGTGCGACTGCCCAACCTTCCCTGACCTGGTGAACAAAGCACTCATGCTTGAAGACAAGCGGCGTGCTCTGGAAGACACTCGCAAGCGCAAGATGGTCAGCAAGGGAAGTTCCAGCAACCAAAAGCCTCGCCCGTGGCAGTCAGCCCCGGTCAAGCCAACCTATCAGCACCCAAGAGGTCCTGCACCTCGTACCAACTATCAGCCTCAGCAGTATGCCAACCCAAGGCCAGCATTCAACCCCAATAACAGTGGTGGCAACAAGATCAATAATCCAAACCAAGTCACTTTCTTTGGATGTGGTCAGTCAGGACACATCTCAAGGGTGTGCCCTAACAAGAAGCCTGATGCCCCGCGCCGCAATGCGCAGAACCCAGGACAAGGCCGCGGGATGCCACCAAGGAACCCAGCTCCTTGCAACCCGCCTAACCATGGGAAGGGGCGTGTGAATCACGTCACTGCTGATGAAGCCCAGGAAGACCCGGACGTCGTGCTGGGTACGTTCCTTGTCAACTCAGCACCTGCAACTGTCTTGTTTGATTCTGGAGCCACGCATTCATTTGTCACTCAAAGATTTGCATTAAAAAGTAGCATGACCCCTACACCCCTGAATAACCCCATGGTGGTACAAACCCCCAGAGCAAAGATGAGAGCCAAGATAGGCTGTAAGGGAGTCAGTATTACCATTAACGGGGTAGATTTCCTAGCAGACCTTATCGTCCTGAGATCACAAGGCTTGGATGTGACCCTAGGCATGAATTGGCTCAGCAAGCACCAAGGCTTATTAGACTGTGCCAATCGGACTGTCACTGTGACCAATGACCAAGGAGTCGAAGTCAAGTTTGATTCCAACTCCTCTTCCGCTCAAGCCGCTCAAGTCAACTGTCTGTCTGAAGTTGGGCTGGAGCAAGTACCGGTAGTTTGCGAGTATCCCGATGTCTTTCCGGATGAACTACCGGGAATGCCCCCTGACCGTGACATTGAGTTCATCATCGAGCTCGTGCCCGGAGCAGGACCCATCTATAAGAAGCCTTATAGAATGGGGACGGAAGAATTAGCCAAGTTGAAGAAGCAACTGGAAAAGCAGCTGAGGAAGGGATTTATCCGCCCAAGTGCTTCTCCTTGGGGATCACCCGTTCTGTTTGTGGCGAAAAGGGACGGTACCATCCGCTTATGCATTGACTACCGTTCCCTTAATGAGGTTACAATCAAGAACAAGTATCCACTTCCGAAGATTGAAGATCTGTTTGATCAGCTCAGCGGAGCCAAGGTGTTCTCCAAGATCGACCTCAGATCTGGGTACTACCAGCTGAAGATCAGACCCCAAGATATTCCGAAGACGGCATTCGTAACCAGATATGGCCTGTACGAGTGCACGGTCATGTCTTTTGGGTTAACCAATGCCCCAGCTTACTTCATGTATCTCATGAATAAAGTCTTCATGGAATATTTGGACAAGTTTGTTGTTGTCTTCATCGATGACATTCTTGTCTTCTCGAAGACGGAGGAAGAACACGAGCAACATTTGATGATGGTCCTAGAGAAGCTTCGGGAGCACCAACTATACGTCAAATTCAGCAAGTGTGAGTTTTGGCTGCATAAAGTTGGATTCTTAGGTCATGTCTTGACCGAAGAAGGATTGTCAGTTTATCCCGCGAAGATCGAAGCTGTGACCCAATGGCAATCTCCAACAACCGTCAAGGAAGTCAGAAGCTTCATCGGACTTGCGGGCTATTACCGCAAATTCGTGGAAGGATTCTCTAGCATTGCCCGGCCAATGACTCAGCTCCTCAAGAAGGACAAGAAGTTCGAGTGGACGCCAAAATGTGAAGAGAGCTTCCAAGAGCTCAAGAAGAGATTGACCACCGCCCCAGTTCTGGCAACACCTAATATTCACAAAGAGTTCGTGATATATTGTGATGCCTCTCGAACTGGATTGGGAAGCGTTCTGATGCAAGAAGGCCGAGTCATAGCTTACCTCTCAAGGCAGCTACGACCTCATGAAGAGAACTACGCTACTCACGATCTTGAGTTAGCAGCAGTGGTTCATGCCTTGAAGACATGGCGGCATTACCTCCTAGGGAAACGGTGTGAGATATACACAGACCACAGAAGTCTGAAGTACATATTCACCCAAAAGGAATTGAACATGAGGCAATGAAGATGGTTGGAACTCATCAAAGACTATGACCTCGGTGTTCAATATCACCCCAGGAAGGCTAACGTGGTGGCCGATGCCTTAAGCAGAAAGGCTTGCTCCTTGAATGCCATAATTCAAAAGAGGCAGCCAGCCCTGTTTAAGGAGCTCGAACAATTCAGTTTGGAATTGGTCACCCCTGGATTTCTAGATCATCTGGAAGTCAAACCAACCCTGATGGACAACGTCAAGAAGGCGCAAGGTGTGCACGCAAGCATTGAAGGCATCAAGAAGAAGATGGAGCTAGGCAAGGCCCCAGGATTCTCCGAGGACGAGCACGGGATTGTTTGGTACAAAGGCCGCATCTGCGTACCAAACAAGATGGAGCTGAAGAACCTAATCCTGCAAGAAGCCCACGACACTCCGTATTCCATCCACCCTGGAGGAACCAAGATGTATCAAGACTTGAAGGAAAGATTCTGGTGGCACGGGATGAAGAGAGAAATTGCAACCGATGTTGCAAAGTGTGATGTGTGCCAAAGGGTCAAGGCTGAATATCAGCGACCCGCTGGATTGCTCCAACCACTCAAGGTTCCTGAGTGGAAGTGGGAGAAAGTCGGAATGGACTTCATCATTGGATTAACAAGGTCGAATAGAGGACATGACTCCATCTGGGTCATAGTCGACCATTTGACCAAGGTAGCCCATTTCATTCCTGTCAAGACTACTTATGATGGCGACCGGCTGGCAACTCTCTACATCGACAGAATCGTAAGCCTTCACGGCGTTCCCAAGGAGATTGTGTCAGATCGAGGAACCCAGTTCACCCCAAGGTTCTGGAAGAAGTTCCAAGAAGCCTTGGGAACCAAGTTGTCTTTCAGCATGGCTTTCCACCCAGAGACCGGAGGTCAGACAGAACGAGTAAATCAAATTCTCGAAGACATGCTCCGAGCCTGTGTCTTGGCATATGGAGCCAAGTGGGAAGATTGCCTCCCTTTTGCCGAGTTCTCCTATAACAACAGTTATCAGTCGAGCCTTCAAATGGCACCATTTGAGGTATTGTACGGACGCAGATGTCGCACACCCCTCAACTGGTCAGAGACTGGAGAAGGGCTAGTCTTTGGACCGGATATTCTCCGCGAAGCAGAAGAGCAAGTCCAACTAGTCAGAGAGCGTTTGAAGGCAGCCAAGTCAAGGCAGAAGAGCTATGCTGACACTCACTGCCGGGATATGAGCTTCCATGTCGGGGACCATGTGTACCTGCGGGTAACTCCTCTAAAGGGAACCCAGCATTTCCACGTCAAGGGGAAGCTCCCACCAAGGTTCATTGGACCCTTTGAGATCACTGCATGACGAGGAGAAGTGGCTTACCAATTGGAACTACCACCTGAGCTATCCAATGTGCACAACGTGTTTCACGTGTCACAACTCCGGAAGTGTCTCCAAGTTCCGAACAAGCCTGATCTCTACAAGGATGTTGATCACCAAGCCATTGATCTCCAGCCTGATTTGACCTACCGCAAGAAGTCCATTCGCATTCTGGATGAAGCAGAACGACGGACGCAAAGCCGCACCATCAAGTACTTCAAGGTCCAGTGGAGCAACCACACGGAAGCAGAAGCAACCTGGGAACGTGAAGACTATCTTAGATTCGAGTATCCCGATCTCTTTTAAGACCTAGTTTAGGAATCTCGGGGACGAGATTCTTGTAAGGGGGGTAGGTCTGTCACACCCTGCATTTTGTAACATGTCATTTGCATCAATAAAGCATGAAAATTTGGACCAGCAATTTTTTTTGGCATCATTTGGCTTTTATTTGGAATTGAGTTTTCTTCCTGTGTTTTTCAAGTGCTCATTTAAGTCAACTACTCCCTCTTGTAGAATTCATCTCCTTACCCAAAACTTCTGCCCAATGATCATACCAAGTGTTTATAACAGTATAGTATTTTCTTATAAAATTAATTTGGCCAAAATGTATTTTTAAATATTAGTATTCCAAAACCCCCTGAATTGAGGTTTGCACTGCAAGTGCCTGATTTAGGGTGAGAAAATTATTTCAAAAAGGATGTTTGAGACCTAGTAGTCATAGGACTCCCATAAACCACTAAACTATAATTTTAAAAGTTATTTTCCTATTTTATTTAAAAGCTTTTTCTTACGGCCAGAAATGGTCTTTAATAGGGAAAAATTATTTAATTATTTCAAAAATATTTGCCAAAATTCAGGGAGACTCATAGGACATATATTGTCCATATATAAGAGTTTCAACACTTGGCCATGTTCAAAATATTGGGCTAATCCCTCAAAAACCCTTTCTGGATATTTCAAGCTTTTGAAATATTTACAAATGAAATATTCTCTAAAAATTCTAGGGAAATTCTATCATGTCATATAAGACATATTTGATGATCTTGCCAAGCCCCATGCCTTGGGAAGCAAGAACACATCATCAAAACCCCTCAAAACCATTATGTCCATATCTGAAGTTTGAGCAACTTTACATTGCCAAACTTTTCCAAATGCTCTCAAACTTGGTGCACATGCTGGAATGGTCTAATAAGGCATCTAGACCAAATGGCACAAGCTTTGGAGAAGGGTAACTTGATCAGAGTACCCCAAAACGATTTCTGTTCGAATTCAAATTTGAACAACTTTACATTACAAACTTTTTACCTGGGGCTTCAAACTTTGTGGGCATGATCATAACCCCAAATGATGACACTACACCAAGTGGTGCATCAAGGGGAGATGATTAGCTTGACTTAAACATGTTGAAACCATTTCTGTTGATTTCTAGGGTTCACCAAAGTTACATTGGCAAGTTTCTTCAAACAAGCCCAAACTTGGTGAAACACCCTATTTCCATATGACATTCAATCCTGTTAAGTGCCATGTTAATTGAAAATCATTAGACTGCTCTAAACATCATCAAACACCTTCTGCCATTTTACCAAAACCACTGTTTTGGCCCCTTTTACTATTTACCTTGGACTCAACTTTCTACCACAGCCTCACCTAGTCACCTTCTACCTCCAGTAACTTCCCCATGACCAGAGTTCAATAATTGAAGGGTGAAAACCCCATTTTACCTTGCTGGACAGCCCAGTTCTTACTTCCTCTCAGCTTCCTTACTCTCCCGTTGGATATCCAAGGCATCCAAGGCCTCAGCCCATTTGTTTACTCCATGATTGACCCCTCCAGACACGGCGGACGCGCCCAGCTAGCCAACGGCATGCCGCGACATGCAGAAGGCACGCTCCAGAGCACGCTGCAGTGCGCGCCCGCACTGTAGCCTCGCCCAATCAGCCGTCCCCGACCACCTCGTGCTCCCCCTCGCGCCGTTCGATGCGCCTCGGCGTCCGCAACGTTCCCCGGCGCTGTCCCCCTCCTCCTTCTCCCTCCAGTGGACGCCCTCGCATGCGCGCCGGCCGCCCGCGAGCTCTAGTCTTCGGCCTCACACGCGCGCAGCACCAGAAGCTTCCCCCGCTCCCTCTCTTCCTCTCCTCTGCCCTGGACCTCGTCCAGCAACCCCGCAGACACCTCCCCAGCGCTCCCGTGCCCTGTGGCAACGAGCAGAGGCTCGCCGGTGCACAGGTCCACGGTACCTCGCCGTCCGCCTATAAATAGACCTCCCGAGCCTCTCCTCTCCTCACCAGTCGCACTCTCCCTCTCTCAATCTTTCCCCAGAGCCACTCGCCCCACTCCAGACAAGCCCGAGCTCGAGATCGAGCTCGAGCTCCGCCGCGGCGGCTCCCCGTCGCCTGCTCGGTACAGGCCGCCCCAGCCTCTTCTCTCACTCGATCTAGCACCACGGCACCAGACTGACGCGTTTCCCCCTCTTTCCCCTCTCTACAGCTGCCGAAATCGACCGGAGCATCACTCGCCTGAAACTCCTCCGCCGCGTGTCCTCGCTGCCGGCGAACCAGGCCCCTCCGGCGACCCGCACCACCACCACCTGAACGGCGACATCTTGTTGAGTCCATCCCTGCCCTTAGCTCGCCGCGCCGTGCCCGGAAAAGTCGCCGGTGAGCTCGCCGGCTCTCTGCCGGAGGGTTAGGGATGACAGGCGGGCCCCGCCTGTCAGCCTCCCCACGCTCTCGCCCCTCTCTCCACTCACTGACGCCGGGCCCCGCCCGTCAGGTTTAAAAAACCCTGGCGCGCGCTAGCGCCCGTGCGGTGGGCTGTTCGCCCTGGGCGTGCTGCACTGTGGCCGATCTGGCCCAGTGGCATAGGGCCCTTTTTCCTTTTTTCTTTTCTGTGGATTTTCAAATAATTCCACAGAATTAAATATTTGTCCAAATGAATTAATTCCAGTTCCTAAAAACTTGTAAAAATCCAACATATTTAATGATGTCACTTTCACCCATATCCATGAACCTTTTCTGTTGTGTTCAAATTTAAATTCATATTTGAACACTAAAAACTTCTGTTCAAATATTCATGTACCCCATTCTGTCACTCCGAAACTCAAACTAAGAATTTTTGCCGTCTTAGTTTTCCCTCTAGTATTTGATAAAAATAAGTTGACATTTTTCTGAGCACTTTGGTTTTTCTGTTTTTATTGTGGTCTTATTTTCCCGTTGTTTATTGCGACGATTAGATACCGTATTTGACGAGGTTGCTGAAGAAGATGGAGGGGAAGGATTTGAAGACTTTGAAGACCAAGCCAATCCGGGCAAGCAACCCTTTGACCATGATACCGTTGTGTTCTTCGGAACCCATTTATTTCCGAATGCATGATGATAAGAGTGACGGTGGTGACCTAGTTGAGAACCACCACATGATGCATGCTTTACTCATGATCTTGCTATGTGCTTAGATGCAATGAAAATGATTAGTAGTGATACTTAGTGATGCATGTGTGCCATGAAACCTTCGTGGTTGCATTCTTTCCAAAAAAAACATCGGGTGCCCCTAATGCCCGAGGGTGATGTTTAGTTAGGTCATCGCTTGAGGAAGAAGTGATGTACCAATAAAGATCCTTGTGTATGGGTGAAATGATGGATTAGATTTATGTGTGACTACCGTCCCAACCAAACATGTGCAACCACTCTACCCCTTATGCGATGGGGCATTATTGATTACTTAGGCCGATACTAGCATGGTGCCCACATTACTAGTGCCGGGGAAGACTTGAGGTTTTTCCCGAGACGGGGTCGTGCTCGGATACACGACCATGACTGTTTTTACAGGGCACCAGACACACTGTTGGTCCCTTCGTGTACGCGTGACATTGAAATTAGGGCAAGTCCCGTGATCTATTGTTTGTACTCGAGGGCCGTGTACCAACGAGTGGACCCTATGCTAGTGTCGTCTAGGGAAAGATAATGACCAGGTGCTTCCCCCGAGTACTTGAGGTACTGCGGGATCGTGGGTGACACGAAAGCTTCCGGGATCTTGTGGATAAAGTGTGCAACCTCTGCAGAGTGTAAAACTATTCAAATAGCCGTGTCCACGGTCATGGACAGTTGGGTGGTGCTACTTAAACTATGTCCAGAATTTTACTATGTCGGTGAAAGTATGTAAGTGTGTGAGATGAGTCAAGGTGGTGACTTGACTCGTTGAGTTGAATCCTAATCATGTTGATATCGGTAACCTGTCTTCGAGGTTACTTGAATTTATTGATGCATATACTTGATGGTAGAATATTTATTCTAGCTTGTAGCTAGATTGCTCATTGTTGTATAATTGCATTATTATCTCGAACCAAATCATGGGTTGCTTGCAAATACATTCAAAGTACTCATTGGCTTTCCACTGGTTATTTAATTGGCCAGGCATGGAGGAGCAGGAATATGAAGAAGAATTCTATGGAGACGAACATGCGAACTAGGGCGCTTTCCCAGTCAGAATGCCTGTAGGGTTAAGGCAGATGGCATGGGTTCTACTTATCTACGAAGACTTCCGCTATTCGAGTTATTTGCTATTCATCCCTTGAGGCTTTATCTATGTAAGACTTGGCCATAATGGTCATAATTTGTGTAAGACGGTGTGTATGGATGTAAGACTCTTGTTATTCAGCTTTTGTGTGTTCAGTAAGCATTGATCTCTGGGATCACTGTACACGTGCATTCGGTGATCTCGACTCTTAAGTCGGGGTCCCCACAGATGAGCTTGGAGTTGGACGACTCCAAGATGTCGTCGGAATGGTAGACATGCAAAAAGAGCAAACACAAGGAACACTTGGAAATACAATTGTTAGCGGACGCAAGGTGTCCATCATTTAAGCATGAGTCCGTCCAAAGAAATAGGTAGTGGCAATGAGCATGAACTGTAGCAAAATGAAAGAGCATGGCATACAATGTATTCATGTGATCAAACTCATTGTGCAAGAAGTTGCAAATGCTACCATTGTGCAAAATGATGTCGTAATGGGATTGTGTATCAAAAGCATGAACATGGTAAATGATGCTCAATGTGAGTATGTGATCATGCAATTGATGCTTGGCGATGTGATCAATATCTATGAAGAGTCCATCAAGAAATATCACAACAAATTTGCTAAGAAAATGCACAAGCTCATATATCATGGATGACATGGGAATACAAGATGCAACAAGGCAATCATAATGCTAGTCAATCCATGCGCAAGATGCAAATTTGTTATGGGAATGATATGTCCATGGAGCATGGCATGTGAGCACACAATCAATAAATATGAAGGTTTGGGTGCAATGTGCCAAAGGAGTGTTGATATACCCATGCTCAAAGTTATGGCAATAGTGGTAGACCGGTGGTGCATCCATGAAATCCTAGCATATGTGAGGATGGCTCACTAGGAAGGAATGCACCTTGATGAGGATGTCGAAAATGTTGTTGTCGCGCAACGTGTATGCCTTCACATGCCCAAGATGCTCGTGATGGTACCGCCTTGTGAATCCTTCAAAATGAAAGGACATGACAAACACTCGGGAAAACAAATGAGGTTAGCGAATATGCAAAACCTATTCTTGTGGTGAGTCACCCAACAAGTATGTTCGTCATTCTTATCATAAGAAAGGACAAGGGGACATGACAATGTATGGAAGCATATGATGCGATAACAAGCAAATACATGAGGCTCAAACAAGCAAGCATGCATCATAAGTAAGGTGGCCAAGTCTCCGAGATCAACAAGTATAGCATGGTTGCACTCACAACAAGTGAATATGAGAGATGTAACTATTGGAGACAAGTGACAATGATGAAGATATATCATGTGAAATGCATGAACATATATGTCCTCAACCCAAGAAAGCAAGTAATAGTGGAACATGGGTGATGCAACATAGCAAGCAATCATAGTGATCAAGTCAAACAAGCTAGTAGTGCGAAGATGCAATGTACTAGAGGTAATCATGGTAAGCATGTCATGTGTGCAAATATTGAGCATACGTGATGCACATGGCACAGCAAAAGCATGAAAGCAAGATATGAGCGAAATAGCATCAATGTGTTGATGAGAGGCCATATGGAAATAGCAATGGGATATCATGATTATCCCAACACAAGAATCAACACGAGCATGGGGCACAAGGTAAACATGGTAATAGCAACAAGCATCTCCACCAAGCATTCAAATACACATAGTAGTATCATAGTGGTGAATCATGGGTAATTGCAAGCAAGGGTCACAATTGCATGGCAAAATCATAGCAAGGGGCATAACATGCAAAGTGAACACGATAGTAGGGGCATAATGTGACAAGTAACAAATAGCCCATAGCCATGTGAGAGCCAAGTAAAAGAGATGCGCGTAGTTGTTACACGAAGAGAGCGGTGGTAGGGACAATCCGCGGGATCCCAAATCGTCGTTGCTCTCAAGAGCTCGTTTTGTCAACTCATGGGATTGTGAGGTTGACAAATGTTCATGAGTACCTAAACAAAACAAAGACAAAGGAAAAATTGTGTGTATGTGCATGTGTGAGTTAGCACAAGATAAGCATCGCTCAAAGAAATTTGATGCATGGTATAAGAACATGTCATCCATCATGAAAGAATAGTTATTGTGTATGACACGATGATGACACAAATTGAGAATGCAAGTATATGGCACATCAATGTCATTTTCATTCATGGGGAGCATATGGTGCACACAAGTAGTGGGATCATGCAATGGATAGGATGAATCAAAATCTCCGAACATGTATGAGGAAACTATGGGGGTCTCCTCATGAGCAATAGTGGAAACATCATATGGAGAATATTGACAACATCCAAAACAATGCATATCCGAAGCTATGTGGTCATGGCATGACATAAGAGATAAATGATGCAAAGGGAGCATATCAATATCATCACAAGAAAAACAGATGCCAATAACCATGGGCTTGTCATCTATGCCATATGTGAAAATTGGGTTTAGTTTAATGGCATGTGCATAGTCACTATGATGAGATTGCAAATGTGACATATTGTTGATCTCATGCATAGCATACGACAAGTGACGCGGGTTGCCAAACATGATGTGGCCAATAAAATTATCATAAGAAATCCTACGCAACAGGGCATCACAACTAATAGACTCCACATGAATATCATTTAACTCATCATAAATGGGTAAATAATTGCATGGGGAAATTATACTAGCACGAAGCATGGCAATAGGTGGATCAACATCATGCAAGCAATCAAAGTTAACATAGTCCACTAGTGGGACGAGAGCATCGCCTTCACCTTTGTTACCTTTCTCGTTCCACTCATGTGGTGTAGGTGAGGTGAGAAAGACCAAATGGTGGTCATCATCTTCATCTTGATGGAACCATGTGGAGGGTGCATCATATTCCACCATGGCCATCGTCTTGTCCAAAGGGAGGACGAAGTCTTCGCGAATCGGCACGTCATCATAAATGGGACCTAGCACCAAATGAGAAGACACAACAGAGGTAGAGGTTAAGTTGTTAGAAATCGGAATGTCCTCACATGCCCTATCAACTACCTCGTTCTCTCTATGTGGTGGTGGCTCACTCACTCCCTCAAGGTAGGTGCACTCAATGTCGCATATGATGGAGTCACTCAAATCACTCAAGCGGTGGTCGTGGTAACTCTCCTCACATGGGAATTGTGGCAGCTCATCATATATGGGGCTAGTGGTGAAGTCACTCTCACTCTCGATATGGTGGCAAAAGTCGCTCAAGTCATCATACGTCGCCGTGGTCGAAGGGAAAATCCCATGCTCAACCTTCTCGTCATCATTGCCATGGATGAAGGCCGAAGATGGCACATCATCACTCTCGCCTCCAAGGATGGAAGTATCATCCGTGCTCGTCACTGTGTCGTGCGCCTCCAAATTGTGGTCCTCGAATGGCTCCGTAGTCGTAGTCGTCGCCGCACCGTTGTGAAAAAGAGTCGAAGTAGACTCGGCATCAACAATGCCACAAAGAGGGATGGCGATGGAGTCGAACTTGGGAGCGTCATCTTGGAGCTCGTTGGGTTTGGACATCATGGTGGTACTAGCCTCATGCTCGCCATCTTGGAGCTTGGTCTTCGAGAAGTGTGCTTGTGGTGGAGAAGCCTTGGCCTTCATGAGTTCTTGTTCCGCCTTGAGAGCACCGATGTAGTTGTCGTCGAGGGACTTGTAGTTCTCGAGGAAGATAGTCTTGGAGATGTCGTTGTCCAATCCCATCATGAAGTGAAACTTCATCCAAATGGGGTCGTCCACGCCGGCTCGTCGCAAGGCATTCTTCATCTTGTTGAAGTACGCGTTGATGGACTTGGATCCTTATATGGTGTTCTCCAATTGGTGAAGAAGTTGTTCCGTGTAGGTGGGAGGTACGAATTCTCGCCGCATAGCTTTCTTCATCTTGGACCAAATCATGTCGTAGCTCTCTGAAGGTGTGTGAAGCCACCATGTCGACGCGCGGTCGTGGAAGTTTCTTGTGGCGCATTTCACTTGATCTCAGGGAGGAACTTGAAGTAGCGTGATGTAGTCGTCCATCAAGCGCTCCCACTCGAGATACTCCTCGGGGTCTTGAGTCCCATAGAAAGGAATCGCGTGGTCATTGTCGAGGTCGTAGTAGCTCGTGGAAGTCGCGGACTTGAGCTTGGGAAGCTTCTCTTGAGGTGCGGGTCGGCGAAGATGCCGCAAGTCCAAAGGCGAAGATGCCTTGAAGTCAGTTGGCGAAGATGCCAAGGTAGATGGTGAAGTCGTTGAGCGCTTGTTGATGTTGAGCTCGTGACCTTCACGTTCTTGTCGTTGATGGTGTCGATGCCGATGTGATCTTGCCGGAGATGAAGTGCCTTGCCTATCCATCACAAGACTCGAGCAAATGTGAGTCAGAGAAAGGAAAGAACTAGACCAAATGTACCTTTCCAATGTTGAAGATGGATCAATGATCACTCAATAATGTATCAAGGAAATAGCACAATTGGTACCGGATCTTGTCAATTCTCACACCTACACAATTAAGGTATATGGTGGAGCTCGGTGAGGATAGTGGCACAAAAATTTGATGCAAAATGTTAGAAAGAGTCAATAATGCTGAAAGAGATTCACAAATTCGCAAGTGAAACAAGTAGACCAATAGCAAAATGTGGCACACGGAAACACACACACTGATAGATAAATGAGGTCGTGCAACCAAGGAATGAGCACAAAATGTGGAATCCACGAAAAACGCTCGTGTTGCAAAACTCAAGAGAGACGCTAGCACGATTGCTCATAGGCGGATACGACACTTGTGCACAACCTATAAGATGCAAAATGTATGAGCCTTCTATCCCAAGTACGTTATGTGTATGATGTTCCGGTGTTTCGCACACGATGATACAAGATGATCAATATGGTAGTATAATATGCAATGTGGCGATGCTATTGCTATTGCTTACAAGCTCTTTGCTCTCTTTTTCTTTTGCTTAAAAGCTTATTCTTTATTTTATATATGGCCACTATGCACAAACCAAGATAGCAATTGTGTATATGCGGGAACAATCTTGTGACACAAGGGTTGATACTATGATAGCAAGATGATACCAATATGATATGGTATATATGCAATGGAAGGTGTATATCGATGACCACTAATGTGCACAAGTAACGTTGCCGGCAATACTCAAATGGCTAGTCTCGATGGGCAAGTGACGCAAAATGGGCTAGGGGTTAACAATGCAATTGCAAGGGGTATAAACAATGGTGTCGTCGAGGTTACCGTCCGATGATGATGATGAGAGGCGGTGTTGTCGATGGCGACACGTTCCTAATTAGCCGAAACACCTTAGGAAATGGAAAACCCACAACTCAAAATCTCAAAGGCCAAAGTCAAATGGTGGTAGCGGAAAGCGGTGGTGGTGGTGCCGAAGATGACAATGCGGAAGTGGTGGTGGTGGTTGATGAAGAAGCACTCGTCCCTAAGTATCTGAAACACCTTAGGAGACTCAAGTCACAACTCAAACAACCACAAATGCTAAGGGAAACAAAATGGTTAGGTTGCGGAAAGGTATGGTGGCTATGCGGATGATATGGTGGAGGGCCTACGCAAACATGCCAAATTTGACAAAATTTTATGGAGTCAAATGATGATGGTAGTATTTTTGTGGTATGGGGGATGTCAAGTTCTTCAAAACGAGCTAAAGAACGTCAAAATCGGACTCCGGATGAATTAGTCATGGTCAAAACAGTGAAACTCGGAAGGTTGAAAATGTGTGGGGCGGTAGCACTGCTTTGAGTGGGCGGAAGTAAAAAATTAGTACCCCTTGTAGGGCGGTAGTGCCGCTTGGATGGGCGGTAGTACCGCTCATGTCGGGAAAAATTCGCATATCGGGACCGGGGCGAATTTGGGGCGGAAATGGATGATTTCGGGGGCGAAATTGGATGGATTTCGTGGATGGAAAGTGGTGAAACTTGGGGAGATGCTAGATCCACTCGAAACCAAGCAAATCCATGGATCAAATCCAACAAAACCTCATCAAACCAACAAATCACAAAACAATTTGGGGCTATTTTTGGTGGGGATTTTCGAAATTGGGCAAGAACACAACAAAATTAGTCTAGAAAACAAGAAGGGGGGCTCCAATTTCGTGAGAAACCATAGCTCTAGATACCATGATGTTGTAGGGTGGAACCCTAGTTGGAGATCTTTCACGAATTGGAGGGGAATTCCCCAAGAACACGAAGAACACAAGAGAGGGAAAACACTCAAATTGACTAGATCCAATCACACATATGCTAGATCCAAAAACATGCAAGAGTTCACAATGATTCAAGAACAACAAAAGGAAAGATACAAGGTAACTAGTTCATCCCACTCCTAGAGGAGGTGATGTCTTGATGATCTTCTCCCTTGGGAGGTCTTGCAATCCACAAGGATTCTTCTCCCTTGGGAGGTCTTGATCTCCTAGAGGAGGGGATACAAGGAGCAAAGCTCTCAATGTCTATCAAAATACTTTGCTGAACCTTAGAAAGAAGGTGGGGGCGGTCTATTTATAGTCTAGGCCAGGAAGGGGTAAGTGGAGAGGGATACAAGGCCAAAGGCCCGCGGCTGCGCACAGGCAGGGCGGTAGTACCGGACCTCGGGTGGTAGTACCGCTTGGGAGCGGTAGTACCGCCTGTAGGCGGTAGTGCTGCATGGGAGCGGTAGTACCGCTTGTAGGCGGTAGTACCACCCGTTCCGGACTGGACAGGCCCTTCTTCTCTTGTGTCGCTCCTTTCCTCCTTCTTCTCGTACGTCTCCGTGTGGACTTGGTGGTGCTCCCCGGCTTCATGGAGGTGCTCGTCCTTATACCTAAAGATGCACAATGTTCCGTGGTGAGGTAGTGACCAAGTCCAAATGATATTCATGTAACTCTCGAAGAGGAGCGAGTTCACCTTAAGTCCGGTAGGTTCACTTGGGGCTTGAGGAGCTATGACGGTGTACATGGAGATAGCCGTAGGATGCTCCGCATGAGAGAGAGTTGTTGTATATCCTGCTTGGCGGTTGTTTTTCATCATTATCCTTCTTACCATTGTGATTTTCACTTACATCTTGCTATCGAGAGCTACTTCATATCCTTTCTTGATGCTCGTTGTGTTACGTCGTGACCTCATTAGTGTTCTAGGCTCGCGTCTCTAGCACGGTCTAGCCTAGGACCAGCACAGTACCGTCGTTGAGCGTTTATTTAACATTGCATCTCTGAATTGATTATTGCTAATCTTTTGCTACCATATATAGCCAACCTAGCTCCACATATTTCTACACCGTGCATATTTACGTTCACCTGGCAATCGATTTACTCGATCTTTGGAGTTATTTGACACCGTTGGTTGCCTATCACCACCTGCTGCATGGTAAGAACTTGTAAGATATTGATATTTGCTTTACTGTGAGCGCTTTACCACCACATCCTAGTAGTTCATAGGAAGATTATTCTCGAATTTTGTTTCTTGTTTCTACTAATCATGACAGGTACCGGAGACAGAAGTTCTTGGACGACGGATACATCTTCACCATCACGAGACGTGGGACAACACACACAAGCACATGGTCAGGTTATTTCTTTACCTTCATCTGAGGGTAGATTTAATCCTGCTATTTATCTAGCTTGGGAGCTTGAAGTAGAAAAAGTTTTTAGTCACCATCATTTTTCTGAACTTGAGAAAGTACGAGCTGTCACTAGAGTATTTACTGGTTTTGCTTCTGTTTGGTGGAGTGTGCATTGTAAAAAATATATTGATAACCAACCCACAACTTGGAAAGATTTGAAGGCTGTAATGAGACAACAATTTTTTCCTCCTTACTATCGCCGTGAATTGCTTCGCAAATTGGAACAATTAAAACAAGGCAGTAACACTATTCATGCTTACTACCAAGAGTTCAAATCTTATATGCATCATTGTGACATAGAAGAATCTGAGGATGATAAATTGAATAGATTTTTTGGTGGTTTGAACCATGATATTCACGCAAGATTTCAGTATATTCCTCGTTGCATTACTAGTATGTATGTTCTGCTTGTACCTTTGAGAGACAAATACAGGAGGACGCATTGTGTGACTACAACAACAACTATTCCAGTTCATGCTCACCACCACTGGTTGGTTCCTCCACCATTGCACCTACTAGAGCAGCCACACCTTCGATTTTGAGCGTGACATCATCTAAAGTGTATGGTACATTGTCATCGTCCATACCTACATCAGCTACGTCTCTGCGACAAGGTAACAATAAAATCAATGATGATATAACTTCACATGAGGATGATGCATATCTAGTTAACTTGAATGCATCATGTATTGAATTACCTGTTGATTTGAGCACACCACCTAGTTTAGATAATCATGTTACTGTCATGAATGCGTCATGTGATCAAACAACTGAAATACCAGCAATTTTGAGTGCACCCATCGAATTAACTGTTGATGCAAAAGAATCACGTGAATCAGAGAATAAATCAGATTTGGATAAAATACATTTGAAAATAATTGTGCCAATGTTTAATCATTTTGATATGACCTCTAATCTTGGTGACGATTCTATGTCAAATGACTTATTGCATGTTTGCTTATTTAAGCATGTTGTAGCCTGTGAATTTCATGCAAGTAAGGTTTATTCACCAATGTTGGGATGGTTTAATGATGAACATTGTCAATCTTTTGATATGAATAAGAGCTTCACTTATTTGTGCAAACTGAGTTGCAATATTTTCATGCCTTCTACTTCTTGTGATAATATTTTGGCTTTATATTTTATGAACTACGAAAGTAACTCATCTATACATGTGTCTTATGTGCGAAAATTAAGGCAAGTAAAAATGGATGACATATACATATACAACATGTACACCTTGTCTATTTTCTTACCCAAATTTCAGATTAAGCAACGCCGAGGACGGCTTTATTTTCAAGAAAGGGAGGATGATGAGGACATAACTACCTTGGATACGACCAAAAATATTGCATACATGTATATTTGTGAGGTGATTTCTGATGCAAACTATGCAACAATTTATTTATGTCATCCAGGACAAAAATACTTCACAAACTTTTGTGCCATGTCTAATTCCAGGTGTATGGGACATTTTTACAATCCACATATGAAGATAAGGGGAAAAGAGAAGATTAGTTGTCGTTCAAAAAGTTCTCTCACATCACTTTTGGGCGAAGAGAAGATAGAGTCCAAGTCTCTCACGTTCCGCATCCAGATTCGGATTGCACTGACATACCTGACTCAAAACGGCAAGAACTCCTTCATACGGACTCCGAATTGGGTGATTCTTTTTTTGTTGGAAACTAGATTTCGTACACTTTCCAACCCAATTGGATTCACCTTCAGAGCGATGAGATATCGACGAAACAATCTGACGCTGCAGCAGAATCTGAGTCAAACTACATGTCCAAAGGTGTTGCATCACCTCCACTTGGGCCCATGAGCCTTGTACGACCTAGGGTTAGTTTTAGGCTTCCTTGGGATGTCCTTCCACCTCCTTGACCGCCACCCCTTGCTCCTATATAAGTAGATCCATCTAGTAGCTTTTTCTTTGGGATTTGTTTAGTCAAAAGTTAGCCATTGCAACTTCGTGTACTTCGTTTGTGTCCAACGACCAGAGCAAGACCGCTTACAGATCCCCACCTTTATCAATACATCATTTATATTTGCAATATTCAGATTGCTTTATCATATTCTTTCTTGTTCTTCGATTGCATGCAGGAATAGACCTTCGTGCTCAAGCTGATTGTGCTTCTGGCATTGTCAGTAACCCCTGGAGATTGGTTTAGCGATTGCTAAGGCGCAACGTCGTGCATGTTTGTAGTCGGGTCGTCAAAGTCATCTCCACCAAATCGATAGTTATCATCTCATCGAAAGATCGGGCCCCTCGCCTCTATCATCATCCATTGACGAGATGGTTGAGCATGGGAATTTCCCTTCGACCACGGCGGCGTATGATGACTTGAGTGACTTGTGCCACCATATTGAGAGTGAGAGCGAGTTCACCACTAGCCCCATATATGACGAGTTGCCCCAATTCCCATGTGAGGAGAGCCACAACCCCCACCACTTGAGTGAGATGAGTGACTCCGCCATATGTGACATTGAGTGCACCTACCTTGAGGGAGTGAGTGAGCCACCACATAGAGAGAGAGAGAGTGATATTGTTGATAGGTCATGTAAGGCCACTTTCAACACTAACTACTTGACCTCTACCTCTATTGTGTCTTCTCATTTGGTGCTAGGTCCCATTTATGACGACGCGCCGATCCTCGACGCTTCGTCCTTCCTTTGGACAAGACGATGGCCATGGTGGAATATGATGCACCCCTACATGGTTCCATCAAGATGAAGATGATGACCACCATTTGGTGTTTCCCACCTCACCTACACCACATGAGTGGAATGAGAAAGGTAACAAAGATGAAGGTGATGTTCTCGTCCCACTAGTGGACTATGTCGACATTGATTGCTTGCATGATGTTGATCCACCTATTGCCATGCTTCGTTCTAGTATGATTTCCCCATGCTATGATTTACCCATTTATGATGAGTTTGATGATTGCCATGTGGAGTCTATTAGTTGTGATGCCATGTTGCATAGGATTTCATGTGATAATTCTCTCGGTCACATCATGTTTGACAATCCGCTTGACTTGTCATATGCTATGAATGAGATCAACCATATGTCATATTTGGAATATCTTCGTAGTAACTATGCATATGCCATTAAAATAAGGGACAATTACATTTGAGCCCCTAGTTGTGTCACACCCGTGCGTTTTGCCCCTAAATTCGAAAAACCCTCGTTTCTGTCCAAGCTCGTTTGCTCCTCTTATCCTTTTGCCCTTTGACCATTTGACCGCAACTTTGAAAACTTCATAACGAATTCATACTAACTCAGAAAAATGCAAATAATATATCAAAATGTTCGAAATAACATCACCCATAAGTACATGTCATTTGCATTCATGACAACAATGCTGAAAAGTCTATACCTCAGTTTGAGATCATATGATTTTTTTTGGATTTTCAACACGTTTGTCATGAATGCAAATGACGTGCACATATGGGTGATGTTTTTCCGAACATTTTGATATCTTATATGCATTTTTCTGAGTTAGTATGAATTCGTTATGATGTTTTCAAAGTTAAAGTCAAACGGTCAAAGGGCAAAAGCATAAGAAGACCAAACAAACTTGGGCAGAAACGAGGGTTTTTTGAATTTAGGGGCAAAACACACGGGTGTGACACAACTAGGGGCTCAAATGTAATTGTCCCTTAAAATAATCCCAATTTGCATTTATGGCATAGATGACACGCCCATGGTTATTGGCATTTGTTTTTCTTGTGATGATATTCATATGCTACCTTTGCATCATTTATCTCATATGCCATGCCATGACCACCTAGCTTCGGATATGCATTGTTTTGGATGTTGTTCATTTTCTCCATATGATGTTTACAATATTCCTCATGAGGAGACCCCCATAGTTTCCTCATACATGTTAGGAGAGTTTGATCAATCCCATCCATTGCATGATCCCAATACTTGTGTGCACAATATGCTTCCCATGAATAAACATGCTTTTGATGTGCCATATACTTGCATGCTCAATTTGTGTCCCCATCTTGTTATACACAACAACTATTCTTTCATGATGGATGACATATTTCTCTATCGTGCCTCAAATTTCTTTGAGCGATGCTTATCTTGTGTTAACTCACACATACACATACACATCATGATGGATGATGTGTACATTTACCACGCACACACTTTCTTTGGCTTGTGTCTCTTTTGTGTAGGTACACATGCATACTCGTCAACCTCGGAAGAGCACGAGTTGACGAAACGAGCTCTAGAGAGCAACGATGACTTGGGATTCCGTGGATTATCTTTCCCACTGCTCCCTTTGCGCAAATACATCGCGCATCTCTTCTACATGGCACTCACATGGTTATGGGTTATTGTCCATTATATCTCTTACGCCCATCTTGCCATATTCACTTTGCATGATATGCTCATTTATATGCCATGCATTTGTGACCCATGCTTTGCATTACACGTGATGATTATTTCTCATACTTGTATGTGTATTTGCAAGCTTGGTGGAGATATTGCTTGTTATTGCCATGATGCCTTTGTACCCCATACCTATTATGATGCTTTGATCTTGATTTGTGATCGTGCTTGCGATATGTCATGTGCATTGCCTATATCCACTATTTGCTCACATGACATGATTGCCATGATTTCCTATAGTGTGTTGCATCTTCGCGCCACTAGTTTGCACGACATGATTGATATGCTAGCTTATGTTGCATCACCGATGATTCATCCTTGCTCCTTTCATGCAGTTGATGTCAACCATTGCCATGCTTTGCACATGATTGATATTGCTTGTTGTCATATGTCTCCACATGTTGCCTCTGTCATGCTATATGATTGTCCATGCATTGAGCGCAACCATGATTTCAGTCTTGCCAATGAGATTGCCCCCATAACATTCTCGCATTTATTTGGAGATTTTGACATATTTCTTGTGAAGCATGCTTGTCTTACCTCTTTGCACCATATGCCTAGTGCCATGAATATAGCCATTGTTGCATCATATTATTCATGCACTTTTGCTTCTAATGGTTATGTGTAAGAGAAGAGAACCATCATGATGGATGATGTGTTTATCTACCATGCGCATACGTTCTTTGTTTTGTTGTGTGAATGTGTAGGATACTTGGATATCGTGTCGACTTCCACTTCACGTGAGTTGACTATTCGAGCTCTTGAGAGTGAACCCCCTTCTACCACGATGATTCTACATCGCACTTTGATGTAGGGTGGAACCCTAAGTGGCCGATCTTTCACGAAAAGGTGGGATCCCAAGGATGAACACGTGGTACACGATGGAAAAACACAAGACGGACAAGAAGAAAACACTCAAATTAACACGTTTAGGTCACACAAATGCTAGATTCGGGAACACAAAGAGTAATACATGATACACGATCAAATAAGGATGATACAAGTGGTGGTAGTCATCTCCATGAGGAGGTCTTGATGTTCTTCTCCGTAAAGGAGGTCTTGAATCCGATGGATCTTCTCCGAGGAGGCCGCGGTCTCGTAGGAGAGGAACCATTAAGGTTTTAGATGAGCTATCACAAAGCTACCCAGCAAGGAGGAAGTCAACGAGTATATAATACATGGGCCGACACCCTTTACTTTGCGCAGACAGTCGGGTCGGACGTCCGCTGGGTCGCCGGACGTCCGGTGGCTCGGGAGAGAGCGGACGTCCGGTATCCCTCGGATTTCCACTAATTACGTTCTGTGGTCGGAGTCACGGACGTCCAGTGGCCTCCGGTCGTCCGATCGTCTGGGAGTCGCCGATCGTCCGGTGATCATCGAACGTCCGGTGCCTCAGGGTGACCGGTCGTCCGGTAGGGGTCGGACGTTTGGTGCCTGTAGCATCTTCAGCCGCACTTCTTCTTGCTCCAAGCACTTGTTGATCCCGCCGCCTTGTCCACTGTGCAGAGTTGT